>OZ017743.1:6503955-6706455 GCA_963969285.1 Odontomyia ornata | reverse complement strand
ACAAAGTGCAACGAAATTTCCTTTGTTGTGATTAATATCTTTTAATGATTGACTGATTAAAATCATCCCTACAGAAAAACGCGTATTTCTTTGGTGTCCATGTAAAAAATTTCAACAATCACACACAGTGTTATTCAAAGGAAATTGAAATGAAAAATTTGATTTAAAATCAATGCAACTTTTTCACCACGAATCCGACAGTTTAGCTCTGAAATCTATTCTACTAGTTGAAATATTAATAGTAGTTTCGGAAATTTTCATACGATATGATCTGTAAATCATAAGTTGATGTGTCCTCCGAAAACTTATCGTACGAATTGCAACTATTTGTCCGTCGGTCTGTATGTTGCAGCAGTTTTCATCCGTAACTACAGCACCTACGAACACCAAACTTGGTAGCAATATCAGAACTGATTGCCTTTTGAAAGTTTAGGTATCCAAAAAAATTTTGAAGGTTCTTAAGGGGGTCTCCGCATATGAGGAGACCCGCTTTTTACCAAAGATGGTCTTGTGGGATATCAAATGAAAGGTATTGATGAGAACTTTTGAAAATATGTCTTAAAATGTGTTTGCTTCAGGGTGAGTAGGGGGAGGGTAAATGTATGAACAAATTTATGTCCCTTCGCGATTGGATACCCTTAATTCGAAAAATTTGAAAAAAATCATGAAGGCAGGTATTTATCAGTGCAACAACAACAAATACTTTAGAAGTTGGAGTTCACTTAACTTTGTTAATTAAAGTATGATTTGTGAATTTCATATTTTTTTCAATGAAAGAGATACTACCTCTAAATCCAATAAATTTCGATATTAAGGTAGACTAACGTAAGATTCTTAAATTCTGAAAATCGGATCATATTTACAGAAGTGAAAATTGACTCATATTTACGGAAGTTGCAGGTATTTTAATTTTCAATAATTACACTGATGGGAACGCCAGAGCATCCTAAAAAGGAAAAGGTTGAAACTCTGCAGGATGCGCTCGATGTTTGAGCGGTGGAGGAAAATATAAAACCATCGAGCATTCGATGGTCACTGCTGCGATCGCTATCGAAGCGACCAAAGCAAGGGTTGTAAATACCGAAGTAATGATGAACTATTCTGAAGTCCACAAAAAGACTACGGCAGGTAACGACAGGAATAAAACGCCGATGTGTGATTTCATCGCCACCGCCGCAAATGTGGCGGAAGTACTGTACTCGGAAACAGAAGCCGATAACCTCTCCCAAGCGTCCAGTGACATGAAGAAAAAAGGCTAATCCGAAAAGCGGGAGATGTTCTAAAAAGAATACTGAGCAAATCAGGGCAACGGGTGAGAAGGCTTCTTCGGGGGTATCAACGCTGGGTCGACTTACGGTCAACGTAGGGGGAGCCAGCCCATCAAGAAGACGCCTCTTGATGAGTGATGTAGGGTCAGTGCTACTGTAAGGAGCAGAAGTTTGGGGCGACGCTCTCAGTAAGGAGGTATACTGAAAACGCTTGGCATAGGTATAGAGAAGAGGAGCAGAGAGCATCGCATCTTCCTATCCGACAGCCTTTGGTTCGGCGGTGAGAGTTATTGCCGGTGTGGTACCTATTGCCCTCCTTGCTAGAGAGCGCCAATCTATTTACCTGCGTCGAAACGAGGACGCGAGGGAGATGGTTGTCCGCGAGGACAACGATTGGCAGCAGTCTTGGGTGAATTGCACGAAGGGATGGTGAACTGCGTGCCTAATCTCGGATGTGAGGCCGTGGCTAAATCGAAGGCAAGGTGAGACTGACTTCTATCTGACCGAGCTTTTGAGTGGGCATGGGTGTTTTCAGTTTTATCTGCAAAAGATTGGTAAGTCACTGTCCTCCGATTGTCGGTTTGCCCAAGAAAGGAAGAAAATGTCTGCCACATATTTGTTGGTGGCACAAAATGGGGCAGGCTGCGAAGCAACCTCTACAGGGAGACGGGAGAGCTCATCCCGGATAATATAGCCAAGGTGATGCTCGAATCGGTTGACCAATGGAACCAGGTGGCGCATTATGCTCGGACAGTCCTGAAAGATAAAAGGGACTGACAGCAGCCGGGGGCGTTGGGGCTGGGGGATGGTCCCTCTCCCCTCGCACTAGAAGAGGGATCCCCCAGCTTGAAGGTGCCTCACGGCGTAAAAATATGAGATCTGGCCCGAAGTAAGTGTCAAACGGTTCCAGGCTTGGTTCTCCGGTTAACAGGGGAGCTGTTTAGTGGGTAGTCCAGTCTTCTTCATATGAGCATGAGAGTCCCACACTCTGTGCGTAAATGAAATTCACCTCCCAACCACAAAAAAATGGTTACAATAATAACACACCTGTTTTCAACTATATAGGCACTTCATCAAACTAGCCACTCGAATTTTTATTGGATTTTCTCCAAGTTTTTAGATAAAATGAAAAACATGTACGAGTAGGTTTTCCCAATCCTAATCAATCAAGAATATTTGTAATACTGCATCGAAATTGCAGTCGCTGCAAATGGGGTGATAATGGATTTGTACGATAATTTGCTCTACACTGAGTTTTTCGCACCGTGCGGACATCGATATCGATTTTCCGACCACCTTCTTCTAACATTTTTTTTTCTCAAATAATTTTTTAGAAAATTATTAATGTAAACCAATTATGTAGTTACACACAAAGAATTTTCATAAGTAATTTTAAGCTATCGGAGCTATCCGAAAATCGAGATCGAAGTTTAGCAAAAACCAGTACTTACAGGAGAAAATAAACCTGAACATAATTCGTAGTTACAAAAACGAATTGAGTTCGCATAAGTACAAAAATTCAAAATCATCATTCTCTTATCTCTAAGCATTGTGGTCACCATCACAGTGTGTATTCAATAAGAGGGATGGCCTGATGAGAATTAGTACACGCGTCGAAGCCGCCTTTTTCTAACATTTTTCTTCTCTAGTAATTTTTTAGAAAAATTATTATTGCAACTCAATTATGCAGCTACACACGAAGAATTTTCGTAAGTAATTTTTGACTAGTTACGCGATGATTTATTTGGAATTCTGACAATTTCAAAAGATATAAATACATTTCTTGGTGGTTAGCGTCAATTTTGCCTGAATTCATTCAAGTATAGGTGTTTGGGTTTAATTTTGAAATTAAAACACCACCTTAAAACATTAAAAAAATGTACTCTCCGTCATATGTGATAATTCGTCCATGCTGTCATTATGGCACAATGTAGCAAAATAATAGTATTACATGTCCAAATAATTCTGCGAGCTTCTGTCACAATTGTTGTCGCAACTATTAATAACATCATGATCAATAAACGAACGTACTCGAAAGCACAAGAATCGATCTAGCAGATCCATGATCAATACCTGAAAGTGACGTCACTGCGAATATTCAGAATTGCTTGAATATTCCAGGTAGTTTTCGTCGGAACATTGCCAATATGCGGGAAATGGATTGAATGACTAGAGACCCTATATAAAGCCGAATTTACCATGTTGGAGCTTAAGGGAGAAGCAGAAACACCAAAATCAAAGGAAAATGCGCTAATGCAAATGTTGATGCTGATGCAGCAAGAGCACTGACAACAAGCATTTAAAATCAAGGCAGACATCACACAGAAGCTGGTGGAGCAATCAACGAAGATAAATGTACAGTCCTCCAGTGTAGCTGCGAAGCTAGATGAGCAATCAGCGAAGCTAAATTAACAATGAGCGAAGCAAAATGAACAATCAGCGAAGCTGGACCAACAAGTGATCGAAATCAAGGCAGATTTGCAAAAACAGTCAACCGAAATAAAAACAGAGGTCGGTAGTCTGAACAAATAAATTAAATGCGTCGAAGAAAAGGTTTACCAGGTCGAAGAGAAGGTCAGCTAGGTTGAGGAGAGAATCAACCATGAGATCAGCCAGGTCGAGGAGAGAATCAACCATGAGATGGAAAACATGAAAAAGGAATTGGAAGCAGCGAAGGCAGTAGTAACCACCTCACCAGCCCCACTTACAACCGCAGCGCAAAGAACATCCACTAATGTGAAAACACCAGTATTTGACGGTCAAACAGCTGCTAGGACAAATCACTGGAATGAGCAGGAACGAGCAACTGCATTAATTCTTGCTCTAAGAGGCCCAGCTGCCGAGCTTTTGCAGACTATCCCCGTTGAGTTGCATTCAAACCCGGCTGCTATAATGAAGGCGCTTGACATGCGTTAAGGAAACGATCATCTGAAGCAGATCTATCGGTCACAGCTACGGCATCGGATGCAGAAGTCTGGCGAAACCTTACAGCAGCAAGCCTAAGGTATTGAGCGACTGGCACTTTTGGTTTACCCAGGTTAAGATCCAGAACATCGAAATGACGTAGCAATAGAAGCATTCATCAGCGCATTAAAGGACCAGAAATTGCAACAAGCCGTGCGTTTAGATCAAAAGCAAACAATTAAGGACGCGTTGGCTTGTAGTCTGAACTTTGAGGCAGCGAAAAATCGTACCACTGCCCGGGTTCGCGACATAGTGACAGACGAGTGCAGGTGTGAGCGCGTGGGAATTGAGCGAGAGTGGCAGGTAAATGGTGCGCCTGGAATTGCAGCGGTGGAATTGGAGCTGTACTCTCCCAGTAGATTGATGGCGAAGAAAGAGTCCTCTCATTTTACAGCCGAGTTCTCTCAAAAAGTGAGAGGAACTACTGCGGGACTAGGAAGGAGCTATTGGCTATAATCGAGGCCACAAAGCCGTTCCACAAGTACCTATAAGGCCAAAAATTTGTTCTTTGAACAGACCATGCATCGCTGAGATGGCTGCTTATCTTCAAAAACCCCGAGGGACAAGTTCAGAGATGGATCGAAAGATTGCAGTCATACGACTACGAAATCGTTCATCGGAAGGGTGGAGTTCATGGAAATGCTGACGCCCTATCTCGTCGTTCATGTCCAGCTAACTGCAAGCATTGCAGACGGATTGGGAAAAGGAGCCAACCGTTGATCTGCAAGTGATAAAGGGCGAATTCAATGGACGTTGGTCATTGGAGGAGATTCAAAATGCCCAGTTAGCCGATGAAGACATCGATCCATTACTCGTATGGAACGAGACAACTGGGTGATCTGAGTGGAAAGACGTTTCGATGCATGGCGCCACCCTGAAAAGTTATTGGGAACAATGGAACTCCCTTTAGATGGACGCATGGCGCCAACCTGAAAAGTTATTGGGAACAACGAAACTCCCTTCAGATGGAGTGTGGCGTACTCAAGTAGAAATGGGAAACTGCGGATGGCAGCTCCTATAGGATGCAAATTATACTTTCTAAAAGCCGAATCCACGATGTGGTTAAGGAAATGCACGAAGGATCGTCGGGAGGCCACCGTGGTGTTAACAAGACCTTAGCGAAATTGCGGGAAAGGTTTTACTGGCTCCACGCTCGAGAAGATGTAGAGGACAGGTGTCGCAGATGCCCAATTCGTGATTCTGTCAAAGGTCCAAAGCAACGACTGAGAGGATAAATGCAAACCTATAACGTGGGGGTACCGTTTGAGAGGATTCCTGTTGACATCGTAGGACCTTTTCCTGAATTCAAATGGGGAAATCGATACACGCTAGTTGTGGCCGATTATTTCAGCAGGTGGCCTGAGGTCTACCCCATTTCCAACCAGGGAGCAACTACTGTAGGCGAACAGCTAGTGTTAAATTGGGTCAGTAGGTACGGCGTACTTTGTGAATTATATTCGGATCAAGGCCGAAACTTTGAGACACTAGTTTTTGGCGAAATATGCGAACTGCTGGGAATACGGAAAACGAGGACAACCCCGCTGCATCCCCAATCCGTTGGAATGGTCGAACGTTTCAACGGCACACTCAATAAATACCTGGCCAAGATGGTTGACGAGAACCAAAGAGACTGGGACTGGCACATCCCGTTATTCTTGATGATTGAGCATGCATCGACAGGTGAAGCCCCAGCCATTTTTGGAAAAACTATTCCTCTGCCAGTTGATATAAAGTTCGGAACAGAACCCCAAACGATCTTGGAGTAGGCAAGTGAGCTAAGACAATCAATATTGAATGAAAAATAAATGAATGTACTCGAAAGCACAAGAATGGGCCAAGTAGATCCATGATCAATATCTGAAAGTGACATCACTGCTGGTGTTCAGAATTGCTCGAATATTCCAGGTGGTTCTCGTCAGAACATTCGCTAATGTACGAAAACTGGATTGAATGACCCTATATTAAGCTGAGCTGAATGAATGGGGGAAAAGTAATAGTAAAACGGCGATAGTGAAACGGCGATAGTAAAACTGCGATAGTAAAAACTGCGATAAGTGTAGAGCGCAAATTGAGGGCGATATTGATTGATAGTGAAGTTAACGATTTTCGTGATACTGTTGAAGATAGTTGAAACATAAATTTATAGACAAGTGAAAAGTAAGTTAAAATGTTATTTGTAAAATAGTGAAATTAATTATGGTGCAAATAAATGCTTTTAACTTAATTTAAAAGACAGTGTGTTTTCACTTTCCCGGGACATTAAACTTATCGGCTGCGAACCATAGCACGCGACAATATTTTATGATTCAATGTCTTTGAAACAGAATATGAGGAACTTTTATAGAAGTATTATGCTTAAATATTAAATTCTATTGAATTTAAGCATACCGATCCGAATTTATTGTGTTAAATTTTCAAATCCTATTATTATTAACAAAGATGAGTGAATTTCGACTAGTAAGGTATATGTTATTTTTGCACTAAAAAGAACATATTCTTACGATTTTTTTTCACCTACAAAACTGAGGTTTCATCCTAAGTCATTCATTATTAAATTCGATCAAGGATTAACAGCCCGTACTTTAAATGTATAAGTTGGGGGAAAATAACACAGGTTTACACAATATTCTCATTTAAAACGGGCGATAAAAGGTACATTTTTATGAAACATATTCTTCCTGCAATTTCCATGTAAACGCGTAGTATATGAGTCGATTGGAAGTACATACTGTTCCATAGCCTGTGTTTGTGTTGTTGTAATGCAGGTAAATTCCAGCCACTATAATTCCATTAATTACATTTCGATCCTTCTGAAATTTTGAGAATACGCGTATATCAAGCTTGCAAGTAGCCATCTAGACATAAAATTTAAGGGCACCCTTAGTATTTTATTAACCCCTTCGTTGACACGCGCTAAACATACTCGTATCTTATGTCTGAACTCGCGTACCTGTGATATAGTTACTTTTACGCGTTGCTGCTGTTGAGAAGGTAAACTGAAATCATTTTGCTTTTATAGATATTATGAATTTATTATAAATTGAATAGTTTCAAAAATATATTGCATAAATATGTAAACAATACTTCAATGGAAATTGAGTTCTGATCCAAGCCTGAAATTAAATATAGACTACAATAAATAAAATGTCTAATTGTAGAAAATGTTTAATTACGTATAACTCTAAAAACTCTCCATGGTAGGATACTTCCTAAAACACTCTGGAAGATGTAAAGCTACTTTATATTTTTCATATTTTATGTTTACAACATGCTGCATATTTTTATTGGATCAACTGATGTAGATTTACCACACATTTAGTGGTCTGGCAATAAGTAAAATTGCCTTCACTATAATCGTATTTATACGGTAATCAACATAAGTCACCCTTGTTCGACCGTGAATTGTTTTATGCATTATATAGGTATTGAACGATAATGGCTTTAATCTGATTGTCAAAGAAACGTTTTTGGTATCCTTTGATGACTTTTCTCATGACTCGAAAATGGGCTAACGTCTCATCTTGATGATGAACACCTATACCCTTGTTATATTATAGGATATATTTAGGCTTCATTATTTCGGTAATTGTTTGGTCGATTTCTCAACCATCTCCACAGTTTTGTGTTTTGTTGATATACGTCGCGCTTGTCTTGCTATCTCAGAGCAATCAAATTATTGCAGCTTCTCCATATTAATTTTTGTTTCTTCAAAATATGCTTTTGATTTGCGTTTGGCATGGTTTTCCTTTTCTTGCGTATTGTCCCGATAACGTTTGTCTTTTTCTGGTGTAATTTTAAAAAATGGTTGTCCAAAAACAAAGTATGAACCTTGTTTATTGTAGACTCGGACAGCTCTATCACAACGTTCTCTGCCGAGCTATCATTTCGATCAATTTTGTCCTGGGCGGTCTATATTTTAAATCCGTGACGGAAATCATTGCTTGCCTCGCATAATTTGTAAATTTTTATTCCAAATCGAGCTCTTTTTGCCGGGTTGAATTGCTTGCACGCTAAACGTCCTTTACATTTCATCAGAGATTCGTCTATACTGACATATTCATTGGGTGTGTAAATTTCATTAAATTTCTCACTTCAAAGGTTGATAATATGTCTTATCGCCCGTTTTTAGGGTTTTGTACTAAAATACAAAACCCTATTGCAATCACGACCTGTGTCCGTCTGTCCGTCCGTCCGTCCATCCGTCTGTAGGTCACAGCACTTTTTCTCCGAAACTATAGAGGCTACAGCCATGAAACTTTGTAGAAAGGTCAGAAGTGGTGACCTCTTGAAAGTTCAAGGGTGGAAAATTTTTTCAAAGGCGTTTAAGGTAGGGAGGTGACCCCTCAAAAAAAATTTTTCACCATTGGTAGTCGAATAGGGTGTCGTTGGAAAGGTTTCAATGAGATCTTTTCCAAACAAGTTTTAAAATTGCCTTATAAGTATCGAGGGGGGCAGGGGAAGGGGAAATGTACGAACTTTTCGCGTACCCCCCCTCGCGATTGGACACCTTCCATCCGAAAAATCTGAAAAAAATCATGAATGTAGGCCTTCATGAGTACAACAACAACAAATACATGAGAAGTTGAAATTCACTCAACTTTGTTAGTAATAGTATGATTTATCGATTTTGTGTTTTCTTGAATAAAATCTAAACGGTACCTTTAAAGTCAATCAAATTTACAAAAGAGATGATTATTTATAAGATTGATCTTTTCTGAAAGTTTCATAAAGATCGAATAGTATTTCCCGAGGTTATAGCGATTTGAATTTTCCTGTATTACTATGGAGCAATATGCCCTGTATTACTATGGAAACATATGGCTATGGAGCCATATGCGCTTTTTACCGACTTAGACACTACAGCTTTGCTAGAATTTGCATGAAAATTTCAGGAGTGATAGATATCATGAAGGTGAGTACATACAATTGAAACAAGTCGAAGAGGCAGGAGAGAGCTCCTAGCTAAAGGGCTTTGTAACCATTCTAGGATTCGAAAAAATAGGCCATGAATCGATGATTACAGTACAGAAGAGTGGCCCCTGAAAAAAAATTTCATGAAAGGTAGCCGATATGAGTATCAATTGAATGTTCTCTATGAGAGCTTTTCAAAACAGTTCTTAAACTGACAGTTTTTGCTTCAGTGGGGCATAGGGGGGGAAATACATGAAAAATGTGTTTCCTTCTTCGCGAATGGACACCCGTGTTCTAAAAAATCTGAAAAAATTATCAAAGGAGATATTTATGGGTATAACTATAACAAATACCTCAGAAGTCAAAATTCGTTCAACTTTGTTAATAATAGTATGATCCTCGAATTTCACATTTTCTCCAATAAAATCGTCTTTGACATGTTTCATGATTTTATTCGTTGCTGGTTACTGCATTTTGTAAGTTGAGTACAAAACCCTTCTGACATGAGCATAGGTCTGTCTACCCAACTTGTTTGTTTTAGTGAAAATTGATCTTTCATAGAACCAAGGAGTGAGCCAACTATGCGGGCATTATTATGCACAATCGGAATTGACGTTTGGACGTTGAAATTGTTAACACGCGTGCGGATTCGTCAATATCGAAATTATAAAAAAATTTATTAGAAAACGAAAATTTATAATATATCTTATCATACAAGATCATACACATAAAGTTTGAAAGTTGAAGACGGGAAGAAAGCAGAAATTTCATCTGGAGCGAGCGCCCATCGCAATAACTCGTGGACAGTATTTCAGAGGCGGCAAAATGGATTAGTTAACATATTGTCGGCAAGCAAACACGATGTCGGATCAAGCAAACACGATGGTGGAGCAACCAATGATCAAAGCAACCCGCAAGGAAATCCCTTCGGACATGATGGATGTGGACAATACGACAGCAAAGAATTCAAGCTTTAACCGAGACGTTAGCCTTATTAACTGTAAGGTAAATGAATTTATATAAGCGAAGGGTAAATTAGTTGTAAAACGTAAAACCCCGGCTTCTCTGCCAATCCCACCCACACCTAGCACGAGTCCTTTCAGTGCACTGGCGAAGGATTACCAAAATAATAAAACAACCGCGACTAAAAATTGAATGAAGAAGGTGTGGTTCCCGCCAATTTTCGTAGAGAATGTGAAAGCAACAGTGCTAAAAGGCATTATGGATAGGTACACCCTTACCGATGGTACTTCTTTTAGAGTACAGAGTTACAAAGTTGTTGAACTTCCGGCTGAAAATCATAGTGGACAGGCATGAAGCCCACGGTTATATAATGAAACTCTTTAAAAATACCGAAGCAGAGGGGCACTCGTTCACCCACCAGGAAAGGAAAAATTGTGTCTCTCAACACCAAGGGACCCAATGGAAACCCAGCCAAAATCCTTATTGGCTCCCTATACCTCCCGTAAAATCTAGGTCCCCAGATCCCATTTACACTTAACCAAATCCTTATATGTTGTTCAAATGTCTATGTTGGTATAAGATTTTCTTTGTATCACTTCCGTTCTACTCTTCTAAAAATCAACACGTTGTTCATCACAAAAGTGCTTTCTTTTTATTTCAAACATCAGGTTATGGGCCCAGGCACATATAACAGCTTGATGTCGATTGATGTTATTTACGGCGGCAGCAAAATCGGCGAGAAGGAAAAAGTGAGGTTAATTCACTACAGTATACGGAATCGTGATCAGGCTCGGGCACGGTGTAACATCGTCGATGATGGAGGGAAATAACAATAACGTCAATGTGGAATGTATAGAATATATGGAAATTCCAAACAACAGTACAGTTGAGGGGCCATGGATGGTTAAACATTGTGGAGGGAAAACAAGTGAAGCCCGAAGTGGCCAGTGAGATATATGCATGGGAATCTAAAGATGCCAAAGCGCAGACGTTATTGGTAACACGAATGTTGGAAGAGGCAATGTTACATATTATTACATGTACGAGTTCTGCCAAGATGTGGCGAAAACTCCACAGTGTATATGAACAGAAAACTGAGACCAGTGTTCACATTATACAACAGAGATTTTTGCAATACAAGTTCGAAAGAGGTATCGACATGCCTGTTTTCTTATCTAAGATACAAGAACTACAAAACCAATTGAAATAAATGGGTGAAGAAACCTCAGATAAATTTGTAATCATGAAAGTACTAATGTCGTCACCAGACGATTATAAACATTTTATTTCGGCTTGGGAGTCGGCGCCTGATGACAAACAAACGTTTGATAATCTAATTGAAGACGAGCGAGTAAAAGAGAAGAACGAAGGAGGACAGCAAGCAACACCTTCTGCATTCTTTGTGAAAAATTAAGGACCATCAAAAGTTTTCAAATGTGGTAAAAGTAGACAGAATCAAACCGAGAGTAACAGTAGCAAAAAAAAAAAAATAACAGTGAAGGGAACGTGAGTAATAATAATAACTGTTTCTATTGTGTTTCTATGATGATGCCATGAGCCGAAGTGATGCCGGTAAGTGGAGTGCAGCTATTGCCAGGGAACTTAAGACTCTGAGTGACAATAATACGTGGGAGTTTTGTAAATTACCTGTAAGTGCAAAGCCCATAAGCAGCAAATGGGTTTTTAAAATATTAAAATATAAATAATGTCAAAGAGTACAAGGCTAGGCTAGTTGCTAGGGAGTTTGAACAACAAGATATAATCAACTTAAGTGCCATTTATGCCCCAGTTGCTAAGCTAACAACTTTCAGGTTGTTTGTAATAATTGCAACAAAATATAATTTACCTATATATCATATGAATGTCACTGGGGCTTTTCTATATGGAGATATTAAGGAAAATGTATATGTAAGTTTACCAGAAGGGGCCTACAAAAGAAAGAATAATATTGTAAAGTTGAAAAAATCATTGTACGGATTGAAAAGTTCACCTAAATCCTGGAATATTAAAGTTAATTCTGTATTAACTAGAGAAGGCTTTATAAGGTCTAAATGTGATAAAGCATTTGTATTAATACATGCAGATGACTTGCTAATCTTTGGAAGTAATGAAAGTGAGGTCACTAGCCTTAAAACAATGTTAAACAAAAAATTCAAAATGAAAGATTTAGGGCAAATTTCAGAATTTTTGGGAATACATGTAGAGCAAAACTTTGAAAATAGTATAACTGCATTACCACAAAGAAATTACTTAGAAAATGTATTAAAAAGATTTAATATGGAAAATTGCAAACCCATATTGACACCTTTGGATAGTAACTTTAATACTAAAATATTTGATTTAAGCACTTATTGCAATATAGACATTGAAGGAATCTGTAGGCAAATTATTGGCTGTTTGATGTATGCTGTCTCAGGCACTAGGCCTGACCTGTGCTTTGCAGTTTCGTTACTAAGTAGATATCAGAAATGTGCCAATAGTATATTACTTAGTGCACTTAAGAGAGTATTGCGCTACGTGAAGCCTACTTTAGATTATAAAAAAGTTTACAAGTGTAATGATAGTGTATTGCAAGGCCACTGTGATGCCGATTGGAGAGGTGATCAGAGGGACAGAAAGTCCACATCTGGCTATTTGTTCACTTTTGCAAATTGTTTGGGTATTTGGTGTTCAAAGAAGCAATCTTCTGTAAGCTTGTCTTCTACTGAAGCTGAATATGTTTCTATGAGTATGGCAGCAAGTGAAGCGTGCTGGCTTGTTAATTTATTACAATTTGGATGTTCAAAATGATAGCCCAGTTAAGTTGTATTGTGACAATCAGTCAGCTATTTTGAATGCAAGTACAGACTCAGTCAAACGTCTTAAATATGTTGACATTAGATACCACTTCATTAAAGATTTAATCAAAAATAATAAAATTAATATTCAGTACATAAATACATGCGAACAATTGGCAGACATGCTAACAAAGTCATTAAGTAAGGAGTTATTAATTAAGTTTCTGACAAAATGCATTGTCAAATAGAAAGGAAGTAGAGAATTAATAATGTTTCCAGTCATATGTTGATGTTAATTTAGATTAATTTGTTTAAAATGCATAAACATTGAGAAGGGGTGTTATTACTATGGCAATGTTTATTTGAAAATGTTTAAGTTGGCAACAATACAAATATCATGTGTTGTTCAAATGTCTATGTTGGTATAAGATTTTCTTTGTATCACTTCCGTTCTACTCTTCCAAAAATTAACACGTTGTATCATAGAATTAAATAAAAGACTAGTGTGTTCATCACAAAAGTGCTTTCTTTTTATTTCAAACATCAGCAACAGGCTCATCCTACTTCATTTATACTCGGAGGAGACCTTAATGCCAGTCACGAACATTGGGGATATTCCACAAGGAATACCAACGGGAACTACCTATTCGAATGGCTTAGTGTGGACGTCCTCCTCTCTGCATCTTTAGCAAATGCTGGGGTTTCAACATTTCTTAGAGGGAATTCATTTTTAGATAACTTCATAATATCATCTGATATAAATGATCCTACAGTTCCCTTTACTTGCTCCACATTTACTTCGTTATCGGACCATCATGGCTTCCATCTCAATATAACCCTTAGATCACACATACCAGTTCCTACTTGCCCACCTCACTACAGACCGTTTAATTCCATAGACTGGCCAAACTTCAGGAAAGACCTCAAAGGCCTCCTTCCGAATCTCCCTCCAGAAAATATCATTATATCGATCGTAGAAATAGATTCTCATATATCGGGACTAACATCTACCATTATAGAGTGTCTAGACCAGCATGCCCCCTTCCAGAAACCATACAGCCTGCTTTATAGATGTCTAACTCAGGAGACTCTTCAATTGAGAAAAACTCGGAAGCAGATGCTCCAACGGCATAAGCGTGTTTATCATCGAAGCTTTAACCGATTGAATGAGCAGTCTTAAACTTAAAACGCAAATAAAAAGCATTTCCCATGAAATTGAAAAACACATCAAATACGAAGTCAACAACTTCTATAAAAGCAGACTGATATCACTGCAACCACCTTCAGATGTATTTAAAACTATAGATATGCTCACAGGCCGTAAAAGTTCCAAATTCGGTGTTGAGAAAGACTCTATAAAGCGAGGAAATGAAGTCTTTACTACACAATCTGACAAGATCGTTGCATATGAGGGATACTTCAAACAACTATATCGTCGCCGTGAGTCGTCCTACACAGCTTTAAATAACAACGCTAAAGCAGAGGTTCTACTAACGATAGAAGGATACGAGGGATCTTATTTAACTGTATTCTTCAGTTATAATAAAGCATCTTCTCCACAATATCCAGTCTACACTGGATTTTTCACCTCGAAAACGGAAATAGAAGAACTTCTAAGTGCCTTGAATAGCAAGCTATCTAATGAGCTTGACAGCATCCAAAACAGAATACTCACGAAGTGCGGAAAGACAATTACCTCCCTCTTGACGATGTTATACAATAATTGTTTTAAAAATGCATATTTTCCAAAACATTGGAAAGTCAGAAAACTATTCTCAATACCGAAACCAGGCTGCGAAGGTAACATTGATAGTTTTTGGCCAATTTCCTTTTTGCCTATCATGAGTAAGTCCCTTGAAAAGATTATTCGGCATTACTTTAACAATTTTAATAATCCCCTGATCCCCAATTTTCAGTTTGGATTTGAGCGCGAACGATCTACGGAGCAAGCAATAATGCTATTACACAAAAGAGTCAGCCGCAATCTTCGGTGGAAAGACTGCACAGTGGTCTGTGGTCTAGACACAAAAAAAGCGTTCGATTTAGTTTGGATCAACGGTCTGAAGCACAAATTGAAAATGTCATCCTGTCCGGCCGCAATCCTCAGGATCCTATATAAATTCCTTTCAGATAGAACATTCCAAATTAATTTGGGGAATCTCATTTTAAATCCTATCCCTATCAACTCAGGAGTCCCACAAGGCTCTATCCTCGGTCCCGCCCTGTTCAACTTTTTCCTTCATGATATCGCCGAACTGCTCCACTATCGATATAGCAATGTATGCAGATAATATCCTCCTCACTGTCACCCATAGCCTCCCAGCGATGGTTTGAATAAAGCTGCAGTGCTCTGTCCACATCATTGTTCAATATCTAAAGGATTGGGGGCTGATATAAATGCCAGCAAATCGGAGCTGATCTGCTAAAGCCTTGCTGTGTCTCAAAGTAGGAGTGTGCAAGGACGTATTGTTGGTGAAATAATTCTTCTCAAGGAAAATATCAAATACCTTGGAGTCCGTTCTAACAATCGACTTAAGACGAATAGGCACGCCAGGAAACCCCTCAATAAAGCGAAAGCAGCGTCTGCAATTATTTCGTGCCTCTTTCCCTCGAAATCAGTCTGCCCAAAAGTTAAGGTCTTAATGTACAAAACTCTTATTAGGCAGATCATTAGGTACGTGTTTTCACAGCAACTCATAATATGTTGAAATAACACAACATGTAATTTTATGTAATATTGATCATTTAATCGGACTAAATTATATACAGGTATGTTAAAGTTAACTATTTTTAGCTAATGTTTCTGCTTACGTTTAATTGTTTCATTTGTAGTTTCGCATCTAGCGCTGAAGATGGTCAGCAATACCGACCGAAATGCATAAGTATTCTAGTATAAAACATATTTTCAATATCTTACGTGTCAATTAAATTAATGTAATTGAACGCTTATTTTAGTTTAAACTCGATTTTTTGCGGTGCATAAGGGCGAAAAACTTTATTAAATTCTAATCAAAACAAACCACAATAGTGTTCATCTGACATATTAAATTGTCTTAAATTTTAGCGAATGTTGACCTCTGAGGTATTTGTTGTTGTTTTACTTACAACGACTTACTTCCATGATTTTTGGTAGGTTTTTCAGATTTCCATTCGCCGGGGACTATTTCGTATATTTCCCCTTCTCCTGTCTCCTCGGCGCTGATTAGGAAATTATAAGATCTGTTTTGAAAATATAATTTCTCATTGAGACTTTTCATATGATACCCCACTTGACCAAATTTGATGAAATAATTTATTTACGGGTCACCCATCCTATACGGGAGACCCGCCTTAAAACTCGTGAAATTTTTTTAACCCAAAACATTTAATAAATCACTTCTGATCTTTTCACAAAGTTTGATGGTTGCAACTTCTATAGTTTCGGAGAAAAACTGCAGTGACACACAGACGGACGGACAAGTGGTCTTGATTTTAATGGGGTTCTGTATTTTAGTAAAAAAATCTAAAAAAGGCGACATACGAGTACATATACTGAGACAGTCTCAAACTATTAAAAATTAAATCTATATCAATATTTACCTTGAAGCAGCAAATATAAGTTGGAGGTTGCCAGTAAATTGTATTATGAAATGTCCTTTTTGTTCAACATGAGGGTTTTGTGAATCAATAATTCATGTATTAATAAGTAACAATGAGTGACAATATTCGCGCAGTCAATATAGCACCTGAACTGAATGGCAATAACTTATATTGACTTAAATGTTAATAAAATGGCTGATGAATTCCAAGCACACATTTTCTCACTTCTGAAGGCTAATCATTCGTTTGATTAGAATGATTTTTATTTAATTTGCTCCCAAAACCTATTTGGCTCTTTCACTGTGAATTTTGCATAGGGAATGGAGTAACTTGATCTCCTTATAATTTGCATGAATTTTTATTATTTTGACAAGACACCGAAAAACTCCGCAACAAATTAGACAGCAAATGCTCTGGAAAATACATCTTCCAGCGACTCACCAAAAAGATCAAAGGAACAGATGGTTGATTTTTGCGGCAAACTCCTAAACGTGAATTACACCCTTTTCATGCCTTCTTTTCCTTGTGGAAGAAGTAATTAAATTACTTCAAAATAATAGTATGCGCCTTTAGCACAATCCCCATAAACATACATGGCAATATAGTGAATGCTCTATCTGGGTGAGACATGAGTCTCCCTTGTTCCGGTGGGCAACATTTTTGTCTATAATGCGATAATAATAGGGTAAGCGATTGAAATACAAATATGAAAGTAATTGTCGCAATACTTCTGGGAATTAAAATGGTGCAGTTGCTGCTTGTTATATGCACCGTTAGTGTGTTATTCTTATCCATTTTCACTTTTGCAGCTTCTTTATTGTAAACGTTATGAGTTGGGAGTGCTTGTGGTCGATATGAATAGATTTTCGTGAATATTTTTTTAGATCGATGATTTATTAAGAGTTTAGAAGTTGACGTTTTTTACTGTCCTAAATACACTTGAAGGTAAACAGGTAATCTCTTATGTATTATCCCTGTTGCTTGTTTAGAATATGTGCTTTGATGAAAATAAATAAAATAAAAATAAGATAAAGAGGCCTGTTCTCAAAAAAATGGCATCACATACGAGAAAAGATTAAAACATTAATTCTATAAGTAAAAGGATACTTCCAAACAATATGCATGCCTTTGTAAAGAACAAAAAGACTGTTAAAAGTAATGGGGAACTAGCAAAAGTGATCGTAATAGCTGAGCAAAGGCCTCAGTAAGGCCAAAATCAATCAGTATCTCTTGCATTGCAGTGCAGTAAAAGAAGCCAGTTGAAGAGGGCGCAGGTGGGGTAGCTGCACTTGACTTGTTTAGATCAAACAGAGGGTCAGTTGCAAAGACACCTAGCCTAGCTGACTAAAATAAGAAAGCGAGGCTGGGACTTACTTCGCACGATTGAATTTGTGAATTTGGCACCAGCTGCGGACGGATGTAGTTGGCACGGCTATTGTATGGAAGATGGAGTATGGAGGTGGTTTCCCCTTTTAATAGATTCCATTTAAACTCAGTGACTGTAGATATATTAGCAAACACTTTTTTGAGGAAACAATACTCAAATTTAACGCCTAAAATTGTTCAGGTACGCGTCAAATACACTACCATGCTGCTCAGTACCCTGACAATTGCAAGCTAAGCAGGTATTACCGATAGGGGAAGGGGGGGGGGGGGGGGAGATTGATTGGCAAGACGGGGCAACGCGTTTTAACGGCCACACAAACGATCAATCCCAGCCGCTCTGGCTTGCAATGATGCGCCGTCATGTTGCTCATGAGTCTGCGCAGTGACAGGCTTATAAGTGCACGCGCTTTTGCTTTGGCGCCAAAGCTCGGTTTTTGTCAAGTTAGTTGTGATTTCCGCGTTATACATCGATTGTGTTTTGTACCTCAATATTAGTTGTCTAGAACTAACTGAAGGTTATTCTTGTTCATCAATGATTACACCAGCAGGTAAGAACATGTTTGTGTCCATATTCTGAATTGGTTATTAAAGGCATGTTCTTTTTTTCAAATAAGCATTGGAGGGCAAGATAGGGTATAAAGTTCCCCATCTTGCCCCTCGAAGAAATTCAATTATTTCCTTATGACAGTTTATGCTTCTTCATAAATTCTTTGTTTTGAATCTTGTTTCAGGATGGTGAAAAATTATAAAAAAAAGTCGGAGAGGGGAAACTGGAGTGAACAGAGCATGCAACATGCGGTAGATGTTATAATCGAAGGGAAAATGGGGTACAAATTAGCAGCGAAAATATATTTTGTGCTACAAACGACCCTTGAACGAAAAGTTAAAGCAGTTTGTGCAACTCTAGAAGATACTACTACTACTGCAACTTCGATTGAAGTTCCTTTAGGCCAAAAAAAGCGAACATTTACTGATGATGAAGAGAAATAGCTTTGCAACTATAGAATGGATATGGAGAGTCGCCTTTACGGGCTCGCAACAAAAGATTTGAGGGCTGTGACGTATACTCTGGCAGTAAAAAATGGGAAGCAAAATTTCTTCAACTCTGAAAGAAAAGAAGCTGGCAAAGATTGGGTGCAGTGGTTTTTAAGCAGGCATCCAGAATTGTTGATACAAAAACCAGAAAGCACTTCAGCTGCACGTGCCGCTGGGTGTAATAAACAAGCTGTCAAGCAGTTTTTCAACTTACTCGGCAACGTTTATGATGAGCATAAGCTTTCGCCAGAAAGAATTTATAATTGTGATGAAACAGGGGTTTCAGTGGTATCAAAACCTAAGTCAAAAATAATTGCACGAAAAGGTAGAAAATAAGTGGGATCTATAACTTCTGCGGAGACAGGTAGGACAATAACTGTGGACTATGTTTTAGTGCGAGTGGTCAATACATGCCTCCAATACTGGTGTTCCCAACAAAGAGAATGGACCCACAATAAATGCTCAATGCTGCTCCTGGAGCTTGGGGTGTTTGCAGCGATTCTGGCTGGATGACAGCTGAATTATTCCTTGCCTGGTTTAAGAAGTTTGTTAAATCTAGTGGGGCAGCGGTTGATCAACCTGTACTGTTGTTGTTAGATGGCCACAGCACCCAAACACAAAGCTTGGATCTCATTAATGAAGCTCGTACCAATGGGGTTATTATTTTATGTTACCCCCCTCATACAACTCATCGACTTCAATTTCTGGATGTAGCATACATGAGGTCCTTGAGCACATACTACGACCAACAAATCACAGCTTGGCTTCGCAGCGACCCAGGGATGATTGTAACTATCCGGCAAGTAGCAGAAATTTTTAGTAAGCCCTTTATTCATACTACTACAATGGCAACGGCAGTGAATGGCTTCAACAAATGTGGCATTTGGCCATACGATCTAACAGTTTTGTCCGACAGTGACTTTGCTCCATCATTGACGACTGATATCTCACAAACAGACAGGTTCTTCATCAATGAAGGATTGTCTGAAACAACGACAACGAACAACCGCGCTTCTGCCCTTAATAGACCAATCGTTGTTCCTGAGATGGTAACGCCTGCAACAGTAAATTCAATTTTGGCAGTTGGAAACTATTGATAAACCGCTGATAGATACCATGCCTGTTGCTATAGCAGCATCTGATATTGAAGCAGAGCCATCTCACGTGCCTGTTGTCTCTTTAGCACCCTCTATCACAATAGCTACCTCAGTGCTTGTAAATTTTATGAATCCTGAGCCCGGATGCTCGACCACAGGCCAACTACTCCACCAAAGCAATCAGTGTTTTCTGTTGTTAGCCCTCAGCAAGTGATGTCTTATCCTGAAACTCGCAAAATTTCGCGCGTGCGAAGGAACCGAGGAAAATCGGCTATCATAACGTCTTCCCCATTTAAAAAAGAATGAGAAGAAAGAATGAAAAAAAGAAACTGTCAGCAGATAACAAGAAGAACAAAAGGCACGCAAAAGAGCAAAAAAAGAATAAGAAAACCAAATTACCTAAGAAAAACAACAGAAAGGAAACCAACAAAAAGTTCAATTCTCCATCAGAAAGTGACAATGATGAATATAATATCCCTTGTTTTATTGTCATGGAAAATACTTAGATTCAAATGAAGGATGGACCGCTTGTTCTCTCTGCGGGAATTAGGCACACTGTAGCTGTGCTGGCATAGATGACGAGGATGACGAGGCAGTATTTGATTGCGCGTTTTGCACATAAAAATAGAATGTGTCCCCCATAACCCCATGTTGCCCCATAGGGTACCCCATCTTATCCATCGTAAAGGGTAAGATGGGGTGTTGGACATGTTTGATATAATTGGTCACTTTCTGATTTTTCTATAAGTGAAAAGTTCCATGAGTTCCTTACCTCCAAAGTTGAATTATGTAGGAGTAATTTAAAATTAATAAAGATTTTAATTATATAAAAATATCCGTTTTATTATTCTTCAAACGTTAAGGACCCCGTGTTGTTTGATGTCCACGTAAATTTTCTAAATAAACTCCATTAATAAATCCTCTTATGAATGTATCCGCAAATAGGATTTGACTGCATTTTTAACCCATTTCCTTAGTAATGCACAAGTTATTGGTCTAAATTTAATTAAGTATTTAGCGTTATTTTATACTAAATGGGAAAATGACATAGACAGCTTCTCAATGAATGAGTATTCATTATTTTCGTAGTCTTCCTGTGAGCTTAGTGTATATAACAACCAGGTTAGAGGGCTAGTGTATAGATATCACTGATGACACTTCCGTTGCGCTATTTCCATTTGGTTCGCTTTTTTGGGCTCACTCCTCTTGCAGAACATCCGTCAAGGAAGCTAAACTTCTAAAAATATTATGGACATGGGAAAAAGACAAAACGAGCCATTCTATCAAGTTGTCTAAACAGAACTACGCTCCTGTCAGAAGGGGTTTGTGCTAAGCCTACGATGTGCTGACAAGTATACTGAATAACATCAAGAACAATATACATAAAACTATGTTTAAAAAAAACTCCATGATTGCTTCACTTTAAACGGCCGCCATTTTATTCTAGTACAACAATTATGATTGACTAGAAAGGATTCGCAAGATGTGTATGTCATTTGACTTATTTCAAAGTTAGGCGAAGCTCTGATAAAAATTTTACTGTCTGGTTCGATAGAGAGCCCATATAGTTAAAAAACGGTGTATTGTAGTTGTTGTAGTTCTAGAAAATTTCAATGGATATAACTTCCGTAAATATTATTTAATTTACATGATAAGAACTTTATATTGGACTACTCGAAAATCTGATTTCATTGAATTTAAGGGTACCCATATGATTTTATTGAGAAAAATGTGAACTTTGCATATCATGCTATTATCAAAAAAGTTGCATGAATTTCAACTTCTAAAGCATTTGTTATTATTGTGGGGCATTACGGCCTTATGCGGAAAAGCGCATCAGGAGATTCTGCGAAAGGAGTTGGCTTTATTCTATTACAGCTTAAGTTCTATTCCGAAATTATTTTCTAAGAACTTTAGAGGAGGGTCTACTCATCCTCTGTTTCTGTGGTTCTTGAAATACTTATCGTTTTTTAGGGTTTTGTACTAAAATACAAAACCCTATTGCAATCACGACCTGTGTCCGTCCGTCCGTGCGTCTGTATGTCACACCACTTTTTCTCCGAAACTATAGAGGCTACAGCCATGAAACTTTGTGGAAAGGTCAGAAGTGGTGACTTCTTGAAAGTTCAAGGGTGAAAAAATTTTTCAAATGGGTTTAAGGGGGATCTCCCCACACAGGGAGGTGACCCCTCAAAAAAAATTTTTTACCATTGGTAGTCGAGTAGGGTGTCATTAGAAAGGTCTTAATGAGATCTTCATAAAACAAGTCTTAAAATTGCCTTATGAGTACCGAGGGGGCAGGGGAGGGGAAAATGTACGAACTTTTCGTGTACCTCCCTCGCGATTGGACACCTTCCGTACGAAAAATCTGAAAAAACAAACAACAAATACATGAGAAGTCGAAATTCACTCAACTTTGTTAGTAATAGCATTATTTATCGATTTTATGGTTTCTTGAATAAAATCTAAACGGTACCCTTAAATTCAATAAAATATAGCAGCCAGATGACTATTTCTGAAATTTTCATAAAGATCGAATAGTATTTAAGGATCGTGAAGATGAGTACATACAATTGAAACAAGTCGAAGAGGCAGGAGAGAGCTCCTAGCAATTGGGCTTTGTAACCATTCTAGGATTCGAAAAAATAGGCCATGAATCGATGATTACAGTACAGAGGAGTAGCCCCTGAAAAAAATTTCATGAAAGGTAGCCGATATGAGTATCAACTGAAAATTCTCCATGAGAGCTTTTCAAAACAGTTCTTAAATTGACAGTTTTTGCTTCAGTGGGGCACAGGGGGGGAAATACATGAAAAATGAAAAAATTATCAAGGGAGATGCTTATGGGTATAACTATAACAAATACCTCAGAAGTCAAAATTCTTTCAACTTTGTTAATAATAGTATGATGCTCAAGCATGACGTGTTTCTTGATTTTATTCGTTGCTGGCTACTGCATTTTGTAAGTTGAGTACAAAATCCTTCTGACATGAGCATAGGTCTGTCTACCCAACTTGTTACATTTTGTCTGGGTAATCTACGTTTTTGCCCCTATATATGAGCTTAACAACATATATTGTTGTAAATTATGTCCAGTGAAATATTTCAATACTTGAATTTTCCTAAGTTAGCCATGTCTCATTAGGCATTAGGTATACTTAATTTAGATACGCCACATCAGGTCCTCAATAGATAGGTATAAGGCATGTGTAAGTTAGACATGCCGCATTAGGTGCTCATGAGGCGAGTCTTAGTCATGCCTGACATACAGTGAAAATTTTTCATTACCAATAGCAACAAATACCAAATAGGCTACACTTCTATAAATGATTTAAGGCCTGACTAATTCTAAGTATGTTAGTCTATAATAAACGTAATGGCTCAAATTATCTCAGTTTTGAAAAGCATGGGTTGCATTATTTTAATGATTGTGGGACTCCCGTTGTTGAAAATTATTATTCAAGATACACAAAGCAACGTGCAGTAAAAAAATATAATTCGGCTTCAAAATACCCTAAACAAATTTAAAAGCCGAAGTAATACATATTTTTAACCATGCAAGAAATATGGGGACAATGATATGTATTCAAAACATGCATTTTATTATTACTTTCATCATGTTAAAATTTATAAATACTCATTATTGCACATTACTATACAAGTCGAGCCAAGTTGTAACCTATGCGGACAACATCAACATTTTATCACGGTCATTAACAACTGCCAAAGAACTCTTCCAGAAACTTGATAGCGAAGCAAAACTAGTACGGCTAAAAATCAATGGAAATAAAACAAAGCTCATGACGCAGTCGAGGAACAATACCTTAAATACCCAAAATATCACACTTGGCGAATACAGTATCGAAAATGTGAGCGAATTTGTGTGTTTAGGCGCCAAAACAACGAGCAGCGGTAATGAAAGAGGCGAAATACGCTGAAGAATACAGCTCGCAAATAAAATACTTTATTCAGTTTTGACATACAAACCTGTGATAAGACCTGTGTTATGCTATGGGTGTGAAACATGGATCCTAACCCAAGCATCCGAAAATATATTGTACGCCTTTGAGCGACGCGTTTTGTGGATTAAGTATTAAATCAAAGAATTGTAATACCATAACTGCGTGATCTCGGGAAAAGATCTGCCTTCTGGTCACTAGCGTAACCTCACCTTAAGGTGAGGTGCCATTGAACGCACGTTCATTATGTCAGTGATGGTCGAGATTGCAAAAAATATATGAATGTAACAAACTCTTTGATGAAAACACTTTAATTGCACTAAATAATGGTTACTTTTATTAAAAAATACTTCAAAACTTTCTTCAAACAAAAATTTTATAACCTTTCAAAATCTAGACGGCCAGAGTTTTGACTTACGCGTCACGATACTGGGGTTGAAGCCAAGTGTCCAAATGATTTTTATAAATGAAATCTACTGATGCAACGTGGTACTGCGCTTTGCAGTTTTGGAGTAAATCTGCTGAGTCGAGTGGACGCGGCAAGCAATTTCCATTTTTGTGTAAGAATCTTGAGGAAATTGTTGGCATGTTCCCTCTTACATTTTCGGTTTTTCCTTTTGAGGAAAAATTGAACGGATACGTAGCTCACGCGCTGAATAACGGATCTCTTCGCGAGATCTTGCAATTTGACACGTGAACATATCAATCAGCGGCGGATCAATAATGTTGCCTAACGTGTGGTGGTGGTCTTTCCGAAAATCAAAATCGAAGCACGGTGGCGTGGTGGTTTATTGTGTTAGTTGTGAGCTCTGTCGGTTGTTGCAACACGTTCATTGGAGCCAACGGGATGAGCTTGTGAAAGGGCAAAGCACTTAACTAAAATTAAAACAAAGGAACGTAATGTGATTGCGGTGTTCAGGGAAGCGTTTAAATGTAGTTCCTCCGCAAGTGCTTACATCAATCGGCCTCACCTCCGTGAATCTCAGGCTAAAGTGTTCAAGCAGCTCGAGGTGTTAAGGTTTCAAACAAAGATTTCATAAGTGGTTGGCTTCCTGCAAAAGGATTTAAACAGGTTGAAAATCAAAGAACATAGGAAGAGGTGGAGCTACACATGGAAGGAGGTAAAAAAAGTGAACCTTCGTCGAATGTACTGGTATCAGATTATCGAGCGAATATACGTATTATTAAGGATGAAAAGGATAGTTAAGGCATAATTTATGTAAGCGGTTATATGATTTTACTGAAGTATGCAGCATACTACCATGGAGCCGCTCCAGTGTATGCAAGTTTTCAATCTTAATTTATAAGGCTCGTATGAGAGTTCCAAAATCTTTATAGGAAAGCTATATCTGTTATCCTGATTCCGTTAATAAATAGACGCTCCTACGCATCTGTAAGCCTTTGATGGCATGCAAGAATTTTTAAACATCCATATGACATGACTCACCACTCTTTCATTTATTTCGGATAATATATGTATATTGCAAGCTTTTAATAAACCTTTTGCTCGGAAAAAATTTGGAGAATCTATCCAAAACTTAAAAAAAGGGAGAAAATGTAGACGCAACTTATATTTGAAATCCTTTTATTTTCTTTAATAATTTCAATATTTAAATATTATCCTTGTAAATATTCCTCATTAGTTACTTTGGTAAAATTAATTGCTAGTTGAATGCATTCGATGAAATTCATATTGATAAGCCTTTTAATGCGCATGCGCATTTATTTGAAACCAGCTATTTTATAAATCAGGAAAATTAAAATTAAAAATGTATAGGCTTTCTTGTTACTTGAAATAACAACTCAATACAGAGCTTCTTTGTTTAAAATTCTTATAAAGTTTAAAAATGACTAAATTTGGCAAATATTGAGAAATATTACCTAAGAAGGATCCAACTTTTGGTAACCTTGATATGGTTTTTCTTCTATTATATTGTAGAGTCGTATTTTCTTATACTCTTTCAATTACTTGAAGAGCTATGAAGTCAATCGCTTTTGTTGATGTGCTTTGAAACATGGTAATATTAAGAAGGGTTTTGTGACTTAGACCTGATTATACAATTATACATTTGATGAAGTATCAGCTCTCTTACAACTTAATCAAGTACACTTGAAGCAGCTAATCATTTACGTCATATATTTTTCATGGCAACACCAATTAAAGAGCACCGGCTACTTAAGAAATCGAGACGGGTCAGTTGCATCCAAACAATCAACCGAGTCATTGTATTTTGAACACAATAAATTGATTATTAACAAACGGTGCGCGTTAGTTTATTGTTTTCCCTCTACAATTATTCTGTTCCCAAGGTCCACCCCTGACAAAATCAGAAGTGGGATTCAAGGATGGTTTCGTGCGGATTACAAGTAAAAATTCGAATCGTGCACGTAGAATGAACAGACGCCGCCGCAAGCCATTTTTTCCCCTCCTCGCGATCTCGTGTTTAATTTTCCTACGGTCCATTTGTGAAAAGAGACGAAAGAAGAAACGTGCGACATACATATGCGAGTGGCTACACATAATTGTAATAGTGGTTCGATTTCCCCTTCGGGCCGTATACGTGGGAAATGGAACGCAACACGATGCCGTTCGGAAAGGTCAATGCGCTAGACAAGGACTAAAACTTGAACTTAGACTACGGGACGTCTCTACACAGGGGAACAAAGCCGAGCTAGAACAAAGACTCTGTGAAATTCTGGCTAAAGACGAAATCGAAACGGATGGGAAAATGTCAGAATGTTCGAGTGAAGATAATGTGCGCGAGTTACGTGATGAAGTGAAGCAACTGAGCGAGTTAATATCAGCTGCCATCACTGCGCTACCGAACAGATTAACACTCAACCGATCGTAGCACAGGAGCCAATACCATCACTCACTAACGCCATGAAATCGGGTGAGACGACGCCGGCAGTGACGTTCGAAGTTGACGCATGCGAACGATCGACTAATTTAGTGCGGGCATGTATTGGACCGTATTTTCATAACATCCGAAGACAGATATTTTACCAAACTTCGACCCATCGTCCAAATCCGGCATGTCGGCAGCGCAGTTCGTTGGTTACGCTACGAAGCTTGCCGAGGCATATCAGTGGAAGGATAGAGTTTTGGTGTTCGCCGTGTAAGCCTCCCTAAAAGGCCTGCTAGAATTTGGAACGATGGTTCTGGGCGGGTTCCTGGAAGCTCGCTTGAGCTGGCTGAATTATTTAGCCGAGATTTCCATAGCCATGAAAGCGAGGCCGATGTTAACATAAAAATGATGAATTGCACCAGGGAGCCGAGCAAGACAACACAAGGTTACTTCTATACTATGCTAGCATTGGGAAGACGAAGTAACTTGAGCGATATAAGGACCGGGCAACGGCATATTAGGACCTGACAACGGCATCCATCTTTGCAAAATGCGATCGCGAGCTCAATTTTCGGCACCGTCAACGATCTTTTAGCCAGGATAAAGAACTTCGAAACGAATTTTGGAGGAAATTTTCGACCACCACCACCGATACAGCGAGGTATTATCTTATCAAAGGCGCGTGCGCAGCCAACTTTGAGCAATTCGGAGTCCCGTCGAAATCGATGTTTGTCGATTGGAAAACGCTTTCCGAAACGATCCAACTTTTGAGCCAACGCTATCCGTCAAAGAAAAGGACCAACTATATCAGCTTATCAGTGAGCATAGAGAATGCTACTCCGTGACGATGACGATAAGGTTAACGACTTTAAAACCTGTTCGACACCAGCTGTACCGCATACCGTTCGCAAAGCGTGAGCGCGTTCAAGAAAGAGTAAACGAGCTGCTCGAAAACGATATCATATCATATCAGAATATTTGTCACCAATTGTCCTCGTTCGCAAACAAAATGGTGAGGACCGTGTCTGTGTTGATTTACGTGAGCTCAATGCTATCACTGAAAAGCGTTCGTTTCTCATGTCAACTGTTGAGGAGCGGCTGTCATCGATCGCTGGTAATTTATTTTACACGACTCTCGATTTAATGTCCGGCTATTATCAAATACCAGTCACAGAAGGGTGCAGGAAATACACTGCATTTGTTACGCATGCAATTCGGCCTGTGCAATGCACCGAGTTATTTTCATGAGGTCATTATCAAGTTGGTACGACAAATGGGAAATCGAGCAGTTAGCTACGTAGATGATGGAATTCTGCCCAGTAAAACCATCGCCGAGGTTGACGCTTGACGTTTTCGGTTCATCGAGTCGATGAGGTTCATCGAGTCGATGAGGACGGAATAAAACCAGGAGCTGAAAAGACTAATACAATTCCAACCAACCAGCGTTACAGAAGTTCGAAGATATCTGGGATTGAGCGGGTTTTTCCGCGAATCCATTCGCAATTATTCCCTAATATCGAGGCCGCTTCCGTTTTTGTTGAAGTAGAAGGACAATCCACAATTTTGTTGGTCGACCGACCAACGTGACGCATTCGAAAAATTGAAATCAGCACTTTACTGTGATCCACTGCTCAGTGCATACGATCCGACGAAGGAACATCAAGTTCACACTGACGTGAGCATACTGGGTCTTGCCGGAATACTCATGCAACGAGACGACGGTGGCGATTTCAGACCGATTTTCTACCACAGCCGCCAGCGTAGCGAATCCGAAAGCAGATACCGTAGTCATGAGCTTGAAGTTTTGGCTATCGTCGAATCGTTAGAAAGATTCCGCATTTATTTACTCGGTAAGCATTTCGAGATAATTACCGATTGCGCCGCAATTAGCATCACAAGAACGTCTAAGCCATTGCTACCACATATCGGTCGATGATTTTTGAAGCTACAGGAGTACGATTTCCGCAGCATACATCGATTGGCTGAACGCATGAGTCATGCAGATGCTCTAAACAGGACTCGAAACAAACCACCGAATGAGCCAGAGATAGCATCGGGGAACACAATGCAGCTTGTGCTCCTGCAACGACAAGACTTGAAGTTGAAGGAGTTAATCGAAGTTCTGAGAGGCGATATAGAGTCCGCTCAATCCAAACAGATGACGTCAGATTATCAGCTCAAAAACGGTCGGTTATATTGTAAGATCGATCAAGATCTCAAACTCGTTATTTCATCTGCAGTCAGGTGGAAAATCATCACCACGATGACATGGGCCACTTTGGTCTTGAGAAGACCATGAATCGATTTCGGCAAGATTTTTGGTTCAACGATCTCCGAAAATACATCAAGTTGTACATCGCAGCATGCTTAGAGTGCTTATATAATAAAGGAATCACAAGCAAACCGGAGGGTCAACTCTATTCGGATAAAGTGACACCTATTCCGTTCTGGACGTTACACGCTGATCACCTGGGACCTTTTCCACGCAGTCGTCTAGGTAATTTGCACATAATTGGAATATCTGATTCGTTCAGCAAGTACTAAATTTTGAGAGCTGTCAAAACTACGAAATCGAGGCCCGTCATCGACGTATTTAGGGATCTGACGTTGTACTTCGGTCTACCTAAGCGTATAATTAGTGATCGAGGTACTGCTTTTACATCACGAGAATTTGCTGAATTTTGCGCATCTAATAAGATTCAACATATTAAGGTTGACTTCAGAACACCTCAAGCAAATGGCCAAATCAAACGTGTAAAACAGTCCATCTTATCATTTCTACGAATTGCACCAACTGGTCATAAGGATTGGGATTTACAATTGCGCAATCTTCAGTGGTCTCTGAATTCGCATTGTCACTCTGTGACTCGGTTTAGTCCGATCAAGTTGATATTCGATTATCGCCTTCGAAACGTCATCACAAATAGGCTAGTTATGGCTCTAACATCAGATGAAGGGACTGCTGACCCAACGGAATGCGATATGGTTAACCGAAGACAATTGCCTGCAGAGCGAATTACCACCGAACGAGAGAAATGGAGATTGAGGTTCCACACCTACAAGGAAGAAGATCTCATCGTTTTAGAGAACGTACCTGCTGCTACGGGAGAATCTCGAAAGTTAGAGCCCAAATATCGTGGGCCCTACATAATTTTGAGAGTTTCACGAAACGACAGATATCTCGTCGAGAACGTGGGAATCGCACGTCCCAACCAACGGAAATTCTGTTCGGTGTATACGAGCGAAAAGTTGAACTAGATTTTTACGACGTTGCTGCGGATTCAGACATGTGTAGTGAATTAAAATGTTCAAAAATGTCCGTGAAGGACCGCAGCGATGGTCTGCTGCCTCGGCGGAAGAAGGTGTCGGTATCTGCCGAGAATGCCCTCGTCTGGAGACGCGCGAATGCGCTGGCAGGCTAGCATTGCGGTGTCGTGGGGCGGGTTCATTTCCCCAGCACGAGGACCCACTACAAAAAATTTCGCACTCACGAATTTGACTGCAGATCAAGAGGCGACCGAAGTCGCAAAAATTGTAGATAACTACACAGAGGGAGATAGAACTTGTTACGAGAACAAATGGAACCTGAAAAGAAAGGCGGACTTGGGGTAACCTCGTCATTACCCGACGAAGTTCATGGCCCACAACTGAAAGAGGGGCAAACAGGTGATGGTGGAGCCCCTTCGCACCCACCCAACCGGAATAAATCCATATATATTTTGTTGCAGTGGCCAGGTATTCCTCTTCTGAGTGGAAAACCCATACAACTTGAATTGCATGAACTTTACCATCAGAAGGGGAGTACCCCGGTGACCAATTTATGCCATAGAATTATACAATTGATTGCATAACTCTATGCCATAAAGAGGTACTCTGCTTGGGCCACTCAACCCGCGATATCACCTGAAACAAAGAAGAATTGCTTGAGTACTCGGCGGCTGGCTCATGTCTTGAGGTGGAAGCCTGCCACCGTACCGGGTCCTTTACCCGGTTAGAGTCGGGAGAAAGGAAAGACCGAAGGGTATGATATTAATTCATTGTTTTAATTTATAATTTGTTTTTTTTTTCAGTTTTGAATTGAATGCAATTAAACATAGGAAGCTAAAATAAAATACACATTAGCTGAATTTATTTACTAATATATACCATAATATTATAAATTGATATTTAAAGATTTAAAAAAAAACAATGTACAATTTACGATAAAAATTGATTTAATCAAATGAAAAATTTAAACTTCTAAAACACATGATTTTCTCAGAAGTGATTGAATTTACCTAAGTAGAATATCTGAAATTTAGTCAGTAATATTTTTTCCTTCTTCATTTCCTATTGAAATGGAAACTTATTTAATGTTATTTTTAACTGAGATCAGAATATCTTCTATCTATTTTTTTTTTCTTTTTACTTTTTTTATATTGAAAAGCTCAACTGTAACTGCCGCAACTAGTAGTAGTAGAGTAATCCATTTGTAATGCACATAACTTTAAGTGGGAAAAACGTCACTTCGAGATATATCATGTCGGAGTTCTATGATTTGTAAATTCTTTCAATTTTACGAGCCTCAACCGAGCGTATATTGTGTCTTGCATTGAAATTCAATGCACAGTAAACTCAATCGAAATTCGGAAATCAAATAAGCTACGCCAACATGGTATCTTCAAATACGGTGCATAAAAAATACGAAAACTACTTGTACAATAGAATATATAAAAACGATAGCAGAGAATAAGAAAAATGGTATATTTGATGATTTAAGTTAGTGTAATTATTTATTACTACGAGAAAGTGATTCTTTAGTCAACAAATTGTTGCATGTGCTTAACCGAGTCCTGAATTTACGTAATTCAGAGGTAAGAATCATGGTTTGTAATATCAACTTCATTCTAGAAGCATCGGTGGGAACAGATGAATTGAGGAGAACATAAAAATGTCATTATCAGCTCGTGAAACGGATTAAATGTATAGTATTTGGTTGATATAGAAACAAATAAATGTCTGTGTTATTTCGACAGAACCGCACTTTTTTTTCAAACACTAGAATATAAGCCAAATAAAACTGCAGAGCGACATAACAGTTGGTACCAGAAGTAGGATATTCACATGTAAATTAGAGAAACAATTCAGTGTAAAACAGGTAAGCTTTGAGCGTGTTGTTTATTATGCACGGATAGTTTAAAAAAATTTGTGAAGTGCTCCGAAATTCTTAGAGCGTAGATTTTGCAAAATGGATACATTGGACTCACGTACTTTGTTGGAATTCATCGTGACGGAATGAGAACTATTAAAACCCAATTCGCGAATGAATAATAGACTGCGCTGCGTTTTTACTTAAAAGGGTTCGCGCGGAAAAACTCAAGCCCTGGACGCAGACTTAAGCTGCTAGTAGCGACGAAGGTAGCCTTGAACGAGTGTTAACGAAGAACATAGTAGAGTCGCTGAGGAATATGGAAGTGTGATTGCACGATCAGACGGAGAGCCTGCAAGGCAAACTGATAAAGCTCTTGAACAAATATAAAAGTAAAGCATCCTAGTGTAAATTTCTCTAAAATAAAATTAATCGGTTTTGTTGACACATAGTCGTACATTCAATATAAATAATATGTTTTAAATATATTTTCTCTAAGTTTTTTTTTCTATTTACATAATATGATAGTGTAAATGAACACAATATATCAACAATACTAGCTGCCACAACTAGTGTTTTTTTTAATTTCATATGCATATAAAAACCTTTGCTATTGTTTTAATTTATATGATGCAATAAAAGGGTACTCACCCGCATGGTCTTCCGAGCGCTCGACGACGATGCAGATGGTCCTGAAATTTCGATTCTGTAACATCAAATTGTACTTCTTATACTTGTAGTAGTCTGGTAAAACACTGAGGCAACAAATTCCTTTTATCACTTCTACTAGAATACACAAATCCGGATTTTTCAAATCTACCTTATAGGCAGAACTTTTAGCAGTAACTAACTCAGCTATTTTTCCTATTAACAAGTCTCGATCAACTTTATTGTTGAATCGCTTGTTGATAACAATTGAAAAGCTTCCAGCACTAGCAACAAAATATTTATCGATTAAAGAACTGAGTACGTATCTAATGGCAGGAGAATTTTCTTGATAAATCTTTTTAATAAGCTCAACTCCAATCTCAATCGGATCTTCAAATGCGGTTTTGATAAATATACAATTTTTCACTCCTAACTCTGCAGTGAGTCGTTCAGAAGACCGATATTATAACTCGACTCCGTTCACTTCTTATTTTTCGCACGGTAGCAATTGCTCGGCTCGGCTGAGTGCTTTTCCTCGAGAAAATCGCAATTCGACAAAAGATCGGAAAATCGTTGCAACAGTTGAAAGAAAATTGGATTACTACTCCAAGTCGCACAGGAGGCGTCCCCGGATTAACTTTTCGCACTTCTCGCCAATCGAGACGACCACGAACAGCAGCAGGAACTAGTGGGAACCTGACGACCAAACCCTGAATCAACTCAACGTAGTTCGAAGTTGAGTTCCCGACACTTATTGGAACTCGTTCACTTGGCTCGGGGGGGGGTTCTACACTTTGCGACACTTTCACCAACACAAACCAGATAGCTCTGAAATTCCGTTCAAGTCCAAGTCGAAACTATTGTGCGAAATCCTGACCGAAGTCGCGCCCCCCACTAAACACTCACTGGCGATTTTCTTCAGCGCTTTCCACACGATCAAGCGGACGACTCGTTTGTGACGTTTTGCACAATATTTTACGGTGGACGCTACGCTCACCCACAGCAGCGCGCTGAGTGAATTAAAAAGACACTACGAAGTTCTTCTACACCTTTCGCCACTATTCACACCTTTATCGCAATAAACAGTGCAAGAACTTTACACTTCCTCTTGAATTTTCCACCTGATTTTCCGTCCGGAAGGAAACTCCTGTCCATTTACTTTTCAAAGCTTCTGGCCGAGTGCAGTCCAGGGACCGTTCTCTCTTTTACGGTACTTGCTTCTACTGCTACTGCGTGCCTTGAGAGAGAAATTGCGGGACTCTTGCTGTTCCTGCAATAGGTCTTCAGAAGGAGACCGTTGAGGTTAGCTTCGTTGAGATGACTGTAGCGCGTTATCGGGTCCGAACTGCTCCGATTATGGGCAACTATCTTCCTGTACAGGGTGTTACAGTAATGTAAGCGTTAGTGTAATTATGGAAATTATTACCTGAAATATCACCAGCACCGGCACTAATTTTCACACGTGAGTTACCTCACACTTCTCCTGCTCAATGACAACTGCCCTGTCAAAAGTGTTTCGTCGTACCAGATCAATCTTAAACCGGTTCGATTGCAAATTGTTCTAGGTCAATCGGAAATTGTTCCAATTCAATCTGCAATCGTACCGGTTCGATCGTTTCAATTGATCTGGGACATTTTGAGTTTTTCTTTAACCCTTTAACTGCTCGATGAATCGAGACGATTAAATGTCAGGTTGGTCGAGTGTCATGGCAACACAAATTGTAGAGCGCCGGCCACGGAAGAAATCGAGAAGAGTCAGTCACCTCCGAACCATCAACCGAGTCATTATGTTTTGAACAAAGTAAATTGATTATTAACAAACGGTGCACGTTAGTTTATTGTTTTCCCTCTACAATTATCCTGTACCCAAGGTCCACCCCAGGCACATCGTTATGCGATCTTTAAGAAATGGAATCAAAACTCCATTTGATCCTCTAAACACCACTTCTTCCCCTTCTTAGCTGCTTGGCCAGAAGTAGTTTTTGGCTTAACAAAATATGAGCATAGCTATACCCACTTCAACTTGCATCCCTCAGCTGGTAAGCAAACATATGCTTAAATTACTCGTTTTACACCCACTAAATGCCTTTTCTTCTATTTCCTTCCACATATTTTCTTCTACCAACTGTTCGTCATAGCCTTTATGCGACAAATCATTAAGTACTGAATAACATTGCACCAAAATCACTAGGTCCGCATCTATTTCTCACTTTAATCATCTTTAAAAATGTGCACAAACCAGCTGCTTACTCCGAGTGACAATCATGTAGATAAAACAACTGATGAAGCGAGGACTGAGCACCCCATCGGCGCCCAACCAGTCATCTGTATAACATGTTGCTGGTCCATGCCGCGCCACTGCCGCCAATCGGTCACTGCTGCAAATCGCGGAAGAGGCACGGCAGTTGCATGGGCACAATCGTCCATTTGGAAATTGGTCACCTTTCATTCTATGTGTGGGAAATCCATAATAGTTATTTAGATCAAACGGCACGGTAGCCTATGTGAAAATCCACCTTTAAGAGGCAGAGGAACTGATGAGAGGACGGTTTAGATTTCCTTCGGGAAATCTTGAACGAAGCGATGGAGACAAAATCATTACACAATATCTTCTGAATATCAAAACTTGAATTATATACGGATTCCATAAATTGAGTTCGAAAAATTAAACCCTGGTTGTTATATATTTAAATTCGCTGCCATTTTTTTCAAGTGATTTGACCTCATCGCTTGAGTGTTCATAATAACATATCAATATTACAAACCATTTCTAAATTTTTTGTCAAAATCCCAACATTTCGGTAGTGCCTAGGTTCTTTGCAAATGTCTATATCTTCAGTATGACGTGTTAATATTGTTGTAATTGTTAAATATTCAATCGGATACAACTTAGCTGTTTATGGCTTGATTGTTATGAAATTTTTAAATCTTGTACAACTATTACTTACAAGCTTATGATAAATTTAAGGGCCTCCTATTGATTTTATAGGCAAAAACGTAAAATTTATAAAATGTACTGTTATTAACTAAATTGTTCCAATTTGGACTTTTGAGGCATTTGCTAGCCTTGTACTTCTCAAGACTCCCCTCCATGTTTCTTTTCTCATTTTTCAGATCAAAGGTGCCCAATCACGAAGCAAAAGGTGTCAGTTTAAGATCTGTTTTGAAAAGGGCTCTCATTTGATATCCATATTGGCTACCTTTGGTGAAATTTTTTTCTAGGTGCCACTCCCCTACAAGGAGAGTCTCCCTTAAACAACTCATACAATTTTTTGTAGTGAAACTTTAGAAAGGGCACCACTTCACCTACTTACAAAATTTTATGTTTCTAGATTATATGGTTTGGAAGTAAAATTGCTGTGACACATGAATGGATTCGACGGGCAGGCAAGTCGCGATTTTAGTAGGGTTTTGCGAAATTATTTTACAAAATCCTAATAAGTGCCGAAAAAATATAAGAGTGAAACTGATAAAGTAACCTTTACCAAGTCATTCAAGAACTCAGTTCACATCGACGTTTAATATGAAAAAGCATTTAGGAAAAATGTACACCGTCTCCAGAAGCCCGAAAAGGGATGAAATAAACTGTGTAGAACCCATGCCAAATATAATTTACCCTTTTATTCATACTTTTGAACAATTTGCAAATTCTCATATCAAGAGGAGAAATTGATTTTCGGGAATTTTCGAGTTGATTATATATATTTTTTTTGTTTTTTTCATAATAAATATCGATGAGAAGCGAGTTCTTAATTGACTTGCCAAATTTATTAGTTTCGCTCGTTTATTTTATTCGTTGCATTTTCTTTTGTATGCCTGATCACGTGCGCTACTAATCATGGTGTTTTTTAATTAAAATTAACTAAATATTGAAATAAGTTAAAAATTTCGCAAAAGATTTTGTATTCAATTTTTTGCTTTTTGCTTACACTGAAATTTCTCATCGCTCTTGAGATTTTTCTGTTGGATGTTTCCTTGTTTATCATCATTGTTTGTGTTGTTGGATGTTTCCTTGTTTATCATCATTTGAAATTCGTTTGAGCTGATCTTTATCATGAATACTGGATTCAAACGCTAGCAGCGAGTCATATTCAGGATTTGAGACCTAGTTTATATCACATAAGTTATCTAGGATATTTTATTGACTAGCAAGCAATATAAACAATCTTTTCTCTATAAACAAAACTTGTAGCATCATTTATGCACATTCAAGAGGGGTTAGGTACGCACGGGCAGATAACTGTATTACTGTCCACCGATCCAAAAAAGGATGGAGTGAAAAACAATTTAAAATTGAAGTTGCCCTATTGAATCTCAGATGAATACTTGAGAAAAGACTAAGTATGTACATTATGGGCCTCAAAAATTCGTTGATATAATCTATCTAGTAAGGTTTTGGTAATTTTGATATTTCATCATCTTACAAAGCTTGCCTCTCATTGGAGAAAAACGTATACAATATTGCTTCTTTAACTTAGTTTTACCGCTCATACGAGTATATTACCTACAAAACCATCTCATTCAAATTTACAAGATTGTCACACTTTTCAAGTGCACCCTTTTCAGATTAAAGAAAATACACATTGGATTTTACCCTGGGAGACAAATCGGTTTTCTACTACCGACTCTATTGTTTAAGAGCTGCAGGAGAGTTAGGAAAAATTTCTACAATGCAGATGTTGTTATAATAAAACCATTAACTGCTAAGTGGTTGACAATGTTCAAAACTCTTTTGCTTAACACTTTTCTGTAAACCGCATACCTTTTTGCTGTTTCATTGTCAAGAGGTGTGCTCAATAATTTTGCAAATTTTCATTTTATGTTTTTGTTAACGATTATGGTTGAACAAAGAAAATATATGAATGGAACTCTAACTTCACACTTACTATTCGTCCCAAAATATACCTGTGAAAAAGGATTATTATAGGATTTACGACAATTAACAAGTTGACTTAAAAGATTATCTGATAGAATTCATCCTGTAGACCGCATAAAAATGCCCTTAACATCCATTGCTTCAGGTCCTTAGCAGTGAATGGATTATAGGAAATTTGAATGTTATCTTTCGATATTTATTTCTTGAGATGTATTTGTGCTAACCACAATAACAAGAACAAGAAAAACCGCAAATGGTTATAAACTTTTTATCTTCCTAGATAAAATTATATTTAGTTCGCGTGTATTCGGTGGCCTTTATGCAGTAGGAATAAGCAATATGCTCCTGAAGGGTATTTTCAATCCCCCGTTTTCTTAACGCGTCCGGATGATTTGGACACAAAGCATTTCTCCTAGCAGATGAAGCACTTGAAAAGGTTCATCTTGTGATTAAACCATGCATACGTCCCTTCTACACTTCCGACATGTATATAACAAGCGAGTAGGGTTTTACTTAGAGCTGTCTCTGGTGACTGGAAACATGCGGAAAATTTATAAACGGAAAATTAGCCATCCTCCCGGGAAATCGTCTCATTCCGTACAGCACGCAAGACTCTTGCATGATGTTGAAAAGTGAATAATCGCATTATTATTCCTCAAAATAATCATAAGATTATCTACTCTTTTGGTTTCATTTCCTTTTATTTGGACTTGGTTCACTGGCAATAAGAGAAATATCAATAGGGATCATCACCAGGAACTTGTTCTGTGACATACGACAAAAAACTTGTAAGAGACGGATTGATTAAATGGATTATAATTGATTAGATGAGGGCAGAATCAGCCCAAAGTTACAAGTTCATATATGATCCCGCTGATTTCTCTTATTAGTTTAGTCAATTATTTATTTGTAAGAATTATACAGTTTCAGAAATTTATAAGCGTGCCCCAGCAAGCATTTCATTACAAAAACATCTATACCAGACATATTTAAACGAGGATGCTGGTTTTAAGGCCGATGGTAAAAAGTAGCGGCGATGTAGTGAGCATGGCATAAACACCAACACTAATATTAGAGTGACCTTAAACCTCTTAATTATTCTGAAGCAGCACCATATACCTTCGAGCAGATTTTTGCACATGGGAATACGAGTATTCATAAAATAAGGAAAAATGCCCGTTAGTACCGCAAGTTGGAAAAGTGGAATTCATGATTGCATTCAACAGATTTCACGTTCACACATTCATCGATTTAATAAATTAAAGCACCTATTACATGCCTTATAGCTTTTAATTTTTTAAGGGTTTTGTACTAAAAACAAGTTGGGTAAACAGACCTACGCTCATGTCAGAAGGGTTTTGTATTCAATTTACAAAATGCAGTCACCAGATCGAATCAAATCAAGATACATGTCAAAGAGGATTTGATTGGAGAAAATATGAAATACGAAGATCATACTATTATTAACAAAGTTGAACGAATTTCGACTTCTGAGGTTTTTGTTATTGTTATACTCATAAATATCTCCCTTGATAATTATTTCAGATGTCCATTCGCGAGGGAGGAAACACATTTTTCATGTATTTCCCCCCTGTGCCCCCACGGAAGCAAAAACTGACAGTTTAAGAACTGTTTTGAAATGCTCCCATGAAAACGTTCATCTCATACTCATATCGGCTACGTTTGATGAATTTTTTTTCAGGGGCCACTCTCCTGTACTGAAATCATCGATTCATGGCCAATTTTTTCGAATCCTAGAATGGTTACAAAGCCCTTTTGCTAGGAGCTCTCTCCCGCCTCCTTGACTTGTTTCACTTATGAGCATTAATTGTTAGTACTTATCTTCAGTCATTCATTCAATTGAATCAAGTGTTCAAAGCATGCACCTTAAAGGTTGAAGTTGTGAAAAAATAACTCAAAATTATCCAATCTTCGCATTTAAAACAGCCACTATTTTGTTTTACGATTACTGATACCACTAGCTGAATCGATTCTCAAAGATCTACATGACACCTATCATTCCTGAAATTTTCATGCAAATCCTAGCAAAACTGTAGTGTCTGAGTCGGTAAAAAGCGCATGTTGTTCCATAGCCATATGTTGCCATAGTAATAAATTCAGCGCATATTGTTCCATAGTAATACAGGAAAATTCAAACCGCTATAACTTCGCTAAATATTATTCAATCTTTATGAAACTTTCAGAATAGATCAAGCCTATAAATAGTCATCTGTGTACTGAATTTCATAGAATTTAAGGGTACCATTAAGATTTTATTCAAGAAAACATAAAATCGATAAATCATACTATTACTAACAAAGTTGAGCGAATTGCGACTTCTAACGTATTTGTTGTTGTTGTACACACCAAGGCCTACATTCCTGATTTTTTTCAGATTTTTCGGATCACAGGTGTCCAATCGCGAGGGGGGGGGGACACAAATTTTTCGTGTATTTCCCCTCCCTGTGCGCCCCTCGAAGCAAACTTTGCCAAAATAAGACCTGTTTTGAAAAGTTCTCATCAAGACCTTTCATTTGATACCCATATCGGCTACTTTCAATGAAATTTTTTTTTTCGGGGGGTCACTCCCCTATACGGGGAGACCCCCCTTAAATACCTTATAAAAATTTTTTGCAATTGAAATTTGAAGAGAACACCACTTTACACCTACATACAAAATTTGATGTTTCTAGCTTAAGTAGTTTCCGAGAAAAACTGTTGTGACACACGGACGGACGGACGGACGGACGGACGGACGGACAGACAGACGGACAGACAGGACGCGAAACTAGTAGGGTTTTGTAAAATTATTTTACAAAACCCTAAAAAGGAAGGGAGGTGACCCTTCAACATTTTATTTTTCACCATTGGTAGTCGAATAGGGTGTCATTGGAAAGGTCTTAATGTGATATTGTCAAGACATACCTTAAAATTTCCCTCTCAGTATCGCGGGGAGCAGGAGAAGGGGGAAATGTACGAACTTTTCGCGTATTCCCCCCTCGGAAATCGCGAATGTAGGCCTTTATGAGTACAACAAAAACGATTCCGTGAAAGTCGAAATTTACTCCACTTTGTTAGTAATAGTATGATTTATCGATTTTACATTTTCTTGAATGAAATTTTAACGGTAATTCAGGACAATTTATAGGATTGATCTGCCCTGAAAGATTCACAAAGATCAAATGGTATTTAACGAAATTATAGCGGTTTGAATTTAAATTTTAACGGTTGCTCTTCGACATCGTTTGTTAACCCTGCGACTAGTTGTGGTGTAGCTTCAAATTACAATACTAGCACTAATAGCGGTGCTCCACTTGGTTCATCCGTTCCGGGTTCACCGTCAATAAGTAGCAAAAATTTGTTGAAAGATGCGACACTCAAAGATAGTTCCAAAAAAATTAATGCAGAATGATAACTATCCGTGATATTTTTTTTTTGGGTTTCTCGTCCGGTTTAAATTTTGAGTTTTTTCGAAACGATTTCCCATTTTGAGTTGTTAAGTATAATGAACTGTTGTAGCTATATATATAAGTGTGTGTTCTTATGTTTTAGTAAAATTTGTGAAATCGATAGAGCCGTTATTTTTCTACTTCAAGACACAGTTAGGGTATCGAGGCATCATTTCAAATAAATACCCTTACCCGCCCCATCAACGAGCGCTCGTCGGAGGAGGACTGGGTAAATACCCTTTATTGTATTTAAAATTTTGAAGTCTTGGTTGTTTTGGTCATTTTCAAATTTCATTTTTAGGGTATTGTAAAATCATTTTACAATACCCTTCTAAAATCGCGTCCTGTCTGTCCGTCCGTCCATCCGTCCGTGTGTCACACCACTTTTTCTCGCAAACTACATAAGCTAGAAACATAAGATTTTGTAAGTAGGTGCCAAGTGACGCCCTCTCCAAAGTTACACCCCGAAAAGAAATTTATAAGGTCTTTAGGGGGGTCTTCCCATATAGGGGAGTAGCCCCTGAAAAAAAAGTTTTCATCGCATGTAGGCAATATGGGTATCAAATGAAAGGTCTTAATGAGAACTTTTCAAAACTGACGAATTTTGCTTTGAGGGGTGCAGGGGAAGGAGAAATGTACGAAAATTTTGTGTCCCCCCTCGCGATTGGACACCTTTGACCCGAAAAATCTGAAAAAAATCATGAATGTAGGCCTTTGTGAGTACAACAACAACAAATACATTAGAAGTGAACTTTGTTAGTACTAGTATGATTTATCGATTTTATGTTTTCTTGAATAAAATCGTAACGGTGGCCTTAAATTTAATAAAATTCAGTACACAGATGACTATTTATAAGATTGATCTGCCCTGAAAGCTTTACAAAGATGGAATGGTATTTAACGAAGTTAGAGCGATTTTAATTTTCCTGTATTACTATGGAACAATATGCGCTCTATTACTATGGAAACATACGAGTATGGCTATGGAACAATATGAGCTTTTTACCGACTTAGGTACTACAGCTTTGCTAGGATTTGCATGAAAATTTCAGGAATGATAGGTATCATGAATATCTTTGAGAATTGGCTCAGCTAGTGGTATTAGTAATCGTCAAGCAAAATAGTGGCTGTTTTAAATGCGAAGATTGAATAATTTTGAGTTATTTTGCCCCAACTTCAATGTTTAAGGTGCATGCTTTTAACACTTGGTTAAATTTAATGAATGAATGAGGATGAGTACCTACAATTAATACTCATAGGTGAAACAAGTCGAGGAGGCAGGAGAGAGCTCCCAGCAAAAAGGCTTTGTAACCATTCTAGGATTCGAAAAAAATTCGCCATGAATCGATGATTACAGTACAGGGGAGTGGCCGCTGAAAAAAAAAATTCATCAAAGGTAGCCGATATGAATATCAAATGCAAGTTCTTTATAAGAGCTTTTCAAAACAGTACTTAAACTGATAATTTTTCCTTCACAAGGGCAACAAATATCTTAGGAGTCGAAATTCGATCAACTTTGTTAATAATAGTATATTTTATAAATTTTGCTTTCTTGCCTATAAAATCAAGATGGGACCCTTAAATTCCCTAAAATCTATAATTTAAGTTTTCGAAAAGTAATTTTATGTGGTTCGAAAATTTCACAATAATTGAACAATAAACAGCAAAGTTACGGCCGATTGAATATTTAACAATGACAACAACATTAACACATGATACTAGGGAGATACACGCTTGCAACGGACCTAGACACTACAAATATGTAGGAATTTTGATAAAAATTTTAAAAAATGGTTGGTAATATTGATGTGTTATCATGACTAATCAAGCGACGGGTTCAAAACACTTGAAACAAAATGGTGGCGAGTTTAAAATCATAATAACCATGATAATTTTTCGAACTCAATTTATGGAATCTGTATATTAATCAAGTTTTGATATGCAGAATATATTGTTTGATTTATTAATTGTTTTACAATACCCTTCTGGCAGGAGCATCCTCCTGCTACTTCAACTTGTTTTTATCCTATGTATGCTTCCAATATTTTTCGAATACAATCAAATTGAACTTAATTGAGTTGCCATTTGGTTTATTTTAATTTTTAAATGGAAATACGCCACCTCGCATTTAAAATAAATGTAAATTATTATATATTATAGGGTTATGCATTTTACGCTTGGGAAAGTGAAGCTAAAGAAAACACATTAAATATTCAGATGGAAACAAAATTTTTTATTCAATATAAAGATTGAACCTTGCCATTATACGTGAAACACAATGTCATTCAAATGTCCTCCACGGAACCTCTTACAGGCCTCAATCCTTTTGAGGTAATTTTCAATGACTTTTCGGCACATTTCCGGCAATATCTCGGCCATAACTTCACGAATATTGGTTTTCAATAGCTCAAGATTATGAGGATTATTCGCGTAAACACGATCTTTCGCATAGCCCCATAAAAAGAAATCCAAAGGTGTTAGGTCGCAGGATCTTGCCGGCCAAGTGACATCACTCAATCTCGAAATTATGCGTCCTGGAAATTTCTCTTGCAAAAGTGCTCGATTAGTTTGTGTTGTGTGGCTTGTGGCTCCATCCTGTTAAAACCACATGTTCTCCAGATCATAATCTTCAATTTATCTCCAAAAATAATCGGTTAACATCCGTCCATAGCGATCAGAATTGACTGTAATAGCTCTTCCTTGATCGTTTTCAAAAAAATACGGGCCAATAACACCACCAGACCATAATACACACCAAACGGTCACTTTTTCCGAATGCAAAGGCCTTTCTGCGATCACCTGAGGATTTTGAGAGCCCAATATGCGGCAATTCTGTTTATTTACGTAGGCACTGAGCGAAAAATGAGCCTCATCACTAAAGAAAATTTTGTTCGAAAAATCGTTATCAATGGCTTGTTGTTCAATCACCCAATTCGCATACATTCTGCGTCGTGTGTGGTCTTGAGGCTTAGGTTCTTGAGTGAGTTGGATTTTGTATGGATGGAGATGCAAATCCAAATGCAAAATCCACCACAAGCCCAAATGTCAACATTTGTCGAGGAATCGCCAAATTCGGGTCTTCCTCCACACTTTGAGCAACGACAGCGATATTTTCAGCAGAACGAATGTTGCGATGATGCACACGCCTGGCAATATCAATAACGGATCCAGTCTCTTCAAATTGTCTTACTGTGTTCGAAATTGTTTGCTGTGTAGGTCGATTATGTCGACCGTAATCGGCTCGTAAAGCCCTAAATGTTGATACAGCAGAATCACCATTGTTATAATAAAATTTAATAATTTTAACGCGTTCTTCGACTGTTAAACGATCCATATTTCTAAATGGCAAACCTTCAACTAAAAAAAAACACGCTTTGGATGACATTTAATTACAAATGTCAAATGGCAGGGTTATATTATCATATTAGAATTTATTTAGTGAGATTGATTTGATATAAAAAAAGAAATGAATAGATAAAGAAAAGAAAAACTCGGTCTTTCTATTTCGGTGGACCTTCGACCAGGTATGGGACCCGCCACGTTGGCTGGCTCCACTCATGAGCTAGCCATCGGGTAAGCAGGGTAGAGTTGCTTCCGCTTGAGTTTCCTATTTATGGTAAAGTGTTATGTGATTCCATTATAATAAGACTTTAACATAAATTTGAAACATTCATATTTTTCACTTAAAGGGAAAACTCATGCGAATTATGTTTGTGTGAGTTTTTTCATTCAAATGGAAAATATATGGCCACGTCTATAGTGGATCTTGATCCGGATGGGGAGGTATGAGATGGCACCGCTTCCATCTGAATGCCCCACTCTTATTTTGGGGCCGTAAGTATAGATGGTAAAGGCGAGATCCTCTCAAGTCTTCCCCGCGTTCGCCAGGCCCAGTCTGTCGTTTCGCTGTGGCAATCTATTCCTTCAGTAGGTTACCTCAGCCTCGACACCGTCGAACCAAGTCTTACAATCACTTAATTCGTGAATACGAAATTTTTTTTGTAGTGGGCCCTTGTGCTGGGGAAAAGAACCTGCCCCACGACACTGCAATGCTAGCCTGCCAGCACATTTGCGCGTCCTTAGACAAAGCCGATTCCGGTGAGAACCAACACCTTCGCTCACCGAGCAGCAGGCTATCGCTGCAGTCCTTAACGGACATATATAGTCCTTCAATTCACTACAGCTGTTAAGGACTTTCTACAACAGGCCAGTCAATATACACTAAACATACTGGCAGTCCACAAATCGAGCTGGACTGGAAGTGATATTCAAATTATGAGATCGCACACAATATTCAAAAGTGGAAAGTCTTATGGAAAGCGATACTTCCGAGTGGCCTTCATTGTGTATACGGAGTTCAAATCGCACGTTATTGATTTGAAGACAATCCATGAACGGTTTTGTACAGTCCGTATAAAAGCGAAATTTTTCGAAATTCGGCTAATAATCGTACACGCCCCGACCGAAAAGGACGAAGAAACGAAGGAAACATTCTACAATCACCTGGAAAAACTAGTCGACTTATTGTCTACAAACGACAAAAAATAATTCTTGATGATTTCAACGCCAAGGTTGGCAATAAGCTTTCTCATTGGGGAACGACTAGAGGATATAAACTACACGATGAAACAAATGACAACGGCCAACGTCTGATTGACTTTGCGTGTAGCAGAAATCTAGTCATACGTTCCACTAGTTTCCCGCATCGACGCATACATAAAATGACCTGGGTATCACCGAATGGCAGCACACAAAACCAAACCGACCAGGTTCTGATCCAACAACGTTGGGTCTTGAGCATACTTGACGTCCGTACATACCGAGCCAATCGTAACTCGGATCATTATTTGATCAAACTAACATATTGTCGCGTGTTATTGGTTCGCGGCCAATAATTTTAATGTTCCGGGAAAGTGAAAACGCAATGTCTTTTAATTTAAGTTAAAAGTGTATATTTAATTAAATAAAATGCACAATAATCAGTTAACACTTTCACTAATTTTAATTGTCACTATTAAAAAAAAATCTAACACTTGTCCATAAATTTACTATCGCAATTGTCTTCTAAATTACTTCACTATTACGAAACACACTTCCCACACACAATCGCAGTTCTTATCCCGGTCGAATGAATGATTCTCCCCATTCATTCAGCTCGCCTTTATATAGGGTCTCTACCTATTCACCCATTTCTCGCACATTGGCGAATGTTCTACCGAGAGGTACCTGGTAGGTTCGAGCAAGTTCATGAATGGAGTGACGTCACTTGCAGATGTTGATCATGCTTGTTGGATTCTCGTGGGTTCGAGTAAATTCATTCGTTGACGTTCTTAATGATGATGAAAACAATTGCGACAGTAGCTCGCAGAATTATTTGTACATGTAATTATTTGTACATGTAACACTGCCCCCACCTCAGTTCTTTTCACCCCGAAAAGATGTGTCGCTATTTGTAGTCAATTCTCCCTGGGTGTAATATGGGGCAAGACGGTCCAGATGCACGATTTTCATTTTAGCTCTCGGCTTACGATGTTCCTGTATTCGGTATACGACGTCGTTGATTCGCTTTGTAACTCGGTATGGTCCCTCCCAATTATGTTGCAACTTTGGAGACCTACCCTTTCGCCGTTGCGGGTTATAAAGCCACACCAAGTCATCTTGCTGGAAGCCAGTAGAATTAGCCTTTAGATCATACCTGGTCTTCATGCGGTCAGTAGCCGATTCGAGGTGTTTTCGCACTGTCCGATGAATCTGGTTCAACCGTTGTCTTAGATCACTTGCGTACTCCGAGACCGTTTGGGGTTTCTCAGGGGTTGTTCCGAACTTTATATCGGCTGGCAAACGAATAGTCTTTCCAAAAATGACTTTGGCTGGGGCTTGGCCCGTCGATGCATGTTCAGCGGCTCTATACGCCATCAAAAATAGTGGGATATGTCGGTCCCAGTCCCTTTGGTTCTCGTCAACCATTTTGGCCAGGTGTTTATTGAGCGTGCCGTTGAAACGTTCGACCATTCCATCGGATTGGGGATGCAGCGGTGTTGTCCTCGTTTTCCGTATTCCCAGCTGCTCGCACATTTCGCTAAAACCTAGTGACTCAAAGTTTCGGCCTTGATCCGAATGTAGTTCACAAGGCACGCCGTACCTGCTGACCCAACTTAACACTAGCTGTTCGGCTACAGTAGTTGCTTCCTGGTTGGGAATGGGGTAGGCCTCGGGCCACTTGCTGAAATAATCAGCTACAGCCAGCGTGTATCGATTTCCCCATTCAGATTCAGGAAAGGGTCCAGCGATGTCAACAGCAATCCTTTCGAATGGCACGCCTACGTTATAGGTTTGCATTTGTCCTCTCAGTCGTCGCTTTGGGCCTTTGACGGAAGCGCAAATTGTGCATCTGCGGCACCAGTCCTCTACGTCTTCTCGAGCGTGGAGCCAGTAGAATCTTTCCCGCAATTTCGCTAAGGTTTTGTTAACACCAAGATGGCCTCCCGAGGATCCTTCATGCATTTCCTTTACCACATCGTGGATTCGGCTTTTGGGTAGTATAGTTTGCATCCTATAGGAGCTGCCATCCGCCGTTTCCCATTTCCGCTTGAGTACGCCACCCTCCACCTGTAGGGAGTTCCATTGTGCCCAATAGCTTTTCAGGGTTGCGCCATGCATCGAAACGTCCTTCCACTCCGGTCGCCCAGTCGTCTCCTTCCATACGGGCAATGGTCCGATGTCTTCATCGGCTAGCTGGGCATTTCGAATCTCCTCCGATGACCAACCTTCATCGAATTCGGCCGTTATCAGTCGCAGATCAACGGGCGGTTCCTTTTCCTCAATCCGTCGGCAATGCTTGCAGTTAGCTGGACATGGGCGACGAGATAGGGCGTCAGAATTTCCATGAACTCCGCCCTTCCGATGAACAATTTCGTAGTCGTATGACTGCAATCTTTCGATCCATCTCGCAACTTGTCCCTCGGGGTTTTGAAGTTAAGTAGCCATCTCAATGATGCATGGTCCGTTCGAAGAACAAATTTCTGGCCATATAGATACTTGTGGAACTGCTTGGTGGCCTCTATTATAGCCAATAGCTCCTTCCTGGTCACACAGTAGTTCCTCTCACTTTTTGAAAGAACTCGACTGTAATACGAGAGGACTCTTTCTTCGCCATTGATCTGCTGGGAGAGTACAGCTCCAATACCGCCGTTGCTTGCATCGGTGTCAACCACAAACATTTTTCCGGGTTTCGGATACGCCAGTACGGGTGATTCACATAGCTTTTCCTTCAGGGTCTCAAAGGCTGTCTGGCATTGTTCATTCCAGACATACGGACGATTTTTCTCGGTTAGCTGATGAAGACACTTAGCTATTTTGGCAAAGTCTCTGACGAATCTTCGATAGTTGGTTGCCAGGCCCAGGAAACTTCGTAGTTGGCGCTTGTTGTTTGGTGTTGGCCAGCTTTTCACGGCTTCAATTTTCTCAGGGTCTGTTTTGACCCCTTCTGCTGATACGACATGTCCCAGGTATTTTACTTCAGCTGCGAAAAGGGTACACTTGTCGGGACTAAGTTTCAAATTTGCCAGTCGCAGTCGGGAGAAAACCTCTTCTAAGTTCCGCACATGCTCTTCGAACGTTCTCCCGATGACGATGATGTCATCTAGGTACACCAAGCAGGTTTTCCAGGTTAGACCACGTAGCACGTATTCCATCAAGCGTTCGAAAGTGGCTGGGGCATTGCAAAGCCCAAACGGCATCACCACAAATTGCCACAATCCGGTCCCAACTGAAAATGCGGTCTTCTCTCGGTCCCTCTTGTCAATTTCTACCTGCCAGTAGCCACTCTTGAGATCAAGTGTAGAAAACCATTTTGCGTCGGCTAAAGTGTCCATGATGTCATCGATGCGTGGGAGCGGGTAACTATCTTTCTTAGTGACGTCGTTAAGCTGCCTATAGTCGACACAAAAGCGAGTGCTACCATCCTTTTTCTTTACTAGAACTACAGGCGCGGCCCATGGACTTACAGAAGGTTCAATAATGCCTTGTTTTTCCATGTCCGAGATCAGCGCGCTCACTTCTCCTTGTTTGGCTATAGGGAGACGTCTTGGTGCTTGTCGAATCGGCTTGGCTCCCTGTGTATCTATGACGTGAGTTACCAAACTCGTTCGGCCTTGGTCATCCGGGCTTGTTGAGAAGATGTCACTGTACTTGGTGACCAGATCAGAGGCTCGTTTGAATAGCTGCACCGGCAATTTGACTTGCTTCAATATTGCAGACGTGGATTCCCTGGCTTTTTCTGTGTCTTGCCTCCTTTTCCAATGATGGTTGTGAGTAGCTTCCAAAGAGGTGATGGTGGAAACAGGCTGGCAGCTGACGATGACTTCTCCCGCTTTGATGCTCGTGGTTGAATCTGCGGTGTTAAGGACTCTAACCGGCACATATCCGTTCCTTAAAGATCTTACAAGGCTTCGTCCTACAATCAAACTGTGCAATGCGGACGTCTTCGTTGGCTCTATCAGGTAAGATCGGTGGTCTCCAGAATCACCATCAAGCTTGGCCCATACAATGCTTTCGGAAGAATTCGGTACATCAGTGTCAGTACATACCACTACATTCATCTTGGGGATTTGGACGCTGGGATCCTCCATCAGTACTTCGACATTCTGCCATTTCAAGACACGTTTTCCCAAGTCCAACGTGATTCCATGTGGTCGCAGAAAATCCATTCCGAGAATGCAGTCATCCATAATGTTCGCGACCAGAAAATTATGTCGGAACACAAGGTCTCCCAACTGTATCTGGAGGTTGACCTCTCCATGAACAGGTGCAGTTTCTCCCGTAGCTGTCCGTAGTGAGAAAATTCTGCCCTTGTGAAGTTGTTGCTGTCTAACTAGGTCTGGTCGGATAATCGATCGGGTTGCACCAGTGTCGATTGTTATGGTGCAGTGTTCTCCGTCAATTTGACCCGGAAGGCATAAGTCCGCTTCTCCACGATGTAGTCTTGACACGGTGATGGTGGTGCTGGGGACGTCGATCCTCCTAGCCAACCTCTGCCCCACGAAGTTGGCTCTTACATGTTTCCCGACCCCTCTGTTTGAAGGGCTTCCATTCTGGGCTCCTGACTCGGTCTGGATCTCCTCCTAGCTGCACAACCTGGACAATAGCTCGGTTTTCTTCGCTTCTTGCAGTCTCTTTGCAAGTGCCCCTTCTCTCCGCAATTCCAGCATCTAGGCGCACCATTTACATGCGGGTCTCGCTCAATTTCCACGCGTTCACACCTGCACTCGTCTGTCACTACTTCACGAACCCGGGCAGTGGTACGAGTCACATTTTTCGCTGCCTCAAAGTTCAGACTGTAAGCCAATGCGTCCTTAACCGTTTGCTTTTGAGCTAAACGCACGGCTTGTTGCAATTCCGGGTCCTTTAGTGCGCTGATGAATGCCTCTGTCGCTGCATCATCTCGATGTTCTGGGTCGTAGGCTGGGTAAGCCAAAAGTGTGATACATGAACCCTAACCCAAGCTTTCGCAAAAATGTTGAACGCCTTCGAAAGATGGGACCTGAGGCGAATAATCGGAGCGAAGCTAGACGAGGACCAATGGTGAATTCGATACAACCATGAGCTGTATGAAATTTTTGACGCGCCGAAGTTCTCAACGCTTGTAGTGATGAAGGCTAGTGGATCGAGGGAAAAGAAGAGCGTTGAAATTAGTCAAAATTTCCCGCATAATTTATAGGATTGATGCTGGAGATTCTTTCCAGGTAATCTAAATAGACGGGCATTTTGCGAAACCCCCGGAAACGAATGAAGAATCGCTAAATTTGCTATCTTGTGTATAGGGTGGAGAGCCTACAAGTTATGTAAGGCTGCTGACCTGCATAATTTCAAAATGATTTTCGACCCGGATCTTTTAACATATATCAATGAATGTAATTTTACAAGCTACTATTAGTTTTACGTCATTTTTACAGGCGTAGAGAGCCACCAATGTTTGTACACCCATTAAAGAAGCCTAAGCTGTTTCCCAGGTATTTCGCCGGAGCTCTTAGGAGTTCCATGAAGTTTCCGTAGACCAAAGCTTGATACTTTATATTGCTTTAAAAAGAAAATTGGAGGCAAATTGAAAGCCGTACAAAAATTTGAATTGCATGGATAAATATCCAGATCCAAGTATCTTGTAAATACAGTGCGAATAACGTTATGCTGACAAGAACTCCAGCTACTTTAAACTATGTAACAGCACTGACCATTCAACGTTAGTACCATAATTTTATCTATGGAGGGATTTAAAATTTATGAAGGTAAAAACCATCAAAAGGTGGATAAGTTTTAAACATAATAATATGGAAGTTTATTTACTGAAACTCATTTCACGAAAGGATTTATTTTTTACGCAAGTTATGTGTAGTGCTTACATATAAAATGTTCAGAAAGATCTTCTTAATGTCTTCGAGACTTACACGAAGAAGAGAGTTCATTCTCTGCTTAGTGACGACTGCTGCAAAATTTTGCCATACCCCCACAGGATTTCACATGGCTACTTAAGAATTACAGATATCTTTGATGTATCCAAAGAAAGCACTATCCCCATTGTAAAACCACTGTTAGCAATCACTTTATCAAAATTACTTTCTCCATCTGAGGCTATTTTGGCAGGTGATTACCGGCGGCTTGCGACAATGTAAATGATTATTGATTCATATCAATTTATCTTAGCTATGCAGTCTTATTCCTACGAACTATTTTCCCCATAGACGCGCGTCCAACTCATATACTTCAAATCTCAAATTTCGGCTAGCAAAGTACATACATACATACTCGTATATTCAATCCTAAGCATCAACTGCATTTTTTTAAGCGCTTGAATGCTAATTAATACAAAAATAAATAAAAAACGATAAGCAGCGATTTCAGCACAGTTCGGTTTATTAACCTTATTGTCCCGAACGCGTTCTTTCAAGAGCACGTAATGTTATTGCATGTACACGTACTACTCATTTTTATCTGCAATAAAAAAACATTACTCAATTGAATGATTCTTAATAAAGTCAAGAACAAAAAAATAAATCTCACTATCCAAAAATTAACATGGCGCCTACCAAGAGACCAACAATTGTTTTCGAAAAATGAAATTCAGAACAAAGGTAAACAAAACAACACAAAGCAAAATATTTATTTATTTTATGGAAATCAACTTCAAATCAATAAGTATATTCCGTGGTTGTTTTCCAACTATGATCATATATGTATTTACGATTCAATTTCGATGGAAGAACACAACACAACACAACCAATTGTTATTAACAATGCATGGAGTGAGTGGCTCTTTTTAATTTTTCAAAAATGTGAAGCATTATTTCCGAACGAAAATTTGAATTTGAAGCATAGTCCGTTGATTTTGAAACAAGAGTACATATTTACACAAGCATACAGCCATGTGCATACGAGTATTGTGGATATTGGTGAATGGAACAGTATTGTGAGCAAATGAAAATAAATTGCAATTAAAAATATAACTCCTTATTGGCTACCACTTCAGACACTCAAAATCTGAAATGAAAATTAAAGAATTGTTGGGCATGGGTCAATAGGCCTTTAAACGGACTTAATTGACGCTGGTAAATATTATCCACTTTCTTAAATTGTCTGAATTATGATTGGCACTGGTCATTACTTTGTTTATTTTTTAAACCGAATTTAAAAAAAGAGGTGGTTATCTTTTTCACCGGTACTTTTTTGCATATGTTCACTCATAACCTTTAGGCGTGAATACGTAAATGAATCAATTTTTTACCTGTTTGTTGATATGGATCGCATTAGGCCCCATAGGTTATCCATTTGAATTTAAGAACGGTACAGGGGAAGAAAGTTTTTGTTGTATTTCTTTCAGGGTAGTTTCACGAATAGATTTTAAATTTTTCAGGCTTGATAGTAGAGGAAGTATGATAAGCAATGATAGATGCTATAATTTGCATGATAAGCAATGATAGACTTTGTTGATATTAATAGAATACCATACAGCATGGTAAGTAAGTACTTATTTCATGTTATATGTATTTCACATGATTCGGTAGCTTACAGGATTTACCACTATTTAATTCATTGGGTATTTTTACATTTATATCCTTCAATGAATTGAACTAATTGAAGGTCAAGGTAGAAATTTATGCTTTTCACAAAACAAATAAATTAATGACCCATATGAGCGTGTTTCAGATTCAATAGTATTTTAAATATTGAAAACAACCACAAAAATTAAACATGATATTATTTTATCGATAAATCACCTGAACATCATTCGGGCATACAGCTACCGGCAGCTGTTCTTTACAAAACAAATTTTGGACACCTAATTGTAAGCCAGGTTTTCGAACACCGCTGACTTAATGTCGCGAATAACATGATCAACTCAATGTGTTTGTATCAGCGTTAGAAAGTGACATTACTAGCTCCAGAAGAAATAACAAGAGGTGTCAAATTGAATGAGCTTGAAACCTATCAGCAAATCCATCTATTTAAATCAGTTCTCGGCCAAAATAACAAGAGAAAAGGGGGCTTCCATCGAACCCTGGATCTAGTAAAAAAGCGAAAACCTAGGGAAACCAAGGAAAACTGAAATCGCGGCTGAGAAATCTGTCCCATAATCAGCATAGGGGAACGGCGAAACCAGACTCATAAGGAGGGACCGAATGATAGTTCATAAGTAACTTGAAAAGGGAACAACCAGCCAACTTCAGCCAAAGTTGGCGTAGAAAAGTCTGACTATCACGAATATTAGATTAAAATTCACGAAATTGCTAGCAAAATACCTGTATCCTTAAATTGACCAGCTCTAAATTTTTAAATCCGCTGAGAGAACACCTCCAACAAGCAGGAGTGAACCGAGTAGAATTATACTGATTGTGGATACATAGACCCATTATAGGACAGAACAGTAGAAAGCAGTGCAGAACTCCCCTTCATCTACACATAACACTTTTAAACGGATGAGGGAACTGGAGCAGGAATTTATGTACGAGACTTCCGACGGCTGAACGGAATCTTTATGCCAAAGAGGCATCTCTCGTTTCCTTGTAGAGGTCCCTTCGCAGCCTGTCCCATTTTGTACATGCAAAAAATGTGGGGCAGGCATTGTCTTCCTCTCCTGGGCAAAACCAACAATCGGGGGACCGTGACTTAATCTTGTGTAGGTAAAACTGAAAACACCCATGTCCGCTTAAAAGCTGCGTCAAATAAAAGTCGGTCTCACCATGTCTTTGATTTGAGTGAGAGCTTTCTCTCCTCCCGTACAACCATCTCCTTCGCATCCTCGTTTCGGCGCAGGTAAATAGCCCGGCGTTCTAGCAAGGAGGGCGACAGGTATCACGCCTGCAATAACTCTCACCGCCGAATCAGAGACTGTTGGATACGAAGATGCAATCCTCAGCGCTCCTGTTTTCTGCACCTGTGCCAAGCGCTTTCGGTATACTTTACTGAGAGCGTCGCCCCATACTTCAGCCTTCTCAGACGTTGCCCCGATTTGCTCAGATAAACTCATCTTTAAGTCGATGAGTACCCCAGGTACTGCACCACTGGCCTTAATTCGATTCGTATGCCTCCAATACTGATCATCTTTACTCGAGGGATTTCGCCGTCCGTCTGTCCGTCCATCCGCCCGTGTGTCACAGCACATTTTCTCGCAAACTACTTAAGCTAGAAACATCAAATTTTGTATGCAGGTGTAAAATGGTACTCTCTTCAAAGTTCAATGACAAAAAAATTTTATGAGGTATTTAAGAGGAGTCTCCCCATAGAGGGGAGTGGCCCCGAAAAAAAGGTAGCTCATATGGATATAAAATGAAAGGTCTTGATGAGAGCTTTTCAAAACAGGTCTTAATTTGACACTTTTTGCTTCGTCGAGCGCAGAGGGAGGGGAAATACACGAAAAATTGGTGTGCCCCCCTCGCGATTGGACATCTTTGATCCGAAAAATCTGATGAAGATAGGTGTTTATGAGTACAACAATAACAAATACCTTAGAAGTCAAAATTCGCTCAACTTTGTTAATAATAGTATGATATTCGAATTTCACATTTTCCCCAATAAAATCGTATAGGTAACCTGAAAGAAATTCGATATTTGAGTAGGCCTGCGAGAATTCCTTAAACTTTGAAAGTTTGATGATATACACGGAAGTTATAGCCATTTGAAATTTCTCCCATTACAACAACAATAACACATGATTTTGGTATTTTCTGGACATTCCATCGAATCAGTCACTGCAGTTTTGATTTGATCTTCTTGAAATTTTCAAATAACGTCAATAACATTAATATTTTTGGGAATTCATGATTTGAGTGATATTTGTTGGTTTGCAAGAAAATGGCGACCGTTGAAAATAGAAAAAAACAATGGATTTTCTTGTAAACGTGCACATCTCTTTGACTTATTTTTTGAATTTATTCGTTGCTGATAACTGCATTTCTGAGAAATTTAGTACAAAACCCTTCTGACATGAGCGTAGGGTTTTTATCCTTATGTGGACATAATAACGGCTGGGCAGATATCAATGTTACTGATATTGCTGGTGATCGTGTTATCAACGATTTAATAAAGAAGTTTGAAGACTAATTGCTTTCGATGCAGTGATTTGTTTGAGCACGTCAACAGTAGTACAACTAAAAGACTTCGATGATTAATAAGGGGTGGTCCAACCAAAACGAACGATGTTAATTGTAAATAAAACAAAAAGTTTTCAGAGAAATATGTCAATATTTTTTAATATAATAGAAAACCTATCACAATTATCTGGAAAACAAAATATCGCCCAAGTGCTGGCCACGGCTACGGTGGCATACTTCTATCCGTTGGTCCATATTTTCAATGACTCTGAGACATAATTGAAATTCAATGTCGTTAATGTGCTGAATTATTCCATCCCTTAGCTCTTGAATTGTTCTTGGCTTATCAACGTACACTTTTTCTTTTGAATATCCCCAGAGAAAGAAGTCTAACGGTGTCAAATCACATCATCGTGGCGGCCAATTAACATCACCACAACGTGAGATAACACGGCCATTGAAATTCTCGCGCAAAAGAGTCATTGTTTCGTTGGCTGTGTGGCAAGTGGCACCATCCTGTTGGAACCACTGATCGTCTAGGTTCATAACCTCAATTTCTGGCCACAAGAAGTCCGTTATCATCTCGCAATAGCGAGCACCATTTACGGTAGCTGCTTGACCGTCCTCATTTTCGAAGAAGTACGACCCGATGATGCCACCAGTACATAAACCGCACAAACCAGTCATTCTTTGTGTATGCATCGGCTTTCAACAATCACTCATGGATTCTCATTTGCCCAAATGCGGCAATTCTGCTTGTTAACGAATCCACTGAGGTGAAAGTGTGCCGCGACGCTTAAAATGATTTTCTTTGTAAAGTCACCATTCGTTTCTATCTGTTCAACCAACCATTCGCCGTATTGCCGACGCTTAAAATGGTCAGCAGGCTTCAGCTCTTGAGTCAATTGAACCTTGTAAGCGTGTAAATTCAAATCTTTATTCAAAATTCGCATCAGTGATGTTCGTGAGATCTGCAATTGTTGGGCACGACAACGAGTCGAGGTTGACGGCTTCAACAGCCTTAACGCACTGCTCAATTGTGGACCTCTCCACGGTTGGATTTGTCAAACACTGAAACACTTGTCACATTAAGTTGAGCGAAAATATAAGTTAAGGTGTGACACACAATTAACATCGTGCATTATGGTTGGACCACCCTTTACAACTGAGATCGACCTTGCATGGATTAGCAGCAACAAGGCGGTACAGATTAATAAGTAGATTCTCAAAGTCTACCTAAACAGGGCCAATAATTGTAGGCATCTGACGATGATTCACAAATGCGTGGGCATCTTATGATGATGTGTAATTTCTATATTATAATGAGCCGGCTATGGTTAAGCATTAAAAAGTCAGTACACGCACTTTTGTCAAGATTGGCTTTTAATATATGGGAATCTGTTGCTTGTCCAAGCTAAGCTGATGGTTGTCCGTCAATTAGTCTTTCTTATTACTGCGAAACTTAAGAAATATTTAAGCAAGCAAATCATTTGCCTGTAGAAAGCCGATGATGAACATGAAAAAATCAATAATAGACTTTTTGTAATGGTCGACAATTTCTCGCTGGGCAAAATTAGAGATCATAGTCGCCCCGATTAAAAGAATGATGATAAGCAAAGCACTGGCAAAGCATTAGTAAAGTAATGGTCAAGCATTGGCAATAATCATTGGCCAATTATTGGTTCCAACCATCGGCCTTATCTTATCAACCAATAATGAGCCAACCTTAGGCCGATTGTCTTGCCATAAATTGGCCGATGACTTGTAATAACTGCCTGGCCCAGCCATAACTCAGTTTTAGCACGCTATATGGGCTTCAACCAGCTCTGCTCGTAATTTTGAATGGGCTTAGAAGCTCCTCTAGCTCTAGGAGCCATTTCCTTATACCTTTGCAAATGTTTATCTTTAGAATGCTTCCCGCTTTTCGGATTAGCCTTTCTCCCAAGTGGCGCCCCATGGCTATTGTACTGTCTGCACTTCTTTCTGGAGAAAGGTTCTCTGCTTTGGTTTCTGATTACAATGCTTCAGTCACATTTCCGGCGATGTTATAGCAACATCGCACAACGGCATCTCTAAGCGAAGACCCAAAAGGGGCTGTAGTGTTAAAACAAAAAATGTGTTCTTTGAGCCTTTTCGTTCAGTCCACGCTGTGACAATTTGTCCTCATTCCTGTTGTTATTGTCATTTTTAGTGAGTTCAGAGAAGCTACATCTATTGGGTGTCCCCTTGGAGCCACTATCTCCGTTTATATGTGTAGTCGCTTGTTTGGTCCTACAGGTATGTTTATGTTTGCAGAGCAGGCCGACCATGCGAAGTTTGGCAACATTCCTTATAGGAACAGGTGCGCAGAGCCAAAACAGTTCTAATCGGGAGTCCATTTGAACCGAATCTAAACTAATAACTCAACGGTGCGAACTTCGCACATACTTCGATGCTACAAAGGTTTTACCGGGGCGGAGACAGTATGATATTTAGATTGAAGCCATTCACTCAAGAGGGTCACCTTGGCGGTACCAGCCCAAACGTCAGAGTCCACGGGGGAAATTTCTTTGGGTACGTGAGGACTTTATTCTTCAAAGTATACTATGTTACAAGAATACGCTTGTCGACCACCAAACCCCCTGCAGGGGCACTGAATCCGCTTGCCTGTAACAGTGTAGCTTCATAGTTTGTGCTGGATTGCAGGCGAGTCATCAAAGCTGCAGGTAATCGCAAGGCAGTAAAACTGACAGAGTCCTTGGATGTATGGATGTCAAGGAAATGAAGAGGTTTATAAACTAGTCAGAGCTGGATAAACCTGTCAAAATGCAACTAGAGTAGACACGAATAAAGTGCCCCTAAGAACACTGAAAGGGAAATAAATAACATGTAGAAATAATTCCCAGAGAAGACAGGAGAGGTGTAAGAACTCTTATGGCATTATTTACACGCTACAGCCTTTCGAGTCAACACACTAAATGAATTGGTATTCAAAGGGATAACCTATGCCAAGCTTACGATGAGGAAAAGGAGAGCTTAGAACACTTTCTTCTAGATTCTGAGCTTCATTCGTAAGTGCCTCAAGCATTGCAACAGAGTTGAAACGCCTATAGTTGATTTCTATAGGATGGAAGGAAGAACTTCCTTTAAAAATTGACACCATATGCAGGAAATTAAGCACCAACGCTGGTCTTAGCAATAGTAGTCCAAACAATAATAATAAAACATAATTTAAATAAATCGTCGAAAATCGGGGGAATAAAATTTATCCTCATTACATTGTTTTTAGTAAAGAAAATAAAGTGCAATGAGAAATAAAGTTTTAAACCAATCTAATTAGAGAATTTTTCATCATAAACAGGGGAAGTATAGCCCTTCTATTATTAATAAACTTAAGAAAGCTTCTTAAATATATCAAATATTTGATGGATTGTGTTGTGGCAGTATCATTTGCTCAATAACCAGCTAGTGGTTCCGTATATGATGTGATATCCTCTTTCATCCAATACAATAAGAGTTGGAATCCCCAATGAATTTCAATTCTCACCCGTTCAATTTCGTACATCGTTTTATCACTCATGTCCACCGTACTAAATAATCCCCAAGCGGGACTACAACATGCTATTGTATTACGAGCATCACCATGGGCGAGATGTGGTATGCATTGAAGCGACATGTCATGCACCCATTGCATTGATCGCAATAATATGCAATGGCAATTGAAAACTTGTTAACCACTAGACGACATTGGGCTTATGGAATGGAAGGTAGAAATTGAAATCCTTTTCAGAGGACAGGAAACAGCTTATTGTCCAAAATGAGAATGAGCTTTGTTGGAATAGTTATCTTTAGAGTGGAATTTACTACCTAGAATTTCATGTTATTCTATTCCTTGTGAACTGTAATGCATATTCAAAGATAACGTATTTCAAATTTATTTTCAAAGCAGGTGTGATATACGGCAGACAATATGTCCGTTATTATACATTAGCACTGGCAATTATCGTGAGGTGAGTTAGATTATGATTTGTGTTGGTAAGATTTACTGATGACTAAATCGAACTACTTAAATCTCCTAACTAAACTTAATTGAAACATTTATGTAAGAAGAAGCTTGAAAAGGTCGCAAAATGAGGAGTCTCCATTGCCAGGGATAAAATTCAGAAGAATATGTGACGAACAATGTTGTTCTGTTTAAAAAATCTTCCAATTTCAACCGTGATGAAACAGAATTGAATATTGATATGTTATACCTGATTCCGACCAACGAATATCCCAAAAGAGTCAATTTGCTATTGAAAATATCAAACATATGTGTCGGGAGCAGAACACCTATAGAAAGACTCACGGCATTGCTGGTTGATGGTTCAGATGTGCGTGCGACCAGTTTGCAGGTAAATTTCTTAAGGAAACTCTTTTTAAAACGTCCTTTTTGACTTTCATCCGACTTAACCCACCATGGTCTGTCTGATGCTGAGCTCAACGTATTAGATATCGTTTGAGAGATAAGGAAGGGTGTCTCAAATTTTTAACCGCATTGTTTCGTATGCATCACAAGTGAAATTCAAGTCGTTCTCACGGTTAATCATTGCCAAAATTTTGAAAAGCCAATGTTTATCATAGGGAATACAGATTATCGCAAGTGGTATTGTTGGATCGTGATAAAATCAAATATGCTGTCTCAATACATATTTCCTTTTATACTCACATCTGCAGTGGTTTACCATAGTAGGGAAAACAAGAAACTCTTTCCTAGCATTGTAGTAGCTGATCTGTAAGATTATTTATATAAAACCAAACAATGATAGTAACTCAATTTTTTTCAAGTTTGGTTTTAAAAAAATGTTTCCTGTGACTCAGTGAAATCAGTGCCAAGTGATTCTTCTCATGAAATGAATGATAACATCAAGTTTTATTTCAATCGATCGCAAAATCGCTTCAATGGGATAACACAAATCTAATGAATCTTAACATGCTACAAGATATAACTAAAATTTAATTTTAAATTATCAAGCAGAGCACTTACTTAAAAATTTAGCGAGATACAGTCCCGTCCCTCACTTCGCTGTAAATGTCAAGTATGCTATTGTAAATCGGCATGTTGTTTGTGTAGTTTTTTCAAATACGGCGCGTTATTTTCAAAACAACACATCAAAATGTGTTAACCAACACTCTTAAATGTGTTAAAAGAACACACATAGCACATATGTATCTAACTTTCCATGAAATGACTATACGACAAAATTTCAAATGCTATACGGAATCAACGAATTTTATCATGTTTTTTATGTACCTATTCTACAATAAACGAGTATACCCTTTGAAGTGTACTATATGTGTCCGTTAATCACACTTTAGAGTGTTTTTCTAACTTTCTAGTATGATTTCCTACAAATAGCACACTAGGAGGTGTTCAAATATCACATTTGAAAGGGTCTTAAAGTAATTACATGAAAATGTGTCAAAATGCGTTGATTTTGCATACTTATGTTTCAGTCCGGGAGGATACGTCCGAACTTTGCTGCCGTATTCTACAGAAAATGATTTTTCGAAAGATGAAGCTTAAATATTGTTATATGTTCGATCAGACCCAGTACTCTGAAAAAAATTGTTGAAATTATACCTGTAGCAGATATAATTATATCTGCGGTAGATATATTTACTTGTAGGAGACATACAAGCAATATATCATTCACAGATAAATTTTCATAGTATATACCTATCGGATGCAACTATCATAAAGATGTTCTAGATATAATATAGCTACAGCAGTAGTTCTACTCATATGAAAATTCAGACTCCTATGCACTGTAAGTATCAGCGGCGGTGGAAGGCCAAAAATTTGTGTGGGCAAGATAAGCTCCGCGAGGCCCTACAATGCACACCTGGAAGAATATCATGGAAATCAAACAATTTAAACAGATTTTTTAATTCGTACAAAAGCACTCATTTTTACTTTAACATAAATAAATCAGAGTCTCGTCAGCAAGTGTTTTCTGAATGTGAGTTAAAATTGAAAAACTATTAGTTGGACACTGTACTCGTATACTACTTTTATAAATCTGTGAATGGAATTCCATTATCTGACTATTCTATTTCTGCTCTTTCAAGATGATACCACTTGCCGGCTATACTTTAACAGTGAAAATTAAATAAACAGAAATTTTATAATTTTCGCCTTACTAAATTCCTTAATAATTGCATTGTAGTCCAACTTAGATGCTGCGAGGGTGGTTCAATAAGAAACCGTGTTCGACAACAGATGGCGTTCCTGAGGGAAGTTGGTATTATCATCCTGTGCTGCCATCTATTAAACGACGGTAAAACAAATTTCAGACTTATTGATAGGTAAGACGTGTTTCGTGATTTTCGCTAAGATGGAAAAAGAACAGTATCGTTCGGTAATTCACTTGTTGTTTTTGGATGGAAAAAAATGCGAGGAGATAAAAGCAAAGTTGGATGCTGTTTATGGAGACACTTCGGTATCTATGCCCACAGTTAGATATTGGTTCAACGGATATAAACGCGAGCGAACATCCGTTTTTGATGAGGAGCGACCAGGATGCCCGGCAGACGTGGTTACCGAGGAAATCATTCAAAACATCTACGACATGATTCTCGCTGATCGACGAACGAAAGTGTGCGAAGTAGCAGAGGCTGAAGGTGCGTCGACGGAACGGCAATTAATTTTTTACATGATAAAATGGCGATTTTGCGTCGAGTTGTCACCGTTGATGAAATCTGGATTCATCATTAACACCAGAAACTAAGCAACACAACACAATGGATTTCTCCCGGTGAATACCCGAATTTTTTACATGGAGGTTTTCAAACACCTTCATCCCCACCTTTGATTCAGATGCCAGCACCAACGGATAATCTATCAATTAACAGCAATTCCTTTATACACCCCCTCACACCTCCAGTTGTTAAAGCATCTATAAATTCGAGCGCTGATCTTGAATGCAGATATCTCTTATCTAGACTAAGAGATCATAAAATCTATGAATATGTCAAAGCTCCCGATACTACGATAGAGATTCTTGATGGCAGCTGGACTATTTATAGGGAAGATAGGGATAGTTATGATCCAGCGGGAAGGTCTTCCTATAGAAATCGAGGCTCTCCGTGCACCATATTTAAGATTTCACACAGAGCTAGGCGTGACATCTGACCAAGCAAAAAAAGACCTATGCTTCACATGTTAGCTCAAATTACATTTCATCGCTTCAGAGATCAAGAGAGCAACATCATAAATTTTTTCGTCCCCAATAATACGCTCACTTCTAAACACCTTAGTCTTTTTTAACCACAACTGCGGAGGTATGAGAGGAAAGGTCAATAGACTTTTTTTAGACGCCAAATCATGCCACTTCAATGTTCTTTCCTTGACCGAAACTTGGTTGAATGACTCTTTTTTAAACGAAGAGATTCTTGATGGCAGCTGGACTATTTATAGGGAAGATAGGGATTTCAGCAGTACTGGGCAAACTAAAGGAGGAGGGGTTTTGATTGCAGTTCATAACTCTTTTTCTAGCGAGCTCGTCACCACAGTCCCTAACAAATCCTTCCAGCACAAAATTGTCTGCATCAAAATGGCGAAATCAAACATCTACATTGGAGTTTTTTATATCCCTCCTAAATCCAATAAAGTATTGTACAACGATGTATGTGATATAATTTCTTCACTCGCTGCTTCCATCAACGTAGAAGATAAGATTATTATCTCCGGTGACTTTAACCGACCTGATTTGATATTCATGACTGATGAATGTGATAAAGGTCTTCTTCCAGTTAAGCTTCAGGATCATATGGACTTCAACCTGATGAGCACTTTCTATGGCAATGATTTGCAGCAAGTTAACATGTCCCCCAACCATTATGGAAACTGGCTAGAACTTATTTTTACAAATGCGTATGACGAAGTAGTGGTCAATCCAACTAGTGAAGCGGACCATTTGTTTTCAAATAGCCTCCACCATTCCACACTGTCTATTGAATTGTCCACTGCTGAAGAAACAAACCATCTATCTTACAATAATTCAATTGTATATGATTTCTATAATGCTGACTTCGAAAGCATTAATAATCATCTCAGCGCAATCGACTGGACTGGTACGCTTACAACGTTAGATGTAAACGATGCAGTAGATCATTTCTACAAGTGTTCTATGGACGCCGTTGAAAGATACGTACCTAAGATCAAAAAGAAAAATAAACTTTCAGAGCCTTGGCTTGATAAGGATCTCCGATATTTGCGAAACCAAAGAAATAAGCTCAACAAAATTATTCAAACGAAAATCAATGTGAGTCTTGAATTGAAAAGTAAATATGATGAGCTGGCAAAAGAATTCCAATTGAGATCTAGGGAAGCATATAAGTCATATGTTAACTCAATTGGTGAGAACATCATCAAAAATCCAAAAAAGTTCTTTGAATTCATAAATATCAAACGCAAGTCTCAAGGTTTTCCCAAGTCCATGTCCTACCAGGAATCGACCTCATGTAACCCTGAAGATATATGCGAGTTTTTCGCTAAACACTTTCAATCCGTATATTGTGCGACCAGCTGTTTACCGTATATACCTTCCTCTGACATATATTCCGCACATCTAATTGAGAACATCTATATTTCCACAGAAGAAATATCTAAAGCGATTGAGGAGCTTGATTTCAATAAAGTACCCGGCCTTGATTTAATCTCTCCGCGCCTTTTGTGCCAGTGCAGAGGGCAATTAATTTTACCACTTCACATTATTTTTAATAAATCCCTTTCTTCTGGAATTTTCCCGTCTCTCTGGAAGTCATCTCATTTGACCCCTATTCATAAAAACAAGGACAAAAGATCTGTGGAAAATTACAGAGGTATTGCAATTCTATCGGCTATCCCTAAACTACCTCAATTCAATAACGAACAGCATGGCTTCCGTAAGAATCGCTCTACGACAACAAATCTTACAGTAATGGTTCTAGCATTCTCTGTGAGATGGAAAAGGGGTACCAGATCGTCGCGATTTACACTGATTTCAGCAAAGCTTTCGATCGTGTCAACCACAAAATTATGACTCATAAGCTGAAAAAGTTTGGGATTAGTGGTTCTTTGCTGGACTGGATTGACTCATATCTCCAGAATCGGACTCAGTTTGTTAAATTTCAAGGATTTTTGTCCAAGAAAATCGATGTTTGCTCAGGTGTACCTCAGGGCAGCCATCTTGGTCCTCTTCTATTTAACATCTTCATTTCGGATCTTTCTGCAGTTCTATCTGATATTCCTCACCTATTTTATGCCGATGATCTTAAACTATACCACGTGATAACTTCCCAAAAGGACTCACTATTCTTACAAAACAAGATTAGTTCCCTACTAGAATGGTCAAAAATAAACCAACTGTCTTTAAACTTTGATAAATGTCAGGTAATTAGTTTTTCTCGTAAAAACTCCGTCATCGCTTCTGACTATCATCTAATCTACCAAAAACTTAGCAGAGTGGACAGTATAGTAGACCTCGGCGTCATTTTGGATAGTAAATTGCGCCTATAAGCTCCTTGGCTTCACTAAGCGACGATCTAAGGAATTTTAGAACGTATGGGTTTCAAAATCATTATATGTTTTTTTAGTACGTCCCATTCTTGAATATGCCTGCCTTGTTTGGGATCCTGCCTTTGATGTCCATATAGACCGACTTGAGTCTGTTCAAAAACAGTTTCTACTATTTGCGTTGAGATCACTATATGATCCGAAGAATTATAAAGATTTACCATCCTATGAGAATAGACCCTGTATTCTCAATATGTCCTCACTAGACTCTCGAAGAAAGGTGATAACTTGTTGTTTCACATTTGATGTTCTCAGAGGCAATATAAAAATACCGTCCTTAGTTGAAAGAATAAAAATAAATGAGAAAATACGTTTCACAAGGCATTCACGTCTGCTGGTTGAAAAGCGTCATCACACAATTTACGCTGATAACGAACCTATAAACAGGTCTTGCAAAACATTCAACTCACTAAGTGTGCATTACTCCCCAACAATTTCCAGATCCCAATTCAAAACTTTGTTGTCTAATGCCCTATCCTCTTAATCCCATCATTTCATTCATAGATTAAGAAAAATATTGTACTTTCATAAAATTTCAATAAATTGTAAAATATATTTTTAAATTTTTGTACCTCTGCCTTGTTTGGCAATGAATAAATAAATCTGCTGCAAAGAAGGCGAGGACAATCCCATTGGCCGGAAAGGTCATGGCGACGCTTTTTTTGGGATGAAAACGACGTCATCCTCATGGATTTTTAGAAAAAGGAAGAACGATCACTGGACAATGCTACAGTGATTTTTTGGAGCGTTCTGACAAAAAATTGAAGGAGACGCGACTGCATTTGGCGAAAAAGAAGGTACAGTTTCACAGGGACAACGCACCAGCACATTTATCCGGAGTTTTCACCGTCAAACTGCATGAATTGCGTTACGACCTGCTGCCGCACCCACCGTATTAACCCGATCTGGCTCTGTGCGACTTTTTTTTGTTCCCTTGCACGAAGAAATGGCTCGCGGGAAAAATTTAGCTCAAACGAGAAAGTCATCGCCAAGACAGAGGCGTATTTTTGAGAGTTCGATAAATCCTATTTTTTTGAGGTGTGAAAAAAATGGCAGGAACGTTGGGAGAAGTGTATCTTTCTAAAAGGGGACTTAAAAAAAATTTTTGAAAAAATTGTGTCTTCATTTCTAACGTGGATACTTATTGAATTGCCATGGTGTATAAGCCTCAACGAATAAAACTCCTATTGCTGAAAAGTTTTGAATAAGCTTTAATTTAGAAAAGCTCCTTTCAGCGGAAGCTGTACTTAAAGGTATTGTTAATGAAATTCGTATCCAATGCAGTTAGGCGAATTCGGCATAATTGCTTGCAGTTCATACAATTCATAAAATTGGATGTCACTGCTCCCACCCACTCGTAGAATCAACCGAAATCAGAATCGTTTGCAGGTGTCGAACTCCCTTGATAGCCGTTGCCATGTTCATCAACGAGTGTAGCATTTGACCTCGCACGCGAATAAATACTCACGATTCTTTCTCAGAAGTAGCGGGGGGACGGAAATAACCGTATAGCCGGTTAAAACCTGTTTTGAGACATTTACCATGGTCCTTGGATCAAATTTAGACGGGGCTTTTGTAGTCCGTTGTTAAGTGTTGACTAAGATACACTGCGACTTATGATGGCAGGCTAATTATATGTATAACATAAAACTTTGCGCATGATGAGTTGCATAAAAATTGCATATCCTGTCAAGATAAAAAGATGTTCCCACAGTAAAGAACACTCATTTTTTGTATCGTTTTAAGGCTGATATTGATTGTTGGAACGACGCGCTTGCCCATTACGCAAATTTCCCAGCCCAAACATTTAGTGAGATATGCATATGTTAGTAAATGCCGTCGGATACCTCACGAAAGTGTGCTGGCATTCTTCGAAAGGGTCAAGGAATCCAATAAGCACAATTTAAATATAAGTTACATTAGAATTGGAGATATCACACCGAAGATATAAGTGCAATTGTGATGTGAGAGGCAACATTGCGAGCGGTTGCGAAAGAATACTGTAAGCCAAGATGAACGCTGTCGATGGCCTCATCCGTCTTAAATGCCTTAGTTTTAGTAGTTGAGTTGATCGTGGTCACTATTTCAGTATACTATACTATCGACTAGACAATTGATGCATAACGCCAAACACTTGCAATTCGAATGGTTTCGTTGTTTAGCGTTGAGTAAAATCATTCACTTGTATCAATAGTTTTCAAACTTTTATTTAGTTAGAAAAGGCACTCAAGCGCGAGGCCGTAGGTGGTCGCCAACGTCGCCCATGCCTTGCGCTGTCACTGTTAAGTATAATATAGCTATGAAACCTACATTATTTCGCACAAAGATACAACTGTCTCTTCCAGATAAATTATATTTAGAAATTGTTAAAATTTATGCCTGTATCAAGTATATTATAGATTTGGTAGGTATATTTAGCTGCAGAAGACATCATATATCCCTTAAATACAAATCTTTCAAGAATATACCTGATGCATCTATCATATAGCTCTGCCAGATATAATATACTTGCCACAATAACGGCAATCGTATAAAAATTTAGGTTGTTACGCAATTTTGACTACAATGTAGCTAATATAACTATAATATTCTTCCGTAAAATAGTTAGCTGATAAGTAATTTATACATTCAAAGTATCATATTTTCATTGAAACAGCTTATGTAAGTGAATAATACCATATATAAGTGTATTACCATATCTCCTAAGGATTATACCTACAAGAGATATAAATTATCTGTGACGAACATAAAGGTCATGTTTAAATTATATCTGCTACAGATATATTATAGCTACTCGAGTAATTCATTATATCTACTACAGATATATTATACTTATCAAACCATTCAATATATCTGACAACTATATTATAGCTGGCCAGACAATTGAATATATTTACCATAGGTATATTATATCCCCGTCACTTTACAGCTGTCCTGGATATAATTTTTCTTTGAGTGTACCCTTGGGCCAGAATTGAACCAGTAATAGATGAAATGGCAAAATGTTGCCACCATAATAACTTGTTTCCGCACAATTTTTTTCCCAGAAATACAATAAGCTAACTTACACACAGCCGTGGTCAGTCCACTGTATCCTAGGACAGGGCCAGACAGTCAGCCCGTAAACATCCGTGAAATTTATGAAACGCTAAAGACTGTACATGAAAGTCCTGTTTTCAGTAGATGGTTTACATTTTTTGTTACACTTATGCTATTCGTTTTTGTGAAGTCTTATAAAGAATGAAAATCCGCTTTTCTTAGCCTTCATCCCACTCAATTTGCTTCGGATGCCAACATTTCGCAACTTCCCTTCTATCATTTGAATACTACTTTAAGCTAAGTATTCGTTTTTACTCATATATAATGAAAACGTGATTCATAACCTCACTATTTTTATTACTATGATTCTTCTTCGTCATAGCACTACAAAACCTCTTGGGCCTTCGTTTCCTACAAAAAAACTTCGCCAACTGTCTTGGTCCATTGATCGCATCATCCGATTTCAAAATCCGAGCAGCGATGAACTGTCGTCCTTCAACTCTCGCAACGAACACCTTAATGGGTATCTGTTGTTCATCCAGCCTATTGCTGCTTCCACAGTTTTACAATCTTTGAGACCTTCAGCTCGTCACAAATTTTATACAGCTCATGGTTGTATCGAATCCACCGTTGGTCTCCGTCTAGCTTCGCTCCGATTATTCGCATCGCTGACTCGTCTCTTGAACACGTTCAACATAACTGCGGATGCTTGGGTTAGGGTCTATGTTTCATACTCATAGCACAACTCATATTACAGATTTTTCCTTTGGAGCTGGTCTGCAAGGTCGTCAGAACTTAAAAAAATATTTTAGTACAAGTTCTCTTTATATGGCACCTGAATACGCAAATTCGCCCACATTTTCGATATTGTATTCGCCAACTATAATATTTAGGATATTTGGGGTATTTTTCTTTGCCTACATCATGCATTTTCTTTTATTCTCATTTTGCTTCACTGGCGAGTTTAAGGAAAAGTTCTTTGGCGGATGTAAACGATCGTGAAAGTATGTTGATGTCATCCGCATGGGTTACCATTTGGCTCGACTTGTATAGTAACGTACCTCTTGTATCAACACTGACAGGTAGCTTTTTTATGAAGTATTCTAGAGCCGAATTGAATAGCTATGAGGCCAACCCCTCGCCCTGCTTTAGTCGGATATTTGTGTCAAAGGTGTTGACGGGATGGTTATTGATATAAATATGATTAGCTGACACTATAGCCGATATACAGCCGTGGTCAGTACTCTACACGGAGCTTGTTAGCCGGACTCTGAACATACGTGAATTGTACAGAACACTAAATTCTTATACCATATCCCTCTTTCTCTAGAATTTTCTTAGAATGACAACATTTCTCCACTCTATGATATGAATACTATTCACCTCAACATAACCAAAAGTAAAATTCTGAATGGAATTTTTCATCCTGGTATGAAATTGTACAAAAAATGTATTTCCTTAAACATTCAGGTCCATACAATTGGTAGCGTATGCTAATGACGTCGATTTTATGGCAGGTTCAATCTCAGAGCATTTCCGAGGTTAGAATTTGAAGTAATCAGGATTGGCCAAGGAGTTAATCAAACGAAAACTACAATAAACTTATGATTCAAACTAGGAAGAATACTCCAGTCTTGATAAAACCTGACCTTAGAAGACTATAGCCTTGAAAGTATCGAAGAGTTACCGAAAAATATGAGATCGGAAATCGGATAAATGCCACAAATAGTGCCTATTGCTCGGTACTTCCCAAAATAATTTCTGTATTTACAAATCGCTAGTCCAATCTGTGCTGTTACATGAAAGTGAAACATGGACCCTGACAAAGGAATCTGAAATGGCTGTGGGCATATTTAAACGATAAGTGCACCGGAAAATCGACCGCCTAGTGAAACAAAGAACAGAGTGGAGATGACGTTACAATGGTGAGTTGTATGAACTATTTTATGAATCACCTTTACTTTCGCAAAATTACGCAAATTGCAATTAATTGGGTAGAGCTCAATGTTCGCGTCCAGCGAGAAGACGGAGGACTCGATGGGAAGACACAATAGACACTGACAGCAGACTCTTGCTAAGAGTGATCCAATAGTGAAAGAGGTCGTAGAACCTTGATGATTGGAGAAGATTAACCCTGGAGGCCAAGGACCGCATGCAAAGATTTACTTCAAAATATAACAAACTGATTGAAAATGCTTCGGAATATTTTCATGGACTGAAATTTCATAGTATGAGCATTTTGAGTTTAATTTGTAAATTTTTTGGTGTATTCTATGGTGACAAAGTCAATGAAGATAAAAAACAACAAAGTAGGGATGATTTGGACAATGATGGAGACGATTGAAGTCTATCTCCCTTTGGAAATATTTGAGCACAGTGTTTACTTTCAGAACTATTTGGTGCAGAATTTATGCTTATTATTTAAAAAAATTTCAAGCATTGATTTTAATTCAGATACCTATATAAAATTTGAATGATTTTTCCTAGCAAAATAACCCCAAAAAAGCTAAGACCCACATAGCCTCAAATTATTCCGAAACACGTTTAATCATTTTGTTTCATTTGTAAGGAGCATTATTTTTTTGGTTATTGCATTGAGATCTTAATTTTGATTCTAAGGAAAGAAGGATTATGATCTGCTTGTAAGAACACGCGTGCTTTATAAAAATGTGCAAAAATTAATACCATGCCCTCAATAAAAAAATTAAACCAATTTTAGAATAAGAGACTCTCGCCCAAAATTTTTAGCGATCCATTAATCGCCGTCATATCAATGAATTGGAATATTATTACGTCGTGCTATTTATCACAGTTATAGACATTTTTAATTTGCTACAGTTTTTAGATTACCAGATGGCATCCTGAGGCTGGCTACACTCTCAATACTAAGCATGCTAAATCAATGGGCTTTCCGTGTAGTCATTTTATACACAGTTAAAAGTGTGCCGTGTGTGCTCTCTTAGCACACTTTGTAATAAATCTCAGCAGTCAAGTAGCCCCGTGGTGATCAGGAGTGGCTGCTTCTGAAGAGAGAAAGTAGTCATTTCGTCCAAACTGCTTAGTTGTTGTTTAACTAGGTTAAAGTTAACTACATCCACCGAATTTCCATCCTTTAGGTAGAGATGAGTGGTTCACTTCAGCCACATTAACATCTTAAGGTTTGACACTCCCCTTGTAATGCAACGACCTTCTTCAGGGAAAGTAACGGTTGCTTACTGTACAATGCTTGCATTTGGCTCAAGCCTCCATATCCGCTAACTTTAACGAGACAGTAAAGATTTTGAATTACTGTAGAGTAGCTTAATTGACACAATTGGAACATTTCCAAAGATAATAAAAATTGATCGGTATGTCTTGTAGAGTCGAGTACGCGTTATAAATATTTTGTAGTGTAACTTCGTGGCGCGACAAGAACCCGCCTCATATGATCCCACAAATAGCTAGTCGACAAGCACGTGCACGCGGTCGTCAAGCAAACTCAGCCAACGGAGCTCGGTCTTGTTTATAGCTCGAAGACACTTCTGCCAGATAATCGGCATCCGTACCCTGCACAAACCTAAGCACTTAAAAGCGAAACAACTTAAAGAGTGTTGTTTAATACGTTTTAGTGTATTGTTTTGAAAATAACACATTTTAAAGTGTGATGCTCTCAAGCGTGCTTCAAACGAATACATGAAATCACGGAGTGCCTTTGAAGTACAAATTTCCCATACTGGGCCACCTTAAATATACAAATGAAGCCTATGGGGAAGCATAAGGATTAGAGAGGCTCATTTGAGAAATGAGACGACTAGGTTTGAAACTCCACATGGCTATTGTATTTTTTACAGCACTGTCAGGAAAATCCTTATTCAAATCAAATATTTCTGGTGATAAATTCACGATTGGCGAAAAATGCTACTATCTACAAATGTGCTTATTTTAACAAACTATGTACTTATTTATTGTTCGAAGTAACAACTATTCTGCTTTACATTTTTCTCCAGCAAAAATGAGCACCTAGTGTTTCGGTCCGTCATTTCGATTTTAAATCGAATACGTCATGTGTAAAATTTTAGCATGTCATGTTCTAAATCAAACACACCGTATGTAAAATCACACGTCATGAAGTAGTTTACTTCGGAATTACAATAGCGCATAAATACAAGATATGCCTACTGCACGTGCTTATCCATAGTCCACGTGATGTAGTGGTTAGATTGCTCACCCCGTAAACCGAAGATCCCTCATTCAAACCCTACTGAAGACAACGAAATTTATTTCGAGTGATTCTTCAGACCATTATGTCACAATAGGTAAAGTGAAGCTTAGAAACGATATCAAATCAGTTAATCAGAGGGAATAGATAGAGTAAAATAAAAAAGCTCACATAACAATGTCTCATAGTTGGTCCACGGGTTCACTAAACACGTCAATAATCAAGAAACTAAGAAAGATACATACTAAATTTTTTTAATAGCAAGATCAATAATGGAATATTAGTCGAATTGATGACTTTTATTCATTAACGCAAAACCAAAAAAGTTTTATATTCGATTCTACTTATGGGTTTCTTTGAGAGAAGTAACTATAAAATTCAGCAATGCTGTTGCAAAAATAGGAACCGAAGAAAAAACGAAAGTATTAAGGACTACCACAATTTAATTATTAGCTTTCTAGCGAAGACCAAAGATAAAGAGTAGAAATTTTAGCTTCAATTACATGCGTTAATAGGCAAAAAGATATCAAAATTTTTAAATAGGTACTTGCCATATTGAACCACCGAGCGCTCGTTATTTAAAGAGGGAGGACCGCTGCGAAAACTTAACTATAATTATTTCTAGAAAAACTTATTAAAATTCTGGTAAAATGAAATAAATTCAAACTATTTGCCTAACATTACAGTTGTTTAAATAGCAGAAAGTGTCTCGCAGTCTTTTACAACTGACATTTAATTTTTTTTCTTTATTTATCCTCATAATAACCTTCACGGCTCGTGGCTTATTGACCGAACTAGATTGCAAAACCAATATCATCGGTGATGAAGCCAAGATTAAGAAAAGATGGGCATCATATTTCAAGAACCTCCTTAATCCTCCGCGCAGCTCCAGAACATCGGAGCGTATAGATGTCTGCGGAGAGCTTCCATTGGCCCCGCCAACTCTGGATGAAGTTTGTTCCATCATCAAAGCCCAAAAGAATAATAAAGCGCCGGGCATTGATGAGATTCCAGTGGAGCTCATCAAATACGGTGGCAGTAGTGTTCATCAAGCTTTTCACAAAGTCATCCAGTACATTTGGCAACAAGAACATATGTCGAAAGAGTGGAGCCAATCAATTATATTCTCTATCCACAAAAAAGGTGACAAGCTACAGTGCGAAAATTATAGAGGCATATCACGACTTTGTTCGGTGTACAAAATATTCTCTAAAATCTTAGGAAATAAAATCGGCTCATAAGCCAACAGTATTATTGGGGAGTATCAAGGTGGTTCTAGGGCAGGTAGATCAACAACAGACCAATTATTCACAGTCAAACAGGTACTTGAGAAATGCTGGGAGTTCAACATAGACGTACACCAAATTTTCGATGACTTCAAGCAAGCATACGACAGTATTGCTCGTAACGTACTGTACCAAATAATGCTTGGTTTTGGCATCCCAGCCAAATTAGTCCATCTTACCAAAATGACAATGACGTCAACCACCTCCCAAGTCCGCATCAATAATCAGCTTACCGATGCCTTTGACACAAATATCGGACTAAAGCAGGGGGATGGACTGACCCCATTGCTATTCAATTTGGCTCTGGAGTACGTCATAGGGAAGCTACCTGCCGATACGCGAGGTACATTACTATTCAAGTCGAGCCAGGTAGTAGCCTATGCGGACGACATCAACATTCTGTCGCGGTCATTAACAACTGCCAAAGAACTTTTCCTGTAAGTCGACAGCGAAGATAAACTAGTAGGGCTACAAATCAATGAAAATAAAACAAAGCTCATGACACAGTCGAGGAAAAATACCACAAATACACAAAATATCGCACTTGGCGAATACAGTATTGAGAATGTGAGCGAATTTGTGTATTTAAATAACGAAAACGGGCAATGAAAGAGACGAAATACGCCGAAGAAAACAGCTAGCAAATAAAATATTCTATTCAGCATTGACGATCTTGAAGCTCCAAGTATACAAATCTGTGATTAGACCTGTGTTATGCTATGGGTGTGAAACCACCGTTCAATACATTTGCATCCGCAAATATATTGAACGCCTTTGAGCGACGGGTCCTGAGGCGAATAATCGGAGCGAAGCGTGACGGGGACCAATGGCGAATTCGATACAACCATAAGCTGTATGAAATTTTTGACGATCCGGAGGTCTCAACGATTGTAAGACTGCGGAAACTGCAATGGGCTGGACACATGAAACGTATGGACGAACAACGGATACCCAAAAAGGTATTCGTTGGGAGAACTGAAGGCCGGCGGCCAGTGGGGAAACCGGGGAAACGCTGGTCTGACTCGGTCGACGAAGACAGTTCATCGCTGCTCAGATTTTGGAATTGGAAGATGCGGTCAATGGACCGAGACAGTTGGAGGCGCTGTTTGCAGAAAGCGAAGGCACGAGAGGAGCCGAGAGAGAGGGGTGTTAAGAAGAAGATTGCAAAACGTTTTTTCCTGATCCCCACGTTCGGTAAATATGGCGAATGAGATTTGCGTCCAAAGATGGTACCCAATAGCACTTATTATCTCAGTTTGATTTTTATTATTCATGTAAAAATTAAAATTCGGGGAATATGAAAATAAACTTTAAATTTGATGGTTCGTTTAAAAAAAAAAAAAACAAAATGATGTACGAATAAAAAAGTCGAAGTAGCCCTGCCAGAAGGGTTTTATCAATCAATTAATAAACCAAACAATTTTCTACAAATAGCAATTTGATTTACGTATAGAATCTTCCTACTGGTTCAGAAAAAAATAATATGGCATTATCGTGCATTTAAATCTGTCTCCATATTGTTTGCGTTTTACTAGCCCCGTTGCTTGAACAGTCGTAGAGACATATGAATATTACAAGCTTTCCCTAAAATTTTGTTGAAAATTTTAGCATATCTCTAGTCTGCAGGCCGCTTAGAAACGCCTATCTCCCGATATTGCATTTGTTATTGTCATTGTAAAATATTCAATCGGCTATAACTTTGTTGTTGAAAACTCTATTATTATGAAATTTCCACAATATATGCACCTATCACTAAGTCAACCGTATATGAATTTTAGGTAAACTTAAGGGGTCCTTTAGATTTTAAGGATAATGAGACATTTACTATTGATAAAAAAGTTTACCGAATTTTGACTTCAGAGGTATTTGTTACCCTCGTGCTCCTAAAGAACAACATCCATATTTTTTCAGATTTTTCAACTAAAAGATGCCCAATTGCGAGGAGACACAAATTTTTCGAATGTTTCAATTCCTCCTGCTCCCCTCAACATGCTTACCACTCTTTGGATTCTCCATCTTGAAAGTTCTCGTCAAAATTTTTCATTTGATATTCATGTTGGTTGCCTTTGTATAACAATGTTTATTGGATCACTTCCATACAACTTTTTATGTGGAAAATTTGTAGAGATTGCCACTTTTGATCTACATTCAAAGTTTCATAAGAGAAAAATTGTTGTGATGTGGACAGAAAGACAGGTCGCGAAACTAATAGGATCCTGTAAAGATATTTTGCTAAGCCACTGAAAATTACATACACATGCGTATGGCTAAAAGCTGATGGACCAACTTCGCTACTCCAAACAACAAGTTGGGTCTGAGGCATTTCGTATTCGAGTCCAATATGGACAACGGTTTGAATGCTCAAGAGTGGCTATCTCGCCCCAAGAGAAAGCAAACCGAAACAGCAACTCGCCTTTTATTTTTGAAGTATTGGCGAGTGACTCTGATAGTTTCCTTGAACATTAGGCTCAAAAATAAAATCCAACACTTCTTTTCGTTGATTTGGCCACTAATTAAATTTCGTCAAATTGACTAAATCTGCCACCATTATTCTTGCAAAGTATAATCAACGATTGACTTTTCTGGGTTTTAGTTCCTAAGCCGACCTAATTTCTGATGCTTAAAAATGTTTAAAATTTGTAAATCCTTCATAAAGAGATTTCCTTGATGTTTGAGGCTGCCTTTTATACATTTTTGATTCTGATTTACTATAGCATGCTGAATATTATTTGGGGTTTGCACTGCCTTTATTCTTACAAGATCTTGGAAGGAAATCCAATATTGGATCCCCTAAAGAGCAGCCCCGAAAGTAATTGTAGCCACATATTACAGCATATCTGTTGATTTTTTTCTGCTATTTGAAAACTTCTCAGAATTATTAGCAGTAAGAATAAGATTTGATGGTACATATTTATGAAGAACCAAAAAGTATTCGAAGATTTGTCGGAAAAATTCATTTTGGGTTTTAAGCCACAAAATATTTCGATCATAACAAACTACTTCAAGGAATAATCTAAAATTCTTTAATGAAGAACATCTAACACGTCTGGAGACTTCTAATTTACGAATTACAATCAATTAATTCAAATACTTACCCAAAATCTCAAATATACGAGGAGATGTAATGAAATTGAAAACAGCCAAATAAAATTAATTGAGAGCCGAATAAAATTCCAATATTAATGCCAAAGTCTTAAGTCTGTCATACCAATGGCCCTCCAAGTATTAATTTTCACATTTACAGCGTGATTATTTACATTCCAATAATTCAATGTATCAACTTCCGATTTTCAACATAAAAATTGTTCTATGCTATTCGAAAATGTTTAAACCTCTCATAACTAATGAATTTTCCACCGTTGTCGTTCAGAGGACAATATTTTTGAAACAAAAGCAAAACAAGCTCTGTTTAAAGGCTTCTTTTGTTCTTTACATTACTTAGTGTAGAGAAAATAAGGCATTTTAACATGGCCATAGAAATTAGTTCAGCCTGTAGACAAAATATTACAAAATGCCACACCTCCGTCACCCTCAATGAAACCATAGAGGAAGGGAATATTGGGAGTAACGATGCGTCCTTATTGAGGAATCATCACTCCTGATACATTCTCACCAGCTGATGTTGGCAACATTTTTAGCTACCTGAAACATTCAATCCTAACCCACAAGGGGTGTTCTACTGCTGGTAAATAAATAACGGCTGCAAAGGTTTCACCATTCCCGAACACAAATTCTCAAATGAAAGGACTTGCGCATTGTGTGTTTGAGTTTTGCTTAACAGTAGGGCAGTTTCCCGGGGAGATAAGGGGCGGAGTTGTAAGAGTACTCTACGACTGGAAATAACGATAACAAGGTTTTTATTTTCAGATGTTGGGGAGGTGTTCTAAATGTTAATCGGTTCTGAAGAACAAATATATTCTCAAACTACAATTTGAAAATCTCTTGCGACATTTAAATTAAATACATTTTTTTTTTAAATTTTCTAAGGTCCTGATTTGAACGTTCTATCGAAGATATTTTACTTTTTATTCTATTATGTAGCGATTTTGTTGTAGTGCAAGGAGTTAATACCCATTGAAATCTTGATTTTCGAAAGGATACAATTCAAATATCAGTGTGATTCATTATGCGATGCAATCTTTTTCAACAATCTACTTTAAAACTTCCAATACTTTCAGTCACAAGTCAAATTTCAATACACATAAGATTCTTTCTGCATTGGCGGTTCCGCATAATCTACTATATATTGACATTAACGCTGTTAGGATAAACAGTTTTTAGCTCATTTTTTAGGGATTTATAAAATAACTTAGCTTAAATTATTTATCGCGCCCTTCTATCAGCCTGGCCGTCCGTGCCTCACAGTAAGTTTTCTCACAAGCCGCATTTCCAGAAACATGAAATTTTGTGAGTAGGTCAAAAGTTGACCCTTAAAATGAGGACTTCTCAAACATGGTCTCAAGCTGAGATTTTTCGCTTCGGAGGATACAAGGGGATGGGAAATGTACGAAAAAAGTGTCCCCCCTCGCGATTGGCCAACTTTGATCCAAATAATCTGATAAAAGATAATGGAATTAATTTTTTATGATTAAAAATTCGATCAACTTTGTTAATAATAGTACATTCATTGAATTTTATTTTTTTGCCTATACAATCAAAGGACGACCTATAAATTTGCCAAAAACTTGTATTTAGGTTTCTTAGTAGTGGACGTACGCGTCTTTAAAATTCCGTAGCAATCAATTCATAAACAGCTTAGTTACAGCCGATGGAGTATTCAATAATTACAACAACATGTGATACTGAGGAGATACACGTTCGCAACAGACCTAGATACTACAGATATATAGGAACTTTGATTAAAACTTTAGAAATGCTTTGAAACATTGACAAGTAATCATTAAACACTCAGGTCGGTCATTATACTGAAAACAAAATGGCGGCGAATTGAAATACATAATAATTAAGTTTTAATTTTACGAACTCAATTTATGGAATCTGTATATGAGTCAAGTTATAATATGCGGAAGATATTGTTTGTGTCATTAATTGATTTACAAAACTCTTCTGACAGGATCATTCTCCTACTACTTCGACTTGTTAAAAATTTTTATTGTTTATTGGAAAGAAAGCATTGAGTTGATGACGTCAAAAATTGACTCATAAAACTCATTTATGAGTTATTGAAACCATAGACGTTGAAAAGAAACTTCCTTGTTTGGCTACTTTTGTACGGAATATAGTGAATTGTCGAATCGCGTTCAATTCTCGTAAAAACACTCAATTAAGGTAAAGTGCACTTATTAAAATTACCATACTTTTAACTAAAGAAAAACTCGCTACCTCTTCCACCTTATTTTGTGTCACCTTTTTCGGCTGTTTCGAACCTGTTTTTGGGTCCTCTTCGGGCGGCACTAAGTGAGAGGTGCTTTTGAACCTGGTAAGACTCGATTTTTTGAACTTAGGTTAGGGCCACAACAAGTGCAAACTCTGCGCTCAAATTTTCACATTACGCTTCAACTGAATCACTTAGCGGTTTCACTTGACTTTCGTAATGAATTATACGCGTATTTCTCATGAAAACACACGAAAATTGGGAAATTCAGATGCTAACCGACTCACCACTCGGCCGATGTCCTGTAGCGATTCATTGACAGAGATTAAGTTTTAATCAACTCGCCACTCTGTTGACATCAAGTGTGGTTCAGTGGCAGAGATTAAGTTTTAATTAGCCCACCACACTGCCGACGACAAGTCGCGGCTCAGTCGCAAAGAGATCAATCAGCAACATTTGTCAGCTGATCGCAATTGTGTAGGGATGACAGATCTCTGTCATGTATCGCTCCGTGGGATCGGTGGTAATTACAGGTCTTACGCGGATGCCCCGCAAGAGTGGTCAAGACCAGTGCTCGAAATCAGGGACAGTGACTGCGTCACGTAAGTGACCGAGATCGAAAACACCGTTGAAAGTAAGTTTCTTAGCTTAACCAGGGTTAAAATAAGGCTCGCCAAAGCAAACCCCCGGCGGTAATGCATGGCCATCGTTGACGTTCCTGAAAAGGTGTTACAACAAATTCAAGGGCAAAATAAGAATTGGCAGCGTTATCTACAGAATGCGGCGAAGAGCAGTATCTTTTCAATTTTTTATGTCCCTTTGTTATGTTCATTCCGCAAAAGGATGCAAGGGACCTGATAGGAACTCATTCTACTAAAAGTGTGGTAAAGTGGGGCATAAAATGAAACGATGCACGGGCAAACGAAATGCGTACTGTGTGAAGACACTGGTCTTAGTGTGGACGATCTAAAGCACGTCCTAGGGACCAAGAAGTCTTCAATGAGGTCATAGCGCTGCAGTTATCCGTATCTTGCAGATAACCTTACAAAACAGTACTGCAGCCCAAAACCTGCAGGAAACATTTGGGAATAAAATGAAGATCGACTTTTTGCTGCTCAATGAGCAGCATCATGACAGGAGCTCATCAGCATAGTTTCCTGATGAATCTGGTACTGCTGCCATCGGGGTGCAAGATAGCGCTCATATTTGGAAGCAGAGTCAAGGGCAGGAGGATGGCTTTGTGTGGATTCTACGTATAAATAGGATTCTATTTAGTGTGTATCTTATGTCAAATAAGCGGTTACCATCCTTTCTGGCTAGAATCGATCCTCTGAAAGACACCTTCTCGAGCGCAGAACTGCGTGTTTGTGTTGGGAAAGATTTCAATTCGAAAGCTATTTAATGGGGCACGCTTATTGTGTTGAGCTCCAGCAACACCCCTACTTTCCACTGCTGAGGCTGCGTTAGAATCATCCCAAATGAACCATTTTTATCGGAGTCCCTAGAACAAGGGTACACAATTGGAGAGTTTCAGAGGACTGCTCGGCTAGTTATCACCAGTATATAGCATTTGAGATTAACGACGGTCTCGGATGGAACACTGGGAAGATGGACGTTGGGAAGTTTATCGGCTTCCTCATGGAACGCGCATTGATTCCGGGAGCTTCACAGGGGAGTGCAGGACTAGCAACTATGGACGCGGTACTATCGCATCTACCTGCAAGTTCTCTATGCCGTATCGGAGACCCCGATATGGCAAGCCTCCCCTGTACTGATGTTCATCTTAAACAGCTGAGCAGCAAAAGGTATGTTATAAGCTCCGACAAGAGGCCCAGCGGGCACGGGCTTTAGTAGGGGTATGCACAAAACTCACTGCATAGAAGTTGGCCGGAAAGCATCTTCGGAAACTTATCAAAAACAGCGACGCCAGCTGTTGGTTCTCAGGTTGACAGGGGAGTTGTTTGGTGGGTAGTCTAGCCACTTGTGATCATGGTGTCCCACACTCAGTGCGTTAATGGCATCCATGGGATCTGGGCTACCAGATTGTAACGCCCTGTACAGATGAGGCGAAAAAGATTGACGTGATTATGCAGGCTCTTTTCTCTATACACCTCATTCGTTTTAAAATAATTCAGGATGAAACTAAAGTGGATTGCCTACTCTTTACTTAGATTAAATCAGATTTATTTATTTTAATTCCAAATCTTACAGGCGGTTAGCCCAATTACAAGATATTGAATATAATAATGATAAACCAAAAACATACTGAATGAATTAGTTGGAACTGTACAAATTATTCAAACATTAACGAATTACGTGTTAAATAATTTTTCTCTTAGCAAAGACTTAAAACTAAAAAATGAAGAAGGAAATGGACCAAGCTCAAGATTATTGTGGCCTCTAGGGAGGCGCACCATAGCAGAGTGAAAATAAACATCGGTACGTGCAAAAGGAGTGACTAAGGTTTGACATGATCGAGTAGTTCTTGCAGGAACCCGTAAATGTATATTGTCTACAAGATATGAGTCGATCAGACGGTGGTAAAGTTTGAACAAGAAACATTCATCTAAATAAAGACGTCGATCACAAAGAGATGGTAAACGCAAAAAGTTAAGCCGATCTGAATAGGAACAATACGGAATTTTAAACTTGTAAAATAAGTATTTAGTGAATTTTCGCTGAACTAACTCTAAGGCAGTAGTAAGATATTCTTGGTCTGGAGACCAGATTTGGGTAGCGTATTCTAAAATACTTCGTATGAGAGAAACATAAAGAAGGGACGCAGTGTGAATATCACTAAATATGTGGACATGACGCAGCACAAAACCGGACATTTTTGTAGCCCTATTGATAACATGAGAGATGTGTCTCTCAAACTTTAATTTAGAATCGAAGAAGACTCCAAGATCCTTGCAATGTGAAACACGCACGAGGGGCATATCGTTTATGTTATACTGGTAAACTATAGGTTCACGTTTCAATGAGAAAGACATTACGTGGCATTTTGGGATATTTAAATGGAAATTGTAAGATAAACACCAGTTGCTTAACGTAATCAGATCGTTATTCAAAATGCTGCAAACAGCAGTACTATCTATTTGTCTAAATAGTTTCAGATCGTCAGCATAAAGCAAAGATGACGAATTTAGCATAGGTGGGAGGTCATTGATAAAGAGGATAAATAAGAGTGGTCCCAGAATAGAACCTTGAGGAACTCCTGAAGTAGGACTAAAATATGGAGACAAATTTCTGTTCAGACGCACACAACACAACCGGGAAGAAAGTTAGGACTTGAGCCAGTATATTAATATTTTCGGAAAATGAAATGATGAAGGAAGAATGGGATTCCAGCTAAAGTACTGTTGTCCTGACTTGCCGCTCAGTATATTGAACACTTGGCAGCATAAAGAATATTCTTGCAGTGCTGGAAAGTAGCGAGATTTGTGCTGATTATCAAGGAAAAGGAGAATCCCGAGTTGCTATCTGCATACCGCCTGTTGTGTATGCCAAACATGGTGGGGAAAGTACTTGAAAAATTCATCAGGGGAAGACTCGCTGAAGCGATTCATACTGCTGAAGACCTACCTCCATGGCAGTATATCGACGTTATCGGGGAGATGGTAAGGGCGGCCTAGTGCGCAGAGGCACACGGCAGTTTCACCCACTGAGTTGTCCTGCAAGTTACTCTTGACGTTGAAAATGCTTTCAACTCCGCTAAATGGTCAGATATTCTGGTAGCACTCGAAAATCCTTTCCCAGCACCAGAATATCTGGTGTGAGTTTTGAGGGACTATCTGAAGGATCATAGCCTTCTCTATGACATGAAGGAAGGTCGGGAATGGACAGAAATTAATTGACTGTCGCTTAGTGCTCTATCCTTGGTCCTAACTAGTGAAACATCTCGTATGATGGGCTCCTGAGCCTTGAGCTGCCCAATGAGTTATGCTTGATTGGCTATACGGATGATGTTGAGGCACTAGTCGCTGGGTACACGGTCAAACATACGCAACACAGGCTTGATATGCTAATAAGGTAAGTGATAGACTGGGTGACTGGTCGCAACTTCAGCCATCGCCATCCTGACAAAAAAAAATTCTAGAGTCAGGACTATCGATATGGGAGAAACGCTGGTAAAATCAATAATAGTAATGAAATACTTGGACATACTGATAGACTCAAAGATGAGCTTTTCCAAGCGAATCAGAGCAACAGCTGATAAGGCGGCAGGGAGGGTAATGGCACTTGCACGCTTAATGGCTAATATAAGGGGATCATCGTCATCAAAAAGATGACTCTTGATGAGCGCGGTGCGGTGTTAATTACCTTACGGCTTAGAAGTATGGAGCGATGCTCTTAGCATGAAGTTGCGGCGAAAGCGGTTGGCACAAGGAGCGCTACAAATTGTACGCGTATATCGAACAGTGATAGCGGAGGTGATACCCATCCCCTTGCTTGCTAGAGAGCGTAAAAATATTTACCTACGTGGAAGCGAAGGCAACAGCAATGTAATCGGAATGGAGGAGAGACAGTATAGTCTCTGCGATTGGCAACAACCATGGGAGAGCAACACAAAGGGAAGATGGACTGCGCATCTGATCCCTGAATTGAGGTAGTGGCTCGATTGAAGGTATGCTTAGATTGACTTCTACTTGACCCAGCTCTTAAGTGGGCATGCATGTTTTTGATCTTGCCTGCACAAGATTGGTGAGTTTCGGTCTCCCAACAGCGCATTTTGTGTAGAAGAGGTAGGTGATGCCTGCTATACATATTGTGGCTGCAAAATATGGGACATGATCACCTCTTCAATGAGTCTCCCCGGAGACAATATTCGAAAGATGCTTATGTACGGGCCGTCCTGAAATATAAAAAGCCATACTTAAACGTCAGGAAGTATTGAAGACAAGATATCTCTTGTTTAGTAATTCCCTAATGTGCTAAACCGGTCCAGGATAGGTTCTCAGCTGACAGGAAAAGTGTATAGTGGGTAGTCCATAGTGCCTGGTGCTTGAATTCAACGAAATCTCTTACAGTTACTTATCTTAAACTGGATGAAAAGACACAGTCAACTGCAGCCTCGACCTCAGATGCTCCATCTCCAAAGAAACTTTTCATTTGGTCATTCCTTGAACCCACGGCAGAGCACCACCAGAAAGAGCTACTTTGCTCAGGCCTTACCTTATCTCGCGGCGCGGGAACAAATTGTTGAGATATTTTACTGAGTCATTTTACGTACAGACATTTTTAACAGGATATGAAGGTACATACCTTGATAACGGCACTATAGTTAAACAACAATTATTACATAGTTTGGTTGCATCCAATTCAATGTGATTGAAAAATTGATAAAAATTGTATGAAATCAGTGCTGAATGGCTTTTGAATTGAAAAGAAATACAATTAAGAATTATTTGCAAAAAACAACAAGAAGGAAATTTACATGAATATAAAACTTTTGAGTTACAAAATAAAAACAATAATAATTAATTAATAGAATGAGTTAATTAAATGAAACCAGAAGCAAGTGTTACCGTATACTATAAAAAAATTCACGAAATGGTATTTATACGAGTAGGAAAACAATAAGGAAAGGAGGGAGAAATAAATAAGCGACATGAACCAAAATAAAATAAAAATAAAAACTTAATATTCCTCTACCTGGTCTAACTTAGAATGTACCTGCTTAACCCATCCTAAACCCATATATAGTCATTCCCTTCCACACATTCTTTAGACACTGAAGATGACTCAAAGGAGTCGAGTCACGCAATTAAATAAGGCCCGACAGCGTTTCAAGAAAAAAGAGAATTGGCCTACGGATATTAAATAAACAAAATAATTGACTAAAATAAATAAAATATAAGAACTGAATTGTTAGCCACGATCAAATGCGGGATATTCAAAACTTGATGAGAAAAATAATGGCTTACATGGATCTAATGAGGAAGGAGTAATTAACGAGGAATTATCAACACAAAGTGATTTAGTTGATAAGATATAACGATTAACATTCTCTTAAGGCACTTTTCGAATAAATAATTCTCTTACAACTGGGTCAGAATGAGAACCTCAAGAGGATAGACGCATCATGCTCTGCCCGATCATGAAAAATAGAATTGTCCTAATTTTAATCTCATTGTAAAGTATATTGATTCTGAAATGTTTTTTGCTTGGCCTTCTGGATTTCGATAATCATTTTCTAATTTGAATTTCATCACTCAAAATAAAGTGGTCTACTCGTCCATGGAGACACTTCTGGAGGAGAGTGTGTACCTGTCGTAAGAACTCGTGTGTTTGTAACATTTACAAAATCACGAAAAATGATAGCAGACATTATGTCCCGATCCATCGGTCAGCACTAATTACTTTGCTGCTAGCCTTGTCACCATTCCTAACTCAACACTCAAACCTTGCTAGACCTTTATCCAAAGTGTTTATCTCGAAGTGTCCTGAAATTTGATCTGGCCACAGGGTTACTCTCCGATTCTTGTCTCTCTTCTTGATACATACATGAATTCACCTCTCTACTAAACAAATACGAGCTGAACTGTAGCAAACAACAACGGCTGGATGCATCCATAGCCATATTTTCATCTTATGGTACTGAAGGACTGGGCCGTACTGCCCTTGTCTTTCATGTTAATGACGTCAGTGACAGTAACCCAATCAAACAGAGACACTACGCCAGTTCGTCAACCATGAAAAAACTAGTGTACGCGGATCTGGATTGGATGCTAGAGCTACGAGTCATTGAGGAATCGCAAAGTGACTGGTCCTCTTCAGTAAAGTTCATTGTAAAACTCAATTTGATGCGTCTTTGTCTTGACTCATGAAAAGACAATGCGGTAACGATCAAAGATGCGTACCCTATCCCATTGAACGTCAAAATATTGGGTTGACTGCCAAAAGTGAACTACATCACGGGCCTCGACCTTAAATATGCTTTTTGGTAAGGTTGAGAGATAAAACCGCATTCATAGTACCCGGACAACCTTTATATCAGGTTGTCACTATGACTTTTGGCCTGTGCAAATGATGGCTCAACTGATGAACAAAGTAATTCCATTTCACCTTAAACACCAAGCGTTTGTTTAGCTGATCCCTCACTCATCTCTGAAACGTTCGATAAATACAAGTCAATTTGTCATAACAGAAGTCGAGTATTTAGGCCACATTCTCGTTCACAGCACCATCAGGACCAATTCGGACAAAGTCCATGCTATTGATATGCTCTCCTTGCCTAAAACGGTCAAGAAGTTTCTACACTTCCTCCGTGTGGGTGGATAGTACCAAAGGTTCGTTCGAAACTATGCAATAGTGTCAGTATCTCTCTCGAGAATGCTGCGAAAAATTCATCTGGACCGAGGATGGCCGAGAAGCATTCGATAAGCAAAATGAAGCCTTATTATCAGCACCCGTGCTACAAGCCCGGGTCGTACCAACTCATTCACTATGCATGCATTTTGACGCTAGTCAACATGGAGTAGGTGCTGCGTTAGTTCAACTAATGGAAGACGAGGAAGAAGTTTTAATTGTGCTTAAATCGTGTAAGCTGAATTTGGCCTAGAGGAAGTGTATCGTGTCCAAGCAGGAATGTCTGGTAGCGGTGGTGGCCATCAAGAAGTTTCAAGCATGCGTTGCAGGCCACGCGTTTGCCATCATTATTGACCATGCTTCTCCGCAGAACTATACGGATGCTCACCCCGCTGGTCTTTGAAACTGCAAGGTTTTAGTTTTGCCATCAAACATAGGAAGGGAACCCAAACGTTGTGCCTGATAAACTCGCTCATATATTTTCACTAGAAGGAGTGAAACTGGTGCAGGGTAGCCATAGACTTAGATAGCCCCCACTTCGATTTGGACCATTGCAACGAAAGTTGAGGTAAACCAACGTGTTCCAAAAGTGGTGGACGGATACATATAGATACGAAACGAAAACGCAACCGGCAACGCATTGCATGAGGAAGAACCTTGGAATTTATGAGTGCTGGAGGAGATGATCCACAATTTGATCCTTAGTGCACACATTAACTCGTGTTCGCAGTTGTTACGGAGGAATAAAATATTTCTTTGACTTCTGGACCAAAGATAGATCCCTGAGCAATACCCGATGTAACTTCCCCTTACTTTGCCGCATTCGAACAGCACATGATCTGTCATGGCAAACCAAACGAGGTAATGTTGCAATGAAAGAGTTTGGCTACGAAATGTTAGGAAATTCGGGAGAAGATAAGAGATACAGGTCGCGCAAATGAAGCGCATTACAATCTACGATCTTGACCTTCAGAGTTTAAAGAAGGTGTGATAACCTCGATCTTTGCACCCTACGCCACTGACGCCAACCAGCAGATCCCTACGCCCTATGCCACTGACGCCGACCAGCAGTCCCTACACCCTTCGCCACTGACGTCGACCAGCAGATTCCTACACCCTACGTTAATGACACCGAACAGTAGATCCCTACACCCTACGCCACTGACGTCGACCAGCCGATCCCTACACCCTACACGACTGATGTCGAAGGGTGACGGCATGTGCGCTCAGTTTCACACGTCAGGAAATATCCATGCGAAAAATCTAGAAATTTCAGGAATTGGGGATAGTGCTTTAGAAGGAAATTGTGAGCCAATTGCGACACGTGGAGAATAGTAAGAATTACGGTATCGTTATTCAATATGGTGCCCGATCTGCTATCTAAAGCCAGTCCAAAAAATGTATTTTCGGATTTTTTCCAACTTACCTTACGGGAACCAGTAGGGGCGTCTTCTAACTTCCCTACCGATAAGTTAGAAGGACTCTATCCCTTTACTTTGACGATATTTTGCTTTAACTTCCAAATTATTCTTTTAAAATTAAAAATTTAAACGAAGGTAGCATCGACACCGAGTTAAGTTAGAACTATAACAACTATATAGAAATTGTTCTTAAAAAAATTATTTCAAGTTAACCAATAAAAGATATTACTTTTCGAACGCTTCATAAGCCATAAAAAAGTTCCAATATTTGCTTAGTAGTATAACACCTACCCCAAACCGTTAGACAAAAAAGAATTTTCGAAAATATACCAACTGAAATTTATTTATTTTTAATAAAAAGAAAATTCATAAGAACTTTAGATTAGATAAAAATGAAACTATCCCTGACTAATACAAGCTTGTGCACATGCCTTTTTTGTATCGCTTTAACTAACCTAAATGATATAGAGAAGAGAGGGGAAACTGAGAAAGGAAAGATTATTTTGCAGCATAAGCTAGGAATTGAGAAAGCATAATACGCAATACTGTCGATTATATACAATATTTTCGTTATTTGTTTTCTACATGTATAAATGCTAAGAATTATATGTATACGATACCAAACTGTATCTGCATATGTGCCCATACTTGAAAATTATACAACCCAGAAGAGTAACCATACTTGGATATATCTAAAGCATATATAATTACAAAATATCATGAAACGTTACTTCAATAAGATATGTGAACGCGTATGAACGTATTCCTTAATCAGTAATATTAATAGTAAGAATAGAAAAATTATAAGAACTATACATTGGAAAATATCGAATAAATCAATGATGGTAAAATAAGTTATAAAGACATTTTAAAGCTAAAACTAGGAATTAAGAAAAGCAGATTCGTTAGTTTTTTCTTTCTCCAAAAATTATTTCTAAATACTATAGTCTTCTATATACTCTATAATGTGCAGATGAAATGAAATGGTAAACAAAAAAAAGTCTTTCCTCTCCAGTAACCCGTTCTATTTCAGCAGGACATATCGGCGAAAGGTGCGTATGCCGCTGAGAGGGTATAGTTCCAGTGATCCGCGAATGGTCGGTTTCGCGTTGCGGTTGGTACGCGGTGCCATTTTTTGAGCTTGCGTGCTTTATTAGATTAGATTTCTTCGGTTGTGAATTAGAGTAGAGTACTTCGGTTCTATTCAGGAGCGCGTGTTATTACAGCGGTTGTTTTTGTTCCTTTTCTCCGGGGTGAAGAGACGTAATTTAGAGTAGAGTCGATGGAAGTTGCTCGACGTGTTTTAAATTGGGCATTTGAACCAGTGGCTGAGTTTTTGTATTTTGGACTTAGTCTGCTGGCGTAAGGCCCGAAACCCGAAACTCCTCTCCGAGCTAGCTAGCTAGCCAGCAGCTACCTCGGAGTAGAGTAAGAGTTGTAGCAACCACGGAAGTCACCGCAGTTGCAGACATTAAATATTGGCAGAGGGGTGTGTAGCCCGGGGTGGCATACTGAGGCCGGCTAGCGCTCAGCCGTGTCGTGGGTCTTTCGGGACACCCTCTGCTCGTGCTGAGCCACCTTACATCAAGAAACTAACACAGTGGGAAAAGGACGGGAAAGGGAGAGGTCATTTTGAGAAATGAAAATGAGGTTTTCAATGTGTCATGGCCGTTTTATTTACAGAAATCCAAAAGTTATATCACAAAAACCATTCACAAATTTTACAAAAATAAGAGAAAAAAACTGATTTTAATCAAATCCGCCCCTTCGAAATTGGATTTAAGTCAATTAAGAGAAAATCAATGTTAATTTAAATATACAAAACTAAATAAAATCAAATAATTTTAAAACCATGCAAAAAGTAAGAAAATAAATTTAAACTCACTTACTTTCCTGCAAGACTCCGAGTGCTCGGGGAAAGGCCAAGAAAGAAGCGGGGGCTCTGAAAACCAAAAAGGAAAAAAAAAACAATAAAAATTCAAGCGGGATGGTAAAACGGCCACCTTTTGCAATTTTCACACTGGCACTATATTGTTATTTTTCTCCACTTTATATTAGAATTTGTTTAAGTTCAAAGTCTTTTCGTTCTTCCTGATTTTCTTTTCACTTCTTCTTAATCCTTTCTCAGTTAATTCACCACACAATTTGAAGTAGTTTGTGTCTTCATTAAAGTTTCACCTTGTCACTTAGCTTTCTACTTTCTGTTCTATCATACGAATTCAACTATTTTTCCCCCCAAAATTCACTCAACACCAACACTGGAAATCCCAACCCCACATTCAATCTCCAAAACGCAATTTTAAGATCCACTTCTAATTCACTAAAAACTCTTCTTCCTCCGGACAAAGAACTTCCACTTTTTCACTTCCAATGGACTCGCAAAACCGACAAAATTCACTCCTCAAAGCGTTCAACCTTCTTTTTTCCACGTCCAATCCTGACTGCCCCAATCCCAACCACCTCATCTCCACATTTCACCTTTCTCCCATCCGATCCCGCAATCCAAATTCTTTTTCCAATTACCGCTGCCACATCTGGGTAACGTAATCGAAGTTCATTACACTTCGATTCCGCTACCCACACATCTTTTGGTCCGTATCGACAATCACAGTAGTTTCCATTGACTTGCATATATGGCAATTTACATCCCCAAGAATCGCTTGATTGAATGTAAAGTGTCACATATACGAGTACATTACGAAAACTATTGATTTTGCCGATACCCCAAAAAAGAGTGCTTCCGTGCGCCCGGGGGAACTTGAACTCAGGGTTCCAGCAGTCGCACGGTCGAAACTCGCGACGTATCCAATGGAGCTATGCCTTATCGATCTCCCATTCATCAGATTAGCAACTTCAACGATTATCTGGGCATGAGATTGAATTTTGTTAGTAGGGAAACGTGAATTAATTTTCGTTAGTAAGAAAAATAAAATTTGTTAATGGGAACTAGAGAATAGAATTTGTTAGTATGAAGGAAGGAATTAGGTTTTGTTAGGAAGAATGAATAGAATGAAATTTTGTTAGTGGGAATTAATGTAGGGAGTGTTGTTAGTGGGAAAATTGAAATTATTAGTAGGTATTATTTTTTGTAGTTGTTAATAAGGAAAAAGGGTAGTATTGTGATGATGGGGAAGTAAAAATTAAAGGGAAAATGGAAACATGAAAAAAAAATAAATAAATTTATGGAGGAAAAGGTAGGAATGCCCAAAGGAAAGGGACAATGTTACGGCGGCAATTTGAAGTTGCGAATGGGAGGAAGTTGGTACGCCGAAATTCGCAACAATCGTGGGGACGACCCAGACCCTGAGTGTCTCATTCAGCCGGGCAAACAAAGAATGTCGGCAGGGGTAACTATGAATCGGATCGGATGTCTTTAGCGTGAAAGGTCCCAAGCAGCTTACCGGATTCATCCTCAAGTTCATAAGTAACTTGCCCAGTACGGCGGCGAACCACTGCAGGAACAAATCGAGGAGCGAATTTAGCCGCAAAACGATCGGCTGCATTGCTCACGGCGAAATTCCGCACGAAAACTTTCTGACCTTGAAGTAGCTCACGGGGGCGAGCCCGAAGGTTGTAACTTTGAGCTCCCTTCCGGTAGGCTTCGGTCAGCTTAGCTCGGACACGGTCTTGTACAGCTCGCAGACGATCACTGTTTGAACTTAGCTGTACTTCTCCATCCTCAAAAGCGTTCAAGCTTCTAAGGAGGGCGTACTCAGTGCCATGCTGGATAGGGTGGTATCCGAACATGAGGAAGTAGGGCGAAAATCCTGTGGATTCATGAATCACCTTGCGGAAGGCAAAACACGATTCCGGAAGATTCTCGTCCCACCTGCTATGATCGGACCCTATGTAGGCTCTGATGGCGTTCAATGTCGACTGGTTTGACCTCTCCGAGGCATTCGCTTGCGGGGAATGGTATGGAGTGAAGCAGTGCTGCACCCCATAGTCACTCATAAGCTTAGCGAATACCTTGGAGACGAACTGCACACCATTGTCCGAGTGAAGCCATTCGGGAACTCCGAAGGTCAAAAAGATTTCGCGCTCCAAATATCGCACGACTGATTCCGCAGTGGCTTTAGCCATGGGTTTGAGCCATATGAACTTGCTATAATGGTCCAGGACCACAAACAATTGAGTGTTCCCAGATTTTGAACGAGGGTATGGACCCATGAAGTCCACAAACAGGCGCTGCATAGGTCTCGTCGAGTCTCGTGATGCGCCCATAGGAGGTCTCAAAGTGGAATTCGAAGGCTTGACCTGTTTGCATGTTGAACAGCCCTGGATGTGCTGAATAACATCTTGACGCAAACGAGGCCAATAATAATATCTTTGTAAGACTTCCGTGGTCTTACGAATTCCACAATGAGAGCCCCGGGGATCATCATGAGCTCGCACTATAAGAGCCTGTTGGTAGCCCTCAGGAACCCATAATTTTGTTCGGGGGATATCTGTAGCCAGCGTTACAGGGGAACCAGAACCGATGTACACTCGGCCATCAGCAAGGTGCAAATTCTGAAACTTATCAGGTTGCTTCAGGATTTGCTCCTTGAGATGTTCGTACTCGGGCTCCTGAAACGCAGACTGAGGTATCAAACCATCAATATGTGTGTGCTCCGGGAGGCAAGCAACGAGCGAGGCCACCCGCTCGTCCTGCGAGCAAGATCTCGATAACGCATCCGGTACAACGTTAAGAGCACCTTTCCGGTGTTCAATCTGGAAATTGAACCCTTGTAATTTCAGACTCCAGCGAGCCAATCGACCAGAAAGGTCCGACTGCTGCATCAGCCATTTAAGACTGGCATGGTCGGTTATGATGGTGAAGGGCAACCCTTCGATATATGCCCTGAATCTTTTTACACTCTGCACCGCAGCTAAGCATTCCAACTCAGTAATGCTATAGTTACGTTGCGCAGCGTTGAGCTTCATCGACATATATGCAATTGGATGTTCTCCACCTTCATCGTCCTTCTGGAACAAAACACTTCCAATACCCACTGTACTTGCGTCACACTGGATATAGAAGTGCTTCGTAAAGTCAGGGTTAGCCAGCACTGGAGCAGAAATCAGCAATTGCTTCACTTTATTGAAGGCACTATTGGCGGAAGCAGACCACTTGAAGGCACGTTTGCCCTTTAGCAAATCCGTTAGAGGGGCCGTAACCGAGGCGAAGTTTGGAATAAAACGCCTGTACCATCCTGCCATGCCCATGAACCGTCTCACGTCTTTGGCCGTTCGGGGTTCAGGATAGGAGACTATACCTGAAACCTTCTCCGGGTCGGTGCGCAGGATACCATCACTCACTACGAAGCCAAGATATTTGATCTCCTTCTTGACAAACTTGCTTTTTTCAACATTGATGGTCAAGTTGGCGTCCCTGAGCAGTTTTGCAACAGTACTCAGGAGCTCCAAGTGCTCATTAAATGTTGAACTTGTAACAAGCAGGTCATCTAGGTAAACAAATACCTTGTCCTGCAGCTCATGCGGTATTACTTTATGCATCAACCGACACATCGTTTGGGGAGCATTACACAAGCCGAACGGCATGACCTTGAAATGGTACAAGGGCCTGCCAGGGACAGTAAAGGCCGTTTTCTCCTTACTTGCCTCATCCAATGGTATTTGCCAAAAGGCATCCTTCAGGTCCAAGCTGGTAATGAACCTGGTACTCTGCAACCGTGCCAAAAGACCTTCAATCAGTGGCAACGGATAGGCGTCCTTAACAGTCACCTCGTTGAGGCGTCGAGCGTCAAGACACAAACGCACCTTGCCGGGTTTTCTGACAAGGGTCACAGGCGAACTCCACGAACTCTGACTTTCCTCTATTACCCCCAAAGACAACATACGATCGAGTTCGTCATACAACAGTTTCTGTATAACAGGCGAGACAGCATAATGCCGCTGCTTGATGGGTCGAGCAGAACCAGTGTCGATGTGATGAGACACGAGACTGGTCCTACCCAAGCCTTTCTCATTATACGACGGAAACTGTTGTTTGACGAAGTCCAGTCGTTGCTGATCTTTTGGGGACAGTAGATGAAATTCAGGGCTCTGAGGTTCCGAGGCGGCTTCGATAGCGTTGACCTGAATTGGTGCTATTTTGAAGAGATCGCAGAAGTCAATTCCAAGATACACTGCATGTGTCAAGGAAGGAACAACCAGGAATCTCATCAATTTAGTGGTTTTATTAAATTGAACCAATGTGGTGACGTATCCCAGAACTGGATCCTTGTGCCCTGATGCAGTCTGGACATGAGCATGCATGGTATGCATATGCAAACCCAAATCCGACAGCAGGTCCAAGGCTCCGGCTCCGAGGATACTAACACTGGCTCCGCTATCAAGCAAGCCCGTCAATTTGCGACCCTTGACGGAAATCTCTGCGTAGGGCCTATTGTCGCCAGGAGTTGCAACAATGGACTCCACGCAGGCACGCTTCAAGAGACGCCTGGCGAAGAAATATCTCCAGGATCTCCGAAAGCGATCCCGAAAAGGTCGTGCTCTAAAACTAGCGGGTGACTCACGATCATCGCCCGCCTTTCCATTACTTCCGGAGATATCAGGGAAGCTACCTGGGACAGGTGGGCGGTGGGTTGAAATTAGCTGACAAAGTGTGCCAGGGCGTTGGGAGCGGGGAGAAGAGTTGGCAAGAGGGAAAACAATGCGGGTATTAATAGACGTAGGTGTCAGTCACTGAAGACGTCTGAGCTCCGGATCCACATTCGTGGCCACATCTACACGCTCATATGGCTGGGTGGGATTTGCCCGAGGAAACGATATTTCCTTATGCACCGGGGTTGTTTTGGAATTGCAAGCATTGCAGTGAGGCTTGGTAACTCCTTCCTTCCCACAACCAAAACAAAAAACGTGTCTGATGGGGGAAGCACAATCAAAAAAATTATGGCCTAAATCCTTACAATTCCAGCATATCCTAAATTGTCTTCGTTGTTGATGGTCCGAAGACAAACCAATTTTCGGTTGGGATGCTACCGCTTGAACCTGAGGAATCTCAAGGGGAAGGCATTGATTGGGTTGCGCAAGCTGAGTTGGTAGATCGCATGCTGTCGAATTACGAACATTTCGCCAATTTAAGGGTTCCTCGTTACCGACATTTCGGTCACAATTCGGAGAATACGGTTTATCGTATATGTCCCAGTCCATCAGGTTTTCCGGAAGTCGTACGGAATGCACACCTCCCACCGCACGTCTTTCGAACAGCCTGCGCCGGGACTCTACGTCCCTCCACGTATCCTCGGTGCGACAGCATCTTCTGACCAACTCCCTAGTGGACGGAAAGGTCAGACCTGCCAGGTGATCCTGAAGTCGTGGGCTCATATTTTTGGATACGATGCATTGCAGATCGAAATCAAGAATAGGCACTTGGAGTTGTAATGACAGTGCTTCCAGGGATTCATAGAATTCGATGAATCTTTCCCCGGGACGCTGAAGACGACCGTGCATTGTACGACGAATATCGTCATCAGTGTGATGTGGTGAAAACCGCTCCATCACCTCGCATTTGAATCTTGGCCAGGTCAGATTCTCCCGAAAAATGTCACGAACCTGCCAGTACCACTGTTGTGCTGCTCCTTTCAGAAGCACATGTAGATCCCTCATCAAATCTCGGTCTGACAGGTTGTAATCGCTGGCCAGGCTGCCCACGCGAAATATAAATTGCTGGGCGGACACGCCATTTACTCCACCATCGAAAGTGATACCCCATTTGGTGATGGGAAGTCGATCCGGCGTAGCAAATTCATTACGTCGGGACTCGCGGAAGGTAACGTGAGGTGACGTTTCTTGCACCGCCTGCCGTGTAGAAGAAGCAAGGGAACTACCGGGTGCCCGTATCGGCGGAGTAGCTGCCGCGCTTGGCGCACTAGCTTGAGGAAGTGCGTCTTGTGCTTCTCGCAGGCTGGACGATAGGCTAAGCCGTTCCAACTCTCTATCAAGTTGGGTATAGGTTGGATCCCAACTAGCCGTTCGCCGACGCATGGTTATTCGGTTCTTATAATATTAAAAAAAACCTAAATCTACTACCTAAATAAAAAAGTAAAAAGAATATTAACGCAAATTATAGATAATACTAAATAAAAATGAATCCACAGACTGACAGACAGACTATGGCAATAATAACAATTAATGGTGGTGGTTATTATTGCGATTTATTAGTAGTGAAGAGGAATAGTGTCGGAAACGATCGAAAATATTGATTCTTGTAATAGCAAGTGAAATGGAGATACAATTCATAAAAAGATTTCATTTCTCAAAATGATCCTCCCCATTAATGGAAAAGGAAAAGAACAGGTAATTATATGGGATGGTGATTAAAATTTAGACATAACACGAAGCAGACAAACCACAACAGTGCCTGGTATAACAATGGAATTTGTAGGCGGACTCCGCTCCAATTGTCACCTCAAAAGCTGACTACGAGACCATTATGAAATACTACGGACTTCATAATGGCTCGGACAAGAGCCGCACATATCCCAAAGCTACCACCAGATAGATGATGGAAGGGCCGAAAGCGTTGGCCAATTCCAAGAGATGGATCTAAGTCCAACTATCCCGTGCAGGGAGATATAGCCAACGACTCAAAATTCGGTTGATCCCAACCAACATCCACACTGCTAAAGCATGACCACTATCATAGCCGGTGAAGACTGTTACACACAAAACAGCACGGTAGGCGCCACTGCAACTGCGGCGAACCCCGTGATCAAAATCTATGAATCAATATCAAAATCGAAACTAAAACTTTTCAAGCTATTACTCGATCACTTTTCATCATTCAAACAAGTCATCAAAAATTTCTAACAAAACAAAAAAAAAAAAAATAATTTCCCTGGAATGCTCAGACCACTATTCAAGTCAGGCACTCCAGGTACTCAAGCCCAACAAACCAAAAATTGTAAAATTTAAACTATAATAAAAGCAAGCAATCAAAATCAAATAAACATATTAGAAAGCCTAAAGTTTGGGCGCCATATGTAGCAACCACGGAAGTCACCGCAGTGGCAGACATTAAAAGTTAGCAGAGGGGTTTGTAGCCCGGGGTGGCATGCTGAGGCCGGCTAGCGCTCAGTCGTGTCGTGGGTCTTCCGGGACACCCTCTGCTCGTGCTGAGCCACCTTACATATAAATACTAGCACATAGGGAAAAGGACGGGAAAGGGGGAGGTCATTTTGAGAAATGAAAATGAGGTTTTTAATGTGTCATGGCCGTTTTATTTACAGAAATCCAAAATTTATATCACAAAAACCATTCACAAATTTTACAAAAATGAGAGAAAAAAACTAATTTTAATCAAATCCGCCCCTTCGAAATTGGATTTAAGTCAATTAAGAGAGAATCAATGTTAATTTAAATATACAAAACTAAATAAAATCAAATAATTTTAAAACCATGCAAAAAGTAAGAAAATAAATTTAAACTCACTTACTTTCCTGCAAGACTCCGAGCGCTCGGGGAAAGGCCAAGAAAGAAGCGGGGGCTCTGAAAACCAAAAAGGGAAAAAAAAAACAATAAAAATTCAAGCGGGATGGTAAAACGGCCACCTTTTGCAATTTTCACACTAGCACTATATTGTTATTTCTCTCCACTTTATATTAGAATTTGTTTAAGTTCAAAGTCTTTTCGATCTTCCTGATTTTCTTTTCACTTCTTCTTAATCCTTTCGATTATCTTTAACTCTCAGTTAATTCACCACACAATTTGAAGTAGTTTGTGTCTTCATTAAAGTTTCACCTTGTCACTTAGCTTTCTACTTTCTGTTCTATCATACGAATTCAACTATTTTTCCCCCCAAAATTCACTCAACACCAACACTGGAAATCCCAACCCCACATTCAATCTCCAAAACGCAATTTTAAGATCCACTTCTAATTCACTAAAAACTCTTCTTCCTCCGGACAAAGAACTTCCACTTTTTCACTTCCAATGGACTCGCAAAACCGACAAAATTCACTCCTCAAAGCGTTCAACCTTCTTTTTTCCACGTCCAATCCTGACTGCCCCAATCCCAACCACCTCATCTCCACATTTCACCTTTCTCCCATCCGATCCCGCAATCCAAATTCTTTTTCCAATTACCGCTGCCACATCTGGGTAACGTAATCGAAGTTCATTACACTTCGATTCCGCTACCCACACATCTTTTGGTCCGTATCGACAATCACAGTAGTTTCCATTGACTTGCATATATGGCAATTTACATCCCCAAGAATCGCTTGATTGAATGTAAAGTGTCACATATACGAGTACATTACGAAAACTATTGATTTTGCCGATACCCCAAAAAAGAGTGCTTCCGTGCGCCCGGGGGAACTTGAACTCAGGGTTCCAGCAGTCGCACGGTCGAAACTCGCGACGTATCCAATGGAGCTATGCCTTATCGATCTCCCATTCATCAGATTAGCAACTTCAACGATTATCTGGGCATGAGATTGAATTTTGTTAGTAGGGAAACGTGAATTAATTTTCGTTAGTAAGAAAAATAAAATTTGTTAATGGGAACTAGAGAATAGAATTTGTTAGTATGAAGGAAGGAATTAGGTTTTGTTAGGAAGAATGAATAGAATGAAATTTTGTTAGTGGGAATTAATGTAGGGAGTGTTGTTAGTGGGAAAATTGAAATTATTAGTAGGTATTATTTTTTGTAGTTGTTAATAAGGAAAAAGGGTAGTATTGTGATGATGGGGAAGTAAAAATTAAAGGGAAAATGGAAACATGAAAAAAAAATAAATAAATTTATGGAGGAAAAGGTAGGAATGCCCAAAGGAAAGGGACAATGTTACGGCGGCAATTTGAAGTTGCGAATGGGAGGAAGTTGGTACGCCGAAATTCGCAACAATCGTGGGGACGACCCAGACCCTGAGTGTCTCATTCAGCCGGGCAAACAAAGAATGTCGGCAGGGGTAACTATGAATCGGATCGGATGTCTTTAGCGTGAAAGGTCCCAAGCAGCTTACCGGATTCATCCTCAAGTTCATAAGTAACTTGCCCAGTACGGCGGCGAACCACTGCAGGAACAAATCGAGGAGCGAATTTAGCCGCAAAACGATCGGCTGCATTGCTCACGGCGAAATTCCGCACGAAAACTTTCTGACCTTGAAGTAGCTCACGGGGGCGAGCCCGAAGGTTGTAACTTTGAGCTCCCTTCCGGTAGGCTTCGGTCAGCTTAGCTCGGACACGGTCTTGTACAGCTCGCAGACGATCACTGTTTGAACTTAGCTGTACTTCTCCATCCTCAAAAGCGTTCAAGCTTCTAAGGAGGGCGTACTCAGTGCCATGCTGGATAGGGTGGTATCCGAACATGAGGAAGTAGGGCGAAAATCCTGTGGATTCATGAATCACCTTGCGGAAGGCAAAACACGATTCCGGAAGATTCTCGTCCCACCTGCTATGATCGGACCCTATGTAGGCTCTGATGGCGTTCAATGTCGACTGGTTTGACCTCTCCGAGGCATTCGCTTGCGGGGAATGGTATGGAGTGAAGCAGTGCTGCACCCCATAGTCACTCATAAGCTTAGCGAATACCTTGGAGACGAACTGCACACCATTGTCCGAGTGAAGCCATTCGGGAACTCCGAAGGTCAAAAAGATTTCGCGCTCCAAATATCGCACGACTGATTCCGCAGTGGCTTTAGCCATGGGTTTGAGCCATATGAACTTGCTATAATGGTCCAGGACCACAAACAATTGAGTGTTCCCAGATTTTGAACGAGGGTATGGACCCATGAAGTCCACAAACAGGCGCTGCATAGGTCTCGTCGAGTCTCGTGATGCGCCCATAGGAGGTCTCAAAGTGGAATTCGAAGGCTTGACCTGTTTGCATGTTGAACAGCCCTGGATGTGCTGAATAACATCTTGACGCAAACGAGGCCAATAATAATATCTTTGTAAGACTTCCGTGGTCTTACGAATTCCACAATGAGAGCCCCGGGGATCATCATGAGCTCGCACTATAAGAGCCTGTTGGTAGCCCTCAGGAACCCATAATTTTGTTCGGGGGATATCTGTAGCCAGCGTTACAGGGGAACCAGAACCGATGTACACTCGGCCATCAGCAAGGTGCAAATTCTGAAACTTATCAGGTTGCTTCAGGATTTGCTCCTTGAGATGTTCGTACTCGGGCTCCTGAAACGCAGACTGAGGTATCAAACCATCAATATGTGTGTGCTCCGGGAGGCAAGCAACGAGCGAGGCCACCCGCTCGTCCTGCGAGCAAGATCTCGATAACGCATCCGGTACAACGTTAAGAGCACCTTTCCGGTGTTCAATCTGGAAATTGAACCCTTGTAATTTCAGACTCCAGCGAGCCAATCGACCAGAAAGGTCCGACTGCTGCATCAGCCATTTAAGACTGGCATGGTCGGTTATGATGGTGAAGGGCAACCCTTCGATATATGCCCTGAATCTTTTTACACTCTGCACCGCAGCTAAGCATTCCAACTCAGTAATGCTATAGTTACGTTGCGCAGCGTTGAGCTTCATCGACATATATGCAATTGGATGTTCTCCACCTTCATCGTCCTTCTGGAACAAAACACTTCCAATACCCACTGTACTTGCGTCACACTGGATATAGAAGTGCTTCGTAAAGTCAGGGTTAGCCAGCACTGGAGCAGAAATCAGCAATTGCTTCACTTTATTGAAGGCACTATTGGCGGAAGCAGACCACTTGAAGGCACGTTTGCCCTTTAGCAAATCCGTTAGAGGGGCCGTAACCGAGGCGAAGTTTGGAATAAAACGCCTGTACCATCCTGCCATGCCCATGAACCGTCTCACGTCTTTGGCCGTTCGGGGTTCAGGATAGGAGACTATACCTGAAACCTTCTCCGGGTCGGTGCGCAGGATACCATCACTCACTACGAAGCCAAGATATTTGATCTCCTTCTTGACAAACTTGCTTTTTTCAACATTGATGGTCAAGTTGGCGTCCCTGAGCAGTTTTGCAACAGTACTCAGGAGCTCCAAGTGCTCATTAAATGTTGAACTTGTAACAAGCAGGTCATCTAGGTAAACAAATACCTTGTCCTGCAGCTCATGCGGTATTACTTTATGCATCAACCGACACATCGTTTGGGGAGCATTACACAAGCCGAACGGCATGACCTTGAAATGGTACAAGGGCCTGCCAGGGACAGTAAAGGCCGTTTTCTCCTTACTTGCCTCATCCAATGGTATTTGCCAAAAGGCATCCTTCAGGTCCAAGCTGGTAATGAACCTGGTACTCTGCAACCGTGCCAAAAGACCTTCAATCAGTGGCAACGGATAGGCGTCCTTAACAGTCACCTCGTTGAGGCGTCGAGCGTCAAGACACAAACGCACCTTGCCGGGTTTTCTGACAAGGGTCACAGGCGAACTCCACGAACTCTGACTTTCCTCTATTACCCCCAAAGACAACATACGATCGAGTTCGTCATACAACAGTTTCTGTATAACAGGCGAGACAGCATAATGCCGCTGCTTGATGGGTCGAGCAGAACCAGTGTCGATGTGATGAGACACGAGACTGGTCCTACCCAAGCCTTTCTCATTATACGACGGAAACTGTTGTTTGACGAAGTCCAGTCGTTGCTGATCTTTTGGGGACAGTAGATGAAATTCAGGGCTCTGAGGTTCCGAGGCGGCTTCGATAGCGTTGACCTGAATTGGTGCTATTTTGAAGAGATCGCAGAAGTCAATTCCAAGATACACTGCATGTGTCAAGGAAGGAACAACCAGGAATCTCATCAATTTAGTGGTTTTATTAAATTGAACCAATGTGGTGACGTATCCCAGAACTGGATCCTTGTGCCCTGATGCAGTCTGGACATGAGCATGCATGGTATGCATATGCAAACCCAAATCCGACAGCAGGTCCAAGGCTCCGGCTCCGAGGATACTAACACTGGCTCCGCTATCAAGCAAGCCCGTCAATTTGCGACCCTTGACGGAAATCTCTGCGTAGGGCCTATTGTCGCCAGGAGTTGCAACAATGGACTCCACGCAGGCACGCTTCAAGAGACGCCTGGCGAAGAAATATCTCCAGGATCTCCGAAAGCGATCCCGAAAAGGTCGTGCTCTAAAACTAGCGGGTGACTCACGATCATCGCCCGCCTTTCCATTACTTCCGGAGATATCAGGGAAGCTACCTGGGACAGGTGGGCGGTGGGTTGAAATTAGCTGACAAAGTGTGCCAGGGCGTTGGGAGCGGGGAGAAGAGTTGGCAAGAGGGAAAACAATGCGGGTATTAATAGACGTAGGTGTCAGTCACTGAAGACGTCTGAGCTCCGGATCCACATTCGTGGCCACATCTACACGCTCATATGGCTGGGTGGGATTTGCCCGAGGAAACGATATTTCCTTATGCACCGGGGTTGTTTTGGAATTGCAAGCATTGCAGTGAGGCTTGGTAACTCCTTCCTTCCCACAACCAAAACAAAAAACGTGTCTGATGGGGGAAGCACAATCAAAAAAATTATGGCCTAAATCCTTACAATTCCAGCATATCCTAAATTGTCTTCGTTGTTGATGGTCCGAAGACAAACCAATTTTCGGTTGGGATGCTACCGCTTGAACCTGAGGAATCTCAAGGGGAAGGCATTGATTGGGTTGCGCAAGCTGAGTTGGTAGATCGCATGCTGTCGAATTACGAACATTTCGCCAATTTAAGGGTTCCTCGTTACCGACATTTCGGTCACAATTCGGAGAATACGGTTTATCGTATATGTCCCAGTCCATCAGGTTTTCCGGAAGTCGTACGGAATGCACACCTCCCACCGCACGTCTTTCGAACAGCCTGCGCCGGGACTCTACGTCCCTCCACGTATCCTCGGTGCGACAGCATCTTCTGACCAACTCCCTAGTGGACGGAAAGGTCAGACCTGCCAGGTGATCCTGAAGTCGTGGGCTCATATTTTTGGATACGATGCATTGCAGATCGAAATCAAGAATAGGCACTTGGAGTTGTAATGACAGTGCTTCCAGGGATTCATAGAATTCGATGAATCTTTCCCCGGGACGCTGAAGACGACCGTGCATTGTACGACGAATATCGTCATCAGTGTGATGTGGTGAAAACCGCTCCATCACCTCGCATTTGAATCTTGGCCAGGTCAGATTCTCCCGAAAAATGTCACGAACCTGCCAGTACCACTGTTGTGCTGCTCCTTTCAGAAGCACATGTAGATCCCTCATCAAATCTCGGTCTGACAGGTTGTAATCGCTGGCCAGGCTGCCCACGCGAAATATAAATTGCTGGGCGGACACGCCATTTACTCCACCATCGAAAGTGATACCCCATTTGGTGATGGGAAGTCGATCCGGCGTAGCAAATTCATTACGTCGGGACTCGCGGAAGGTAACGTGAGGTGACGTTTCTTGCACCGCCTGCCGTGTAGAAGAAGCAAGGGAACTACCGGGTGCCCGTATCGGCGGAGTAGCTGCCGCGCTTGGCGCACTAGCTTGAGGAAGTGCGTCTTGTGCTTCTCGCAGGCTGGACGATAGGCTAAGCCGTTCCAACTCTCTATCAAGTTGGGTATAGGTTGGATCCCAACTAGCCGTTCGCCGACGCATGGTTATTCGGTTCTTATAATATTAAAAAAAACCTAAATCTACTACCTAAATAAAAAAGTAAAAAGAATATTAACGCAAATTATAGATAATACTAAATAAAAATGAATCCACAGACTGACAGACAGACTATGGCAATAATAACAATTAATGGTGGTGGTTATTATTGCGATTTATTAGTAGTGAAGAGGAATAGTGTCGGAAACGATCGAAAATATTGATTCTTGTAATAGCAAGTGAAATGGAGATACAATTCATAAAAAGATTTCATTTCTCAAAATGATCCTCCCCATTAATGGAAAAGGAAAAGAACAGGTAATTATATGGGATGGTGATTAAAATTTAGACATAACACGAAGCAGACAAACCACAACAGTGCCTGGTATAACAATGGAATTTGTAGGCGGACTCCGCTCCAATTGTCACCTCAAAAGCTGACTACGAGACCATTATGAAATACTACGGACTTCATAATGGCTCGGACAAGAGCCGCACATATCCCAAAGCTACCACCAGATAGATGATGGAAGGGCCGAAAGCGTTGGCCAATTCCAAGAGATGGATCTAAGTCCAACTATCCCGTGCAGGGAGATATAGCCAACGACTCAAAATTCGGTTGATCCCAACCAACATCCACACTGCTAAAGCATGACCACTATCATAGCCGGTGAAGACTGTTACACACAAAACAGCACGGTAGGCGCCACTGCAACTGCGGCGAACCCCGTGATCAAAATCTATGAATCAATATCAAAATCGAAACTAAAACTTTTCAAGCTATTACTCGATCACTTTTCATCATTCAAACAAGTCATCAAAAATTTCTAACAAAACAAAAAAAAAAAAAATAATTTCCCTGGAATGCTCAGACCACTATTCAAGTCAGGCACTCCAGGTACTCAAGCCCAACAAACCAAAAATTGTAAAATTTAAACTATAATAAAAGCAAGCAATCAAAATCAAATAAACATATTAGAAAGCCTAAAGTTTGGGCGCCATATGTAGCAACCACGGAAGTCACCGCAGTGGCAGACATTAAAAGTTAGCAGAGGGGTTTGTAGCCCGGGGTGGCATGCTGAGGCCGGCTAGCGCTCAGTCGTGTCGTGGGTCTTCCGGGACACCCTCTGCTCGTGCTGAGCCACCTTACATATAAATACTAGCACATAGGGAAAAGGACGGGAAAGGGGGAGGTCATTTTGAGAAATGAAAATGAGGTTTTTAATGTGTCATGGCCGTTTTATTTACAGAAATCCAAAATTTATATCACAAAAACCATTCACAAATTTTACAAAAATGAGAGAAAAAAACTAATTTTAATCAAATCCGCCCCTTCGAAATTGGATTTAAGTCAATTAAGAGAGAATCAATGTTAATTTAAATATACAAAACTAAATAAAATCAAATAATTTTAAAACCATGCAAAAAGTAAGAAAATAAATTTAAACTCACTTACTTTCCTGCAAGACTCCGAGCGCTCGGGGAAAGGCCAAGAAAGAAGCGGGGGCTCTGAAAACCAAAAAGGGAAAAAAAAAACAATAAAAATTCAAGCGGGATGGTAAAACGGCCACCTTTTGCAATTTTCACACTAGCACTATATTGTTATTTCTCTCCACTTTATATTAGAATTTGTTTAAGTTCAAAGTCTTTTCGATCTTCCTGATTTTCTTTTCACTTCTTCTTAATCCTTTCGATTATCTTTAACTCTCAGTTAATTCACCACACAATTTGAAGTAGTTTGTGTCTTCATTAAAGTTTCACCTTGTCACTTAGCTTTCTACTTTCTGTTCTATCATACGAATTCAACTATTTTTCCCCCCAAAATTCACTCAACACCAACACTGGAAATCCCAACCCCACATTCAATCTCCAAAACGCAATTTTAAGATCCACTTCTAATTCACTAAAAACTCTTCTTCCTCCGGACAAAGAACTTCCACTTTTTCACTTCCAATGGACTCGCAAAACCGACAAAATTCACTCCTCAAAGCGTTCAACCTTCTTTTTTCCACGTCCAATCCTGACTGCCCCAATCCCAACCACCTCATCTCCACATTTCACCTTTCTCCCATCCGATCCCGCAATCCAAATTCTTTTTCCAATTACCGCTGCCACATCTGGGTAACGTAATCGAAGTTCATTACACTTCGATTCCGCTACCCACACATCTTTTGGTCCGTATCGACAATCACAGTAGTTTCCATTGACTTGCATATATGGCAATTTACATCCCCAAGAATCGCTTGATTGAATGTAAAGTGTCACATATACGAGTACATTACGAAAACTATTGATTTTGCCGATACCCCAAAAAAGAGTGCTTCCGTGCGCCCGGGGGAACTTGAACTCAGGGTTCCAGCAGTCGCACGGTCGAAACTCGCGACGTATCCAATGGAGCTATGCCTTATCGATCTCCCATTCATCAGATTAGCAACTTCAACGATTATCTGGGCATGAGATTGAATTTTGTTAGTAGGGAAACGTGAATTAATTTTCGTTAGTAAGAAAAATAAAATTTGTTAATGGGAACTAGAGAATAGAATTTGTTAGTATGAAGGAAGGAATTAGGTTTTGTTAGGAAGAATGAATAGAATGAAATTTTGTTAGTGGGAATTAATGTAGGGAGTGTTGTTAGTGGGAAAATTGAAATTATTAGTAGGTATTATTTTTTGTAGTTGTTAATAAGGAAAAAGGGTAGTATTGTGATGATGGGGAAGTAAAAATTAAAGGGAAAATGGAAACATGAAAAAAAAATAAATAAATTTATGGAGGAAAAGGTAGGAATGCCCAAAGGAAAGGGACAATGTTACGGCGGCAATTTGAAGTTGCGAATGGGAGGAAGTTGGTACGCCGAAATTCGCAACAGAGTGTCCGGACTTGTCGACCTGAAGAGTACAGTCCGTTGTCACGTTCCAAGACTTCACGGCTAGAACCGATGAGAGATTGGTCCAGATTTCCTTCGGGAACTCTCGAATGTTCGAGGCGTAGAAAACTATTACAAAGGGGATGAAGTATATTGTGATAACTTCCACCAAAGTACCACTTCTGGTCATTACAACGTAAAGCTTGATCGACGCTTTTCAAAACCAGAGTGCTAACAGACGTGGGACCAAGACGCTACCTCTTAACCGACTTATTCGGAAGAAAAGTGGTAGTATACCACCGGTAACCGACATCACAGTCCATCGTTTGTCTGCCTGTCTATTCTTGTGCATTCTAGTTTTTCTCATCTCAGCCTGTTTGGCCATCCGTTTGATATTCTCTCTTGAAGCCCCATCTAACCTTCCACGTCTGCTTCACAAATTAGCACTTCGTAAGGATTGTGAAAAAGTAGCTGCCTTATAGTAATTGTCCACTAAGGCCCTGTCCGATTACGTTGTTTAAGATAGGCTCAAAACCGCAGCTGTCCATTACGGACTATGAAGATAATGGAACACTAAAGGTTTCCTAACAATTGTAACAAGAATACTGGTTATAGAAAATGATGGACCAAATTATTTTTAATCGAATTTTTCGGCCATATATAGCCTGTAAATAGCCGAAAAAACGTAATGTGGTCCAGTTGCGGCCGTGTTCGGGCCTTGTGTGTTTTAAAATGGGAATATAGATAAGTAGCTCAAGGAGGAAGAGGGAATAGATCGAATGAACATATTGCCACACATACTAAGAGGGGTCACAGGGGTCATGACCCTCCCAGAATCAGCATGCATTTTAAAAAACAGAGCTGAATGAATTATTCGCAAACCTAAAAACAAAAAAAAAATCAAACGACCAAAATGAACCCAGCTTTTGTGAAATCAAAAACCAGAAACACAACAAACGACCAAAGTCAACTTACCATATTGTTAACTAAAAACATTGGAAACAAAATATAAGTATAACAACGACTAAACTTTTTATAGAATACTGATTTTTTTCTGTATTTGGTTTGTAGCAACACTTGTGATTTGTTTACATTTGTATAAGTTCCAACTGGGAAGAAAATTTATAACACAAAATCTTATTTTCTATTTTGTTTTGCAAATCTGTTGATTATCGCATCGATGTCCAATTTGATGTCGCGATGAATGTGTAACAATGCAAGCCCAGTGAGTCTGTCTTCTGCCATAGTTGACGGAGAGTTGAAAAACTCCTTTCTCCAGTGGCTGCGGTCACAAGAAGCGTATGCAAAATATCAAGCAGTTTCCAAATGGATGGATTAATTTGCTCATCACACGCAGCACAAACTAGTGGAAGCGAGTCGGAGAGTTCACCGCCGTTTTCAACAATCCGATTCCATTTGGCTACCCACAATTTGAATTCTGCAATGACTCCCGAGCCCAGACAGGAGTTGGCAGAAGCTTCTGGTACGTTTCTGCTGCATGGCGAACGTCTTCAATGTCCTCCACTGTGTATGAAGTCCGAGGCAGAAACACTTTCAACCGAAAAAGGTTCATCACGTCTGTGGAGAGTCGTTCGTTGAGGTCCGTCCCAACGTTGACCAATAGTGGAATGAAAATCCCTCTCCTGAAATACTCCTCCGGGGTTTGATTTTGTTGATGATTATCTCGATGTTTTTGGCGAGAAACAACAAGAGGTACTTTCACCTCCACATCCAACTGTTTAGCGAGATTTTCAGTTTCAGTATACAGCTGTTGAAAAACGGAATCAGTCTCGCTTCTTTTCGTCAACAATCAAAGTATCTGCTATCGAATCGGTTGCTTTCTTCAGATCTAATGATGGTTTTTGGAGTATTCGGCTTAATGATAAAGTTACTCCTGAAAAATACAAAAACTAACAAAATTATTGTAAAATAATTTTCTTCTTTGGTTTATTATAATTATTTTTGTTTTATTAATCAAATTGAGTGATTTCTTGAAAAGTAAATTTGAATCAAGTCGTTTCTCAACAGAGCAAAACATGTCTGCGTAATTTTTTCAAATCGTTCAACTGACTGTCTCCTCCATTGTTCCTATCCAAGACCGATCCATCATCCCTATGTCCATGATCATTTTGAGAATAGGCATTAACCGCTCTCGATTTTCTTTAACCTGCGCATACCGTTGTACAAAGACCTGGTTGACCACCTCTGATGCTGGATTGTGAAAAGTCTGAAGAAAATATTTGCCAGCTTTTACCGCTTTTATTGGTTTCGTTGGTGAACAGAAAGCGCTCCATTTTCACCATGTAAGTCGTCAAACTTTTTCAGCGGCTCTCGAACTAGTTGCTTCAGATAAGTGTTTGTTTAGTAACCTCCTCCTGAGCTCGACGCTCTTACGCAGTACTTACAATAAAGACCTTGATCTTTATGTGACAAAACCACCCAAGGCAATTTCTCTAGATGGGATTTTTGAGCGTACTTCTTCCTTTCTTTCCCATTCTTCATCAAAATATAATCGGGAGGAGGTTCGCAGTGATGTTTCAGTAAATCCGCCTTAGTAAAATCGTCGATGTTGCGTTGGTTCAGTGGCGTACCCAGGGGGGGGGGGATATCGGGATATATCCCCACCCGAAATTTTAACAATAATAGCAAAAATATTTTGAACAGGCTAATATATTACTGTAAAATAAAAATTTATGTATCTTTCAATAAGATATAAAAATTTAAAAAACTAAAACGTTCTATATCCTGTACTGCTCACCTATTCTTGCACTAGGCCATCCCTGCGCATGCGGCAGCTATATTCATCTCAAGTGAATGTTGGCATTGCTCATTTGTTTGTAGTTCTGTACACATTTGACTAGTAACCGCGAGTTTCTCTTTTTGTGCAATAAATATGGAGAAGTGGCTTTTAACGGGTAGTTGCAATGGTGCCAAAAGGGATTCTTTGATATCCAGTGATGCAGTAGAAACTCGAAGGCAGACTCTAGATGCTCATTTGGATCAACCAGAAAAAAGGCAAAAGACCGTTATTGGTAAGAACGATTTACTTCACGTTTAAGATGCTCATTTTATGTTTACCAAATACTCTAGATTTCAAATTTTTTCCTGTTTTGAGTGATTGTTACTGTATTCATAGGGCTTTGTACTAGTTAAGAAATCCTTTTGAATTGCGACTGTGTGTCATATCAGTTTTTCTCCGAAACCATAGCAGCTACAGACACCAAACTGTGTATGCATATTAGAAGTTATGGGCTTAGAAATTTCCAGATATTAGAAAATTGTTCAAGTGGTTTAAGGGGGGTCCCCCATATCGAAGGGGAGTCCCTCAAAATAAAATTTAACTGGAAAAGAGATTTCCCAAACTGGTCTTCAAGCAGTGCTACCAGCTTCGTAGAATGCAGAGGGAGAGAAAATGTACGAAAACCGGCCGGTCTTCATCACGCCGGGTATAGTTAGGCTATTGGCAGACCATATATACTAAATAGAACTTGCAACCGATCAGCTGTTCGAATGAAGAGAGGGAAGAACTGATTAAAATATACGATGTGTTAGTGCCATTTCCGTGCAAGTTCAATTTTTGATTTGCTATGCATATACAATACATACAAACTTTTAATCCATTTTCCCCAATTTTCTCCTTACTCCATAAGTATTGCTAGAAATAAAATTTGTTCGAACTGCAAGTGCTATCTAGTAGATATGCTCTGCTATTGGTACGGCAAGAACAGAGTAAATGTGCACTTTCAAATAGTATCCAAAGTTAGGCGGGTCTATTAGTCACCTGGGGATAGGGGTCGATGCATGTTTATCCTGATATATAAGCCTAGGTACTAGATGATCCTTAACAATATTTATTTATTTTCAGGATCAAGTCAAGATGAAGTTGCTAATAGCAGCTTCAAATTGAAAGCTGATAAAATTGGTTTTGTTGATGTCAGAACTTTTTTAAATAAACCTATGACAGATATTGAAAAGTATCAAGTGTTGACAAAGCCATGGATTCCAAATGATTTATATAGTTTTCCACCAGGACATAGAAATTTGAAATTTCAAAAAAAATGGCTCAGTGGATTTTCTTGGCTGGCATATTCAGAGGAAAATGTCGGCGCTTTCTGTAAGTTTTGTGTGATTTTTGCTAAAAACACTAAAGTAGGTAAGGGGCAACATGTGCGTTTGGGTGCCTTCGTAAACACACCTTTTATTCGCTGGAAAGATGCCAAAGACGAGTTTCGGCGACATGAGCAAAGCAATTACCACAAAAATTCATGTGTGTCAGCTCAATATTTTTTAAATGTCTTTGAAGGAAAATCTGACGACATAAGTTGTGAAATTGAAAAAGGAAGAAAACAAAAAGTAATGGAAAACAGACAGAAAATATTACCTGTGCTAAAAACTGTCATATTCTGTGGAAAGCAAGAAATAGCTCCGCGAGGACATGATGACAGTGGAAAAATTAATTTGAACGATTTTGAAACCAATCAAGGTAATTTCTGGGCCCTTTTAAAATTTAGGGTTGATTCAGGTGATTCTTCCTTAAGGTCACATTTAGAGAATTGCAATGCTAATTCTTCATACATCAGCCCGAAAGTTCAAAATGAAATAATAGACACATGTGGTGAAATCATTCTTTCCAAAATTGTCCAAATAATAAGTGGTGCGAAATGTTTCTCCATACTTGCTGATGAAACCACCGACATCAGTGGTATTGAACAATTTACATTATACGCAAGGTACGCGGTGAAGAAAGGAAACGGATTTACTTTGAAAGAAGATTTTTAAAGTTTGTGCCAGCCCACGACACCACAGGAGCTGCGCTTGCATCCAAACTATTAACTGAATTGGAGTCAATGGGTATCTGTCTGGCCCATTTAAAAGGACAAGGCTATGATGGGGCCGGGGCGATGAGTGGTCGATACAAAGGTTGCGCTGCTATAATAAAAGCTTCTCATCCTGAAGCTCTGTATGTGAATTGCTCTAGCCACGCACTTAACCTAGTCCTTAGTCATGCGTGTGATGTCCAAACCGTAAGAAATTGCATTGCCACAATGAAAGAAATATTTAACTTCTTTAGGCTATCCCCAAAACGAAATGCAGTTTTGCAAGAGTAAATCTTGAAAGATAACCCAGGTTCAAAAAGAACACGTCTCTTAAAGTTTTGCGGGACTAGATGGTCCGAACATTTGAGCGCACTTATTTCTATAAGAGAGCTTTGCTTTCCAATTCTTAGGGCACAAGATTTGATTCAAAGCGTAGATGATGATCCTCAAGTGTCCGGTTTCTGACTTTTAGAAAAGAAAGTGTCAATCGTTCTTGTGGAAGCTGGTCGTTTCGCCGCCTTTTTTAGAAACAATATCTCAATCTCAATATGTTGTTTCATATACAATTGTATTAATATTTACCATGATGCATTCGCCAAATTGAAACTTTTAATTTTCTTCGTTACTGGATTAAGAACCAGAATTCCTAACTATAAAACCAGCCGACTGGAAGGAATCAATAACAAGTTGGGTAGACAGACCTATGCTCATGTCAGAAGGGTTTTGTACTCAATTTACTAAATGCAGCAACCAGCAACGAATAAAATCAAGAAACATGTCAAAGACGATTTTATTGGAGAAAATGTGGAATTCGAAGATCATACTATTATTAACAAAGTTTAGAGAATTTTCACTATTTGTTATAGTTATACCCATAAATATCTCCCTTGATAGTTTTTTCAGATTTTTTAGTTCACGGGTGTCCATTCGCGAGGGAGGAAACACATTTTTCATATATTTACCGCCCCCCCCCCCCCCCCACCCCTGTGCCCCACTGAAGCAAAAACTGTCAGTTTAAGAACTGTTTTCAAAAGCTCTCATAGAAAACTTTCAGTTACTTTTCATAAAAATTTTTTCAGGGGCCATCCCTCTATACTGTAATCATCGATTCATGGCCTATTTTTTCGAATCCTAGAATGGTTACAAAGCCCTTTTGCTAGAAGCTCTCTCCTGCCTCTTCGACTTATTTCAATTGTATGTACTCATTTTCATGATACCTATCATTCCTGAAATTTCATGCAAATTCTAGCAAAGCTGTAGTGTCTAAGTCGGTAAAAAGCGCATATGGCTCCATAGCCGTATGTTTCCATAGTAATACAGGGCATATTGTTCCATAGTAATACAGGAAAATTCAAATCGCTATAACTTCGGTAAATATTATTCGATCTTTATGAAACTCTCAGAAAAGATCAATCTTATAAATAGTCATCTGGCTGCTAAATTTTATTGAATTTAAGGGTACCGTTTAGATTTTATTCAAGAAAACATAAAATCGATAAATCATACTATGACTAACAAAGTTGAGTGAATTTTGACTTCTCATGTATTTGTTGTTGTTGTACTCATTAAGGCCTACATCCTTGATTTTTTTCAGATTTTTCGGATGGAAGGTGTCCAATCGCAAGGGGGTACGCGAAAAGTTCGTACATTTCTCCTTCCCCTGCCCCCCTCGGTACTCATAAGGCAATTTTAAGACTTGTTTCGAAAAGATCTCATTAAGACCTTTCCAACGACACCCTACTCGACTACCAATGGTGAAATTTTTTTTTTGAGTGGTCACCTCCCTATATGGGGAGACCCCCCTTAAACCCCTTTGAAAAATTTTTCCACCCTTGAACTTTCAAGAAGTTCCCACTTCTGACCTTTCCACAAAGTTTCATGGGTATAGCCTCTATAGTTTCGGAGAAAAAGTGCTGTAACATACAGACGGACGGACAGACAGACACAGGTCGTGATTGCAATAGGGTTTTGTATTTTAGTACAAAACCCTAAAAAGTGTTGAAAAACTATAAACAAATAAAAGTGATAAATATTTACGAGAATTTCTATTAACAAATTCGGAAAATTCGGTTTGTATTGTTATTTTTGCATTTTAAGCGTTTGCCTGGATTCCACCATCACGATATCACCAAGTATCGTCGTATTAAACTTTCCATGCCATCCTTAACAAAACAATGAGATACATACATACATATAAATAGTACACGGCAAAAACAAAAGAAGGCGATTCAATGCGTTGCCACAATTGCGTTTATTTCACTTATTTCGCGGAAAATTTACTGAAATTCCACGACAAACTACTCCTTGTAGTATCAATTTTCACGAATTTTCGGGAAAACTGATCCATACGAAAAAGAAATCATTGCCACCTTTTACAATTTTCATTGGAAGCTTTCCCGATGATAATCACAGAGACGAGACGAAATGACGGTAAAAAATTTTAAAGACACCGAAAATGCATTTCGTGAAAAGTTAATTTAGGTGGACCATTTTCTTAAAATAGATGCACAATTGCGAGAAGGTCACGGCGTAGGCACGAACGTGGATTTCGCAATTATGACTTTACGTTGGAATGATCAGCTGGTTGATTTTTGTTTCCGAAATGTTTTGTTTTTATTCTTTGCGATCGTATTTTGTTTTTATTCTTTGCAAGGAGTGCATGAGGATTATGAAATTTAAGGTAATTATTTAGTTTAGGTGCCATACTCCCGATTTTTTTGAAATTTCAGTATGTTATACAGTTTTTCATGCTGAAAAAGAATATATATATATATATATATATATATATATATATATATATATATATATATATATATATATATATGTTGGGCGCGGAAAACATTCCTTTACATAGTTTTTAAGGTTTGAAAATTGGGACATATACACTATCATGAAAAGTTGGTATTTTGCACATACTTGATGTTGGAGAGGATTGAGAGTGGGGTGTGGGGGGGCTGTAAAAATTTAGAACATCGTTTTAACACACACCTCACTCACAATCCTCTACAACATTAAATATAATTATTCGTCAATTGACAACCCACACATTTATTTCATTGTGATCAGATGTTGTCATACAACACAATTGAAGAAAATGGGATGGGAATTGTATTTCAATAACATTTTGGTGGAATTTAAGCCATTAAATTATAATATTTGAAATGGCAGATGCCCGATGCTGCTGTAATATATTGTGCAAGGACGGGTCCTAGAGTAAGGATGATCAGTATTGGAGATATACAGATCGAATCGAAGCCAGCGGTGAAGTACCTGGGGCTACTGATCGACTCGAAGATGAGTTTCTCTGAGCAAATCAGGGCAACGGCTGAGAAGGCTGCTTCGGGAATATCGGCCCTGAGTCGACTTATGGCCAACGTAGGGGGACCCAGCCCATCAAGAAGACGCCTCTTGATGAGTGATGTAGGGTCAGTGCTACTGTACGGAGCAGAGGTATGGGGCGACGCTCTCAGCAAGGAGGTATACCGAAAACGATTGGCACAGGTACAGAGAAGAGGAGCACTGAGAATTGCATCTTCGTATCCAACAGTCTCCGACTCGGCGGTGAGAGTGATTGCAGGCGTGATACCTGTCGCCCTCCTTGCTAGAGAGCGCCGCGCTATTTACCTGCGCCGAAACGAGGATGCGAAGGAGATCATTGTTCGCGAGGAGAGACAACGCTCGCTCAACGATTGGCAGCAGTCTTGGAGGAATTGCACGAAGGGAAGGTGGACTGCGCGCCTCATCCCGGATGTGAGACCGTGGCTAAATCGAAGGCATGGTGAGACTGACTTCTATCTGACCCAGCTTTTGAGCGGGCACGGGTGTTTTCAGTCTTACCTGCACAAGATCGGCAAGTCACGGTCTCCCGATTGTCGGTTTTGCCCAGGAGAGGAGGACAATGCCTGTCACACATTTTTTGCGTGTACCAAATGGGCCAGGCTGCGAAGGGAACTCTACAGGGAGACGGGAGAGCTCACCCCGGATAATATAGTTGCGGTGATGCTCGAATCGGTTGACAAATGGAACCAGGTGGCACATTATGCTCGGGCAATCCTAAAATATAAAAGGGACTCACAGCAGCCGGGGGCGCTGGGGCTGGGGGATCGCTCTTCTGGCAATTCCTCTTCCCCCCTCCCCTCCCGCTAGGAAAGGGACTCCCCAGCTTGAAGGCGCCCCACGGCGTAACAAAATGAGACCTGGCCCGAAGTAATGTGTCAAACGGTTCCAGGCTAGGTTCTCAGATTGACAGGGGAGGTGTTTAGTGGGTAGTCCAAAGGTATCCTCCATGGGAGTCCCACACTGCCAGACTCGGCGGGCATAAATGCCTTCACCTCCCTACCACAAAAAAAAAAAAAAAAAAAAAAAAAGGACGGGTTCTGGAAGAGCAGCTTTCTATTCTCTGGAAGGCACCCTTCTATTGTCTAGAGGAGCAACCTTCTATTCTTTAGGTGTGTATTCTATAGAAGGGCATCCTTCTATTCTCTAGGGAAGCATTCTTGTACTTTTCCTTCTACTCTATAGAAGGGAACCCTTCTGTACTTTATGATACCCTTCTATTCATTTGAAGAGCACCCTTCTATAGAATAGAAAGGTGCTCCTCTTGAGAATAGAAGGGTGCCCTTCTATTCTTTAGAAGGGCACCCTTCTTCCCACACACCACTCTCAATCCTCTCCAACATCAAGTATGTGCAAAATACCAACTTTTCACGATAGTGTACATTTCCCAATTTTCAAACCTTAAAAACTATGTAAAGGAATGTTTTCCGCGCCCAACATATAACATACTGTTACATGTACAAATAATTACATGTACAAATAATTCTGCGAGCTGCTGTCGCAATTGTTTTCATAATCATTAAGAACGTCAACAAATGAATTTACTCGAACCCACGAGAACCCAACAAGCATGATCAACATCTGCAAGTGACGTCACTCCATTCATTAATTTGCTCGAATCTACCAGGTACCTCTCGGTAGAACATTCGCCAACGTACGAGAAATGGGTGAATAGGTAGAGACCCTATATAAAGGCGAGCTGAATGAATGGGGGGATCATTCATTTCAACCGCGATAGAAAACTGCGATAAAGTGGAACGCGAAGTAAAGACGATTGATTGTTTGAGTGCGAAGTGATTTTAAGTGGACAGTTGAATGACAAATTTATAGACTCAGTGAAAATTAAAATTGTGAAATACTAAAATAAGTAATTGTGCATTTTTGTGATTAATTGAATAAACTCTTTTAAGTTAATTTAAAAGACATTGCGTTTTCACTTCCCCGGAACATTAAAATTATTGGCCGCGGACCGAAAACAAGAGACAGTGGTGTCGAGAAGTGAGATTAAAATTTTGGAAGTGAAAACGTTTAAACAATTTTAAAGTGCACAATTGTGAAAGTTAACGTGGAAAAATAGCCGAAACAATAAAAATGCCAGGAAATTTACATCTAAAAATTAATCAATTGAGCATATCGGAGCTCAAAGAGGAGTTGGAACAACGAAATCTGGCTACACAAGGTACAAAGGCTATACTGATTGCACGCTTGCGTGATGCGATCGAGTCGGAAGGCGTGAATCTGGATTCGGATGAGCTCTCAGCTGCAGAAAGAGGCGCAGAAGGTGGTGAAGCCGAAACACCAAAACCAAAGGAACCAGAAAATGCGCTGATGCAAATGTTGATGCTGATGCAGCAAGAGCAGCGACAACAGTCATCAAATTTAACTGTGAAGCTAAATGAACAATCAGCGAAGCTAAGTGAACAATCAGCGCAGCTAAACCAACAAGCGCTCGAAATCAAGGCGGACATCACACAGAAGCTGGAAAAACAGTCAACCGAAATAAAAGCGGAGCTCAGTAGTCTCAACAACCAAATTAAATGCGTCGAGGAGAAGGTATACCAGGTCGAGGAGAGAATCAACCTTGAGATCAGCCAGGTCAACCATGAGATGGAAAAAGTGAAAAAGGACTTGGAAGCAGCGAAGGCAGTAGTAACCGCCTCACCAGCCCCAATTATAACCGCAGCGCAAAGCTCATCCAGAAATGTGCAAGCACCAATATTCGATGGGCAAACGGTCTGGACTATTTACAAAATCCAGTTTGAATCACTGGAATGAGCAGGAACGAGCAACTGCACTAATTCTTGCTCTAAGAGGCCCAGCTGCTGTTGCAGACGATCCCCGTTGAATTGCACTCAAACCCGAACGCTATAATGAATGCGCTCGACATGCGTTATGGAGACGATCATCTGAAGCAGATTTATCGGTCACAGCTAAGGCATCGAATGCAGAAGTCTGGTGAAACCCTACAGCAGCTAGCCCAAGACATTGAGCGACTGGCACTTTTGGCTTATCCAGCCTACGAACCAGAACATCGAGATGATGCAGCGACAGAAGCATTCATCAGCGCACTAAAGGACCCGGAATTGCAACAAGTCGTGCGTTTAGCTCAAAAGCAAACGGTTAAGGACGCACTGGCTTATAGTCTGAACTTTGAGGCAGCGAAAAATGTGACTCGTACCACTGCCCGGGTTCGTGAGGTAGTGACAGACGAGTGCAGGTGTGAGCGCGTGGAAATTGAGCGAGATCCGCATGTAAATGGTGCGCCTAGATGCTGGAATTGCGGAGAGAAGGGGCACCTGCAAAGAGACTGCAAGAAGCGAAGAAAACCGAGCTATTGTCCAGGGTGTGCAGCTAGGAGGAGATCCAGACCGAGTCAGGAGCCCAGAATGGAAACCCTTCAAACTGAGGGGTCGGGAAACATGTAAGAGCCAACTTCGTGGGGCAGAGGTTGGCTAGGAGGATCGACGTCCCCAGCACCACCATCATCGTGTCAAGACTACATCGTGGAGAAGCGGACTTATGCCTTCCGGGTCAAGTTGACGGAGAACACTGCACCATAACAATCGACACTGGTGCAACCCGATCGATTATCCGACCAGACCTAGTTAGACAGCAACAACTTCACAAGGGCAGAATTTTCTCACTACGGACAGCTACGGGAGAAACTGCACCTGTTCATGGAGAGGTCAACCTCCAGATACAGTTGGGAGACCTTGTGTTCCAACATAATTTTCTGGTCGCGAACATTATGGATGACTGCATTCTCGGAATGGATGTTCTGCGACCACATGGAATCACGTTGGATTTGGGCAAACGTGTATTGAAATGGCAGAATGTAGAAGTACTGATGGAGGATCCCAGCGTCCAAATTCCCAAGATGAATGTAGTGGTACGTACTGACACTGATGTACCGAATTCTTCCGAAAGCATTGTATGGGCCAAGCTTGATGGTGATTCTGGAGACCACCGATCTTATCTGATAGAGCCAACGAAGACGTCCGCATTACGCAGTTTGATTGTAGGACGATGCCTTGTAAGATCTTTGGGGAACGGATATGTGCCGGTTAGAGTCCTTAACACCGCAGACTCAACCACGAGCATCAAAGCGGGAGAAGTCATCGGCAGCTGCCAGCCTGTTTCCACCATCACCTCTTTGGAAGCTACTCACGAACATCATTGAAAAAGGAGGCAAGACACAGACAAAGCCCGGGAGTCCACGTCTGCAATATTGAAGCAAGTCAAATTGCCAGTGCAGCTATTCAAACGAGCCTCTGATCTGGTCACCAAGTACAGTGACATCTTCTCAACAAGCCCGGATGACCAAGGCCGAACGAGTATGGTAACTCACGTCATAGATACACAGGGAGCTAAGCCGATTCGACAAGCACCGAGACGTCTCCCTATAGCCAAACAAGGAGAAGTGAGCGCGCTGATCTCGGACATGGAAAAACAACGCGTTATTGAACCTTCTGTCAGTCCATGGACCGCGCCTGTAGTTCTACTAAAGAAAAAGGATGGTTGCACTCGCTTTTGTGTCGACTATAGGCAGCTTAACGACGTCACTAAGAAAGATAGTTACCCGCTCCCACGCATCGATGACATCATGGACACTTTGGCCGACGCAAAATGGTTTTCTACACTCGATCTCAAGAGTGGCTACTGGCAGGTAGAAATTGACAAGAAGGACCGAGAGAAGACCACATTTTCAGTTGGGACCGGATTGTGGCAGTTTGTGGTGATGCCGTTTGGGCTTTGCAATGCTCCAGCCACTTTCGAACGCTTGACGGAATATGTGCTACGTGGTCTAACCTGGAAAACCTGCTTGGTATACCTAGATGACATCATCGTCATCGGTAGAACGTTCGAAGAGCATGTGCGGAACTTAGAAGAGGTTTTCTCCCGATTACGACTGGCAAATTTGAAACTGAGTCCCGAGAAGTGTACTCTTTTCGCAGATGAAGTAAAATACCTGGGACACGTCGTATCAGCAGAAGGGGTCAAAACAGACCCTGAGAAAATTGAAGCCGTGAAAAGCTGGCCAACACCAAACAACAAGCGCCAACTACGAAGTTTTCTGGGTCTGGCGACCTACTATCGAAGATTCGTCAAAGACTTTGCCAAAATAGCTAAGTGTCTCCATCAGCTAACCGAGAAAAATCGTCCGTATGTCTGGAATGAACAATGCCAGACAGCCTTTGAGACCCTGAAGGAAAAGCTGTGTGAAACACCCGTGCTGGCGTATCCGAAACCCGGAAAAATGTTTGTAGTTGACACCGATGCAAGCAACGGCGGTATTGGAGCTGTACTCTCCCAGCAGATCAATGGCGAAGAAAGAGTCCTCTCTTATTGCAGTCGAGTTCTCTCAAAAAGTGAGAGGAACTACTGCGTGACCAGGAAGGAGCTATTGGCTATAATAGAGGCCACCAAGCAGTTCCACAAGTATCTATATGGCCAGAAATTTGTTCTTCGAACGGACCATGCATCACTGAGATGGTTGCTCAACTTCAAAAACCCCGAGGGACAAGTTGCGAGATGGATCGAAAGATTGCAGTCATACGACTACGAAATTGTTCATCGGAAGGGCGGAGTTCATGGAAATGCTGACGCCCTATCCCGCCGTCCATGTCCAGCTAACTGCAAGCATTGCCGACGGATTGAGGAAAAGGAACCGCTCGTTGATCTGCGATTGATAACGGCGGAATTCGATGAAGGTTGGTCATCGGAGGAGATTCGAAACGCCCAGTTAGCCGATGAAGACATCGGACCATTGCTCGTGTGGAAGGAGACGACTGGGCGACCTGAGTGGAAAGACGTTTCAATGCATGGCGCAACCCTGAAAAGCTATTGGGCACAATGGAACTCCCTTCAGGTGGAGGGTGGCGTACTCCAGCGGAAATGGGAAACGGCGGATGGTAGCTCCTATAGGATGCAAACTATACTTCCCAAAAGCCGAATCCACGATGTGGTTAAGGAAATGCATGAAGGATCCTCGGGAGGCCACCTTGGTGTTAACAAGACCTTAGCGAAATTGCGGGAACGGTTCTACTGGCTCCACGCTCAACGGCACGCTCAATAAACATCTGGCCAAGATGGTTGACGAGAACCAAAGGGACTGGGACCGACATATCCCACTATTTTTGATGGCGTACAGAGCTGCCGAACATGCATCGACGGGCCAAGCCCCAGCCAAAGTCATTTTTGGAAAGACTATTCGTTTGCCAGCCGATATAAAGTTCGGAACACCCCCTGAGAAACCCCAAACGGTCTCGGAGTACGCAAGTGATCTAAGACAACGGTTGAACCAGATACATCGGACAGTGCGAAAACACCTCGAATCGGCTACTGACCGCATGAAGACCAGGTATGATCTAAAGGCTAATTCTACTGGCTTCTAGCAAGATGACTTGGTGTGGCTTTATAACCCGCAACGGCGAAAGGGTAGGTCTCCAAAGTTGCAACATAATTGGGAGGGACCATACCGAATTACAAAGCGAATCAACGACGTCGTATACCGAATACAGGAACATCGTAAGCCGAGAGCTAAAATGAAAATCGTGCATCTGGACCGTCTTGCCCCATATTACACCCAGGGAGAATTGACTACAAATAGCGACACATCTTTTCGGGGCGAAAAGAACTGAGGTGGGGGCAGTGTTACATGTACAAATAATTACATGTACAAATAATTCTGCGAGCTGCTGTCGCAATTGTTTTCATAATCATTAAGAACGTTAACAAATGAATTTACTCGAACCCACGAGAACCCAACAAGCATGATCAACATCTGCAAGTGACGTCACTCCATTCATTAATTTGCTCGAATCTACCAGGTACCTCTCGGTAGAACATTCGCCAACGTACGAGAAATGGGTGAATAGGTAGAGACCCTATATAAAGGCGAGCTGAATGAACGGGGGGATCATTCATTACAACCGCGATAGAAAACTGCGATATAGTGGAACGCGAAGTAAAGACGATTGATTGTTTGAGTGCGAAGTGATTTTAAGTGGACAGTTGAATGACAAATTTATAGACTCAGTGAAAATTAAAATTGTGAAATACTAAAATAAGTAATTGTGCATTTTTGTGATTAATTGAATAAACTCTTTTAAGTTAATTTAAAAGACATTGCGTTTTCACTTCCCCGGAACATTAAAATTATTGGCCGCGGACCGAAAACACGCGACAAACTTAAATTTCGAACAAATCGGGAGTATGGCACCTAAACTAAATAATTACCAAATTAAATTTTGGTTACCTACGAAGAACATGTGCGTTTGGGATGATTGTATGAAAAATAGATTTCCTTGGATTTGTCTACATATATTTGATTGAAATAGTTGAAAGAAACGTAAATTTGTTTATTCTTATGTATTCATTCTCTTTATTTCTGAAATAGGTTTCTACAAACTTACCACAAGTTTCTTTCAGTTTTTTGTCGCTTATTATTTCTAGTATTTTGTATGGAGTTGGTTTAAGTGTAATGTATTGAAGCAAATAAATTTTCATTTTTGTAATTTTTTTATATTGTTCTACCCTGTGACCACCTCCGGGAAAAAATTCTGGATTCGCCCCTGTAAGCACTTCATATTTTAAATTAAATCCCAATACATGCAGTTTTCAAATATTCAACTGAAGTTATTTGAATGACCACGAAATTTTTTGAACTATTTATTTCTTAGTTTTAACAAGGAAACTGCAAATTCGGGATGAGGTTGATATCATTTCAACCCTTTGTCAGTACGGAATTATTCGGAACATGCAACCCAAATCTTTGCGCCATACTAAGAATTGCTTATTTCTTCACTGATTCACTTAAATCAGTTGAGGGGAAAATCGTGAAATACTTATTCTACAAGGATCAAATGATCCTTCATTTATCTTCCCTGTGTGCACGTCGCCTCTACCTATATAAATGTTTTGAAGTAAAGTTAGGTATACCATCATCTGGTTAATTTAAAAATTTATAGAATGGTGAACCCTGTGAAGATTAATGGATACTTTTAAATATTAGATATTCATTCGTTTTGCGAGAACTACTCGTATTTTTTATGCGAGTGGTCCATTTCTCTCTTCTAACGCTTTTAGATTTATAACCCATTCATTATTTAATTACATTTTTCGTATGTACACCTATGAAACAACAGCATTTTTGAGTACATCATCCGTTTTAATTATACGAGTACACCATAAATTTTAACGCAGTGCCTACAAATAAGAAAGCGCATAAATTTATCTAATGCCAATTTGATTGAAACGCAGTAACAAGTATATACAATAGATAAATAGTTTATAAATCTTATTTTCAACTATAAAATAGTTGTCACCTCCAACAAATCAAACTTCATCCTCTTTAAAATGATGTGAAACGAAAAAACTTAGTCGTTTCTCGGTCGGAATAAAAGATATTTGAATAATTTTATACATCATCATTTAATAGTAGGTACCTCCCTTTCAAAAATGGAACCATTATTCTGCAATTCGGGTGCATCGATCCCTTGTGTTTGACTCAACATAAAAACGTCGCCCATCATTAGCCCAATAAAAGTAATTCCTGCTTCCCCAAATCGAAATAGAAAAATTCATTTGCATTTTTTCACCTCAACCGGCATAAAAATGATAAAACATTAAAACAAAACGTTTTCGAACAAACGACCCCTGTTGAAAATCCCTTCGTCATTCAAGACAACTCCATTTAAATTGATTCAAATAAAATTATTATGAAAGCATCGTAGGGCTCTGTTACTTTTGTTGGCGTGTATTTTCAGAAACCAGAAGTATTTCATTGCAAACAAAGCTAGAACAGTACAACAAACGGTCGCACGCTTTACGCTCGACATCTTATCTTCTTTCGTCGTATTACCAATGATACCCATGGCGGCAGATAGGAGGTGTTCGCCATGTACAAACTCCCACATAGGAAAAAGTGGAATCCCCACCCGGCAGCAGATAATAAGCCTCCGGTTCCTCGTTGTTGTTATTTGTAAAATAGCACGGGGCGTGTCGAACTACCATGCCTGTGACCAATCGCATGATATTTTTGGAACATCACGACTTGGCGACTCGCTCTCGAAGTTCTTCTTCCGACTCAAGCTACAGACGCTAATTGGTATGTGGTGCAATTTATGTTATGATATCCATAACAGTTTCGTCTCAAGTTGGTGCTCAGCATCAAAATATTTGCCTTGCGTTATTGCCACGAATTTATTGTCAATACTTTGCAGGGTTGGGGGTATGAAATGACTCTTGAACACCGAAATTCGATTAGAGCTTGGCAATCTCGAGAAGAATTCGCAGGGCGTTTTCCGGTTGTTTCGCCTGTTATGACAGTTTTAATTGGAAGGATTCCTTGAACGTTAAATAGTAAGAAAACATCGAACCTTCACATTGTGCAAAGAGCATTTTATGCCATGAATAACTCGCGGTAAGTAAAATAGTGAAAGAGCAGACCAACAAACTGTGCTCACTTCCAGCTCCCATTCAAAATATTTTTTAAGATTGGAACAAATAAATTGGAAGTTTAAAATTCTAGCAGAATTGAAGAATCAGAGATGTTAAGGTGCAAAGATGAGGGATTGTAAGTTCTATTCAATTATTTCTTTAATCTTATTTTAAGCAAATCTAAGCTCCTTAGTTTCTGCATGGTCAGTTCATGTTTTCAAACGATAAATGTTCCCACCCAAACCAGTCGAGATTGCTCATGACGTATATCCTCCCGCCAGAAATTTCAGACGTACTTTGAAAAATTCCTTCGCAGACATTACCTAGCTTCCCGGTCTTCCTGCCTTCCCATTACCATCGACAACGTCCTCTTTTACCATGTTTGCCTACGACTCGACTTTCCTACTCTAGCCTCTTCAGGTTAAGTGCACAGCCTCATGATTTGTTGTTCGCCAAGTTTCATGTGTTTATATACACACAGGCAACAGTGGCTGGGATACATTGGTGGAATGGTAAGAAGGTAGCTTCGTTACTGATTCGGTAAGAAATGTAGGGGATTTGGTTTGAGCGAAAAGAAGTCGGCATGTGTTGGCACTATCGAAACGAGAATAGTTTAAGACCCGCGCGCTTCAAGAATGAAACCGGGATTATTTGGTTTGGTCCGCTCTTTGAACATTTTCTAATTTCGCTAATTTATAATAAAGTGAAAGGCGTTATTGATTGCACATTTCACCATCCGACGCCCGCAATAACGTTTTCATGTGCGTGTATGAGTGACACTGCTGGACTGATTTGTTTTCCTTAATTCATGAGGATGAAGTTAACGTTGCCTTTGAAAGTTGTACAGCCCCCGAAATGATAGACACGGCAGCAGGAGAGCCAGCTTAACATGCGGAAAGGGAAGGGAGGAGTTTTGTGATTTGTTGCTATTTTCGACATATCTCGTTGCTACTACTGCTTTGTCCGCACATAGAGAAAAAGTGAAAGAGGGTATGTGTTCTCCTCGATAGCAACAAATAAACAAAGGAAAAACATTTACACAAACTGGGCATGGATATTTGGATACATTCGAGTTGAGTTTTGATTCAGTTCGGTTGGTCGTCGGTTGAACCGTTGGGCGTCTACAACGTACAGTTAAGAAGCGTGCAGGGTTTTTTTCAGGCTGTAGGCTGTTATAAGTGAGATATTGTGCAAAAGACGGCACGAACGCCGATAAATCTCAGCGAAACTAATGCAAGGTTGGAAAAAAGTTTTCTCAAAAGTGTTTGCAAAGAATCATTTTGTTTTCCGGTTTTGTGATAAGCACATGTGAATTCTGAATACTTCGTCCACCACAATTTCGGTAATATTGACGCAATGAATAATCAAGAGTTTTAAAAATCGTTCGAATTGTCATGCTTGAAAAGCAGGTTTTCAATATCTAAGAAACCATTTTCCAGTTAAGTGTAATTGTGAGCCAAAAGCGTTAGTTTCCAATATTCTATGCTTGAGTGACTTGAATAAGAATATAAAGTGAAAAAGATTAGTAACGGATATATTCGTACCGGACGTTTAAAGATACTATGTGCAGCAATGATAACGTTGATGAACGTGTTTCAAGTTTAGTGTCCTCTCCATCTCCAGTGACAACTTTACCGCTATCAGCTGCGCAAAATTCGAGCCAAAGAAGCTTCAACACCATTAGTCCATCGTCTTCATTAGGGACAAAACCACTTGATACGAGTTTGATTGGAAATACAAACTTATTTCAACCGTCTCAACAAAATCCATATCAACAGTACCAGCATCAAACAAGTCCTCACAATTCCGCACGAAGCGGTGCACCTCAACCACACCATCCAGTGACGACTATGTCATCTATTCTTGGCGGGAATAGCGTAGTTCCTCCGGGGATTCTGCCACCGTTGGATCATTACCGTCTTCAGCTTTATAACTATGCTATGGCTGAACGTCTTCGATGCTCTCAATATAATAGCGGTGGCATAGGCGGCCAACTGCCGATGTGCGCACCCGGTTATTCTAGTGCCGCTGCAGCTGCGGCAGCTGCCGTTTCCGCCGGCGGTAGTCCCTACGCATCATCACGGTTCGCCCTGTCAATGTCCTTTTTCCACAACCGCGTTTTTCAGCCGGAGGAGCCTAAGCCACAGCATAGTTACATAGGGCTAATTGCAATGGCAATATTGAATTCACCAGAATCAAAGCTAGTTCTATCTGATATATACCAACATATCCTTGATAATTACCCGTATTTCCGAACAAGAGGACCAGGATGGCGTAATTCAATAAGACATAACTTATCTCTAAACGATTGTTTTATAAAAGCAGGAAGAAGTGCCAACGGCAAAGGACATTATTGGGCGATACATCCCGCAAATTTAGAAGATTTTAAGAAAGGTGATTTCCGACGACGGAAAGCACAGCGCAAGGTGCGGAAGCATATGGGCTTGGCTGTCGACGATGACGGGACAGATTCTTCGAGTCCTCCACCACTTTCTGTTACACCACCTCCCGTTCGAGGACAATCAGGATTAGCACTTGGCTCGACGGCTCAATCTGCATTTTGTGCACAATCTTGGGCTGTTGCTGCAGCTGCTCATGCACAGGCTCAAGTTCATGTCCAAGGACCAATGAAGGCAGTAACCGCGGCGGGTCAGCAACCTCTTGCATCGTCTTTATGCTCTCAATCTTCACGAAAGCGACAATTTGATGTTGCTTCCCTGTTGGCTCCCGATGAAGTGGAGATTCCCCGGAGTCCTCAATCTCCTTCGATATTATTTAACGATAGTCCTCATAACTCAAGACAATGTGGGCGTAATATACTAGATCGTCGATACAGTCAACAGCTAGTAGTTGCAAAAGCATCCGTGGCGAAGCGGTTATCGTTGGCGGCAATAGATTTCAATGACAGCGACAATGAAGAAGATATTGACGTTGTAGCCAGTGACGCAGAAAACAACAATTGCAGCATTGGTAATGCGCTCAATGAGGAAAACCCAACGCCTATCTTAAGTTATAATGATGATGAGGAAGGAACTATAGGCGAAGATTTCACGAAAGAAGATGTTGTAGATGACACCAATATAGGAGATTCAGGGATTAATCAGCACCATTTCCAATACGATCAACAACACCAATCACAAACACCTGTTACGCTTGTTGGAGAAGACGAGAACACCGCCGCCGATGGCAGTAACGGTAGTAGTCCAACAGCGAGAGCTGCAGCTGCAGTTGCCGCTGCATCTTGGCACGGCATCATCCAATGGCCAGGGAACTTTCAGCAACATCTTAACAATATATCTCCAGGAAATATGAACACTAGAATTTTACAGCGATATTATGGCCAGTACATGGCGGCTGCTGCTGCCCAGCAAGCAGCAGTTGTTGCAGCAGCCACGAAGAACCGCCGAGGCAACTCCATTCCTGAATCTACGGGTGAGGAAAACAATGTCGATCATTTGCAAAAGTATCAACAATCTTTACCTCCTCCTCAACACCATCATCAATCACCGTCACCTGTACAGTTGCAAAATAGTGGAGAATCGTCGCCGATATACAAAAGTAATAACTCCTAATACTAGACTTATTTTATCTAAACCGAACTGAATCCAGAAATCGTTTAATAATCTAGTGAACTCCCCACGAGAAATTAAATGTTTATAACCTACATCACAAGCGAAATCCGATGTAGAACATTTAATTTAAACTTAAATCACTTATAAATGCATACAACAACACATTCATATGAATCGAATTATGAAAACATAAAGTTAATATAAATTATCAGTTATCTAGTAAATTCCTTATAAAAAACATGTGAATAATAAATAATTGTATATAATACATACATGCATATATATTTCCATTGAATATTGGTTCGACTAACAAACAGTGATCTTTTAATTAATATCAACATTGCAAGTTTCCTTCTGAAACATCCCTGAATCATCGCCATCTTCCACAAAGGCCGCAGGTGCGAAGTAAGTTAATCCAATTGAATTTATATATCATCGCTTAACCGAGGATTCATTATGGTTGATTATTTGAAATAGCAAAAAAACTTGCATCTTAAAAAAAATGCTCGCATTAATGCAGGATTGTTTTGGGGTCAGATATAATAATCTTTTAAGGACTGACCACAAACGCCTGCTTAGTGTGATAGTAATACCTCCATTGTTCAAGTTAGTTGGCGTTACTAATCACTTCAAATAGTCTCTATTGATTTCAAGAGTCTACAGCTTCTAGGTCATATTGATTTCTAGAGTCAAAATCATGTAGCTGTCTTGATCTTACGATTTAAACGTAGAAACTAGAACTTGCTTTTTAAAATACTTAAGCGTTTTTTAAGACATCCCAAACGCGCCATTTCAAATACCTTGGGTTTAATTTTACTTTGTTCGTAGCATTCTAGTGCAAGATAGTTAACAGTTTTTTTTTAAATATTTAAGTCTTTTATCGAGAGAAAAGTAATATTATAGTGTCTTAAGATAAAACACTTTAGTCGTTTTATTTTAAGGAACCGAACATTTTATTTTGAAACTTTAAGTGTCATCTTTAAGCTTTATTACACAAAAACTTTAAACGACTCAGGCATTACTTTTACTAAACGACTTCTATAGGAAAGAAAGTTTCAAACGTATATTTTTTTATTGTCGTTTCTTTTTATGTATGTTCACGCATAACTTTTGGACGAGGATTCTATTTTTGCCAAACAGTTGAGCTTACTTCTCGTTGGGTACCATTTCAAGAACATATAAATCCGTTACGCAAAGCTCAATTTTTCGACTTTGTTACCGATTTCTTTTCCCCAGAAATCGATCTGCGGATTGATGCCGATTATTAAGTTTCTACATTAAAGATAACATATTGTAGAGTAATATTTGGAATTTTGGTGGTTGTTCAATCATGGGCTTCATAGATCTTAACATAAACGCATGACAAAAATGGTCTGAAAAATGTATTTTCTCATATTTTGCATTAAACTACATGTTACATTTGAATGAGAATAGAGATTTCAATGCTTCTTTTGCCAAATTGTTGAATTTACTAAAGGTTAAGTCTCTTCCAAAGGACGTGTTTATCGACTAACAGCAAAAGAATATATATATATATATATATATATATATATATATATATATATATATATATATATATATATATATATATATATATATGTATATATATATAGATGTATAAGTATATATATATATATATATATATATATATATATATATATATATATATATATATATATATATATATATATATATGTATATATATATAGATGTATAAGTATATATATATATATATATATATATATATATATATATATATATATATTCTTCTTCGTAGCACTACAGCCCCCAATGGGCCTTCGCTTCCTGCAAATAGTGGCTCCAACTGTCTCGGTCCTTTGACCACGTCTTCCAATTTCCAAATCCGATGAACTGTCTTCGTCGACCGAGTCAGACCAGCGTTTCTTCAGTTTCCTCACTGATCTCCGGCCTTCAGTTCTCCCAACGAATACCTTTTTGGGTATCCGTTGTTCGTCTATACGATTCACGTGGCCAGCCCATTACAGCTTCCTCAGTCGTACAATCGTTGAGACCTCCGGCTCGTCAAAAATTGCATACAGCTCATGGTTGTATCGAATTCGCCATTGGTCCCCGTCTAGCTTCGTTCCTATTATCAGCCTCAGAACCCGTCGTTCAATATATTTGCGGATGCTTGGGTTAGGGTTCATGTTTCACACTCATAGATAACACAAGTCTTATCACCGATTTGTATACTTGGAGCTTTGTTTTCCTGTGTATACAGCTGATCTTCAAAATCATCAAAAATGAATAAAATATTTATTTGCGAGCTCTTTCTTCGGCGTATTTCGTATCTTTCATTAGCGGTTCTGGTTATTTGAGAAACTCGTATTTCTCCTCGACTGCGTCATGAGTTTTATTTTATTCTCATTGATTTGTAGCCCTACTAGTTTTTCTTGGGTGTCGAGTTTCAGGAAGAGTTCTTTGGCAGTTGTTAATGAACGTGACAAAATGTTGATGTCATCCGCATTGGCTACTACTTGGCTCGACTTGTATACATATGATGTACCTCGAGTATCGGTAGGAAGCTTTCTTATGGCATATTCTAGAGACAAATTGAATAGCGATGGGGCCAGCCCATCTCCCTGGTTTAGTCCGATATTTATGTCAAAGGCCTCGGTGAGTTGGTTATTGATGCGGGCTTGGGTGGTCGTCGAAGTCATTGTAATTTTGGTAAGACGGATTAATTTGCCTGGGATACCAAAGCAAAGTATTATTTGGTACAGTACGTTGCGATCGATACTGTTGTATGCTTGCTTAAAATCAACGAAAATTTGGTGCACGTCTCTGTTGAACTCCCAGCATTTCTCAAGTACCTACTTGACTGTGAACAATTGGTCTATTGTCGATCTACCTGCTCTAAAACCACCTTTTTACTCCCCAATAAAACTGTTGGCGTATGATTCGATTTTATTTTCTAAGATTTTTGAAAATATTTTGTACACCGTACAAAGTAGTGATATGCCTCTATAATCTTCCCACTGGTGCTTCTCACCTTTTTTGTGGATAGGGAATATAATTGATTGGATCCACTCTTGTGGCATATGTTCTTGTGGCCAAATGTGATGTTGTTGCTCGCTAGACTTACATCGATGCTTCTCAATCGGTCGTTAAAGTATTTTCTTTTCTTAATTCTAATTATCTTATTCGCTAATCTTCTGAGATTTTCATAATGTTCTCTCTTCGTCCTAGATTTCCTAACTAAATACTCTTTGTACGCTTGATTCTATTCATCTAAAGCATTCTGGCACTTATCATCGAACCATCTATTTCTTTCGCAACGTTCTTGATGTAAGATTGTGTATTCTGCGATGGTCTTAATAGCCCCTTTCACTTCTATCCAGAGCTCGTTGCTTGTTTTCAGCGATGCGTCTCATATGATGGAAGCGAGCTGTTTGTCGGGGGCCTCCGTGAAATTTTTTGCATCAAACGCCATTTGGAGCCTTTCGATGTCAATTTTTGGTAGCGGGCTGGTCTTCGATAAATACGCCTTTGACATACAACATCGATAGGTTAATTTGATCAAGTAATGATCTGAGGTACAATAGGCTCCTTGGTATGTAAGGATGTCAAGTTTGCTCGAGGCCCAACGTTGTCGGATCAGAACATGGTCGATCTGGTTTTGATGTTGCCATCCGGTGATACCCAGGTCATTTTGTGTATACGTCAATGAGGGAGGGAAGTCGAATGTATGACTAGATTTCTGCTATATGCAAAATCAATCAGGCGCTGGCCTTGTCATTTGTTTGATCGTGGAGGCTATATCCTCCAGTCGTTTTGTGTCGTTTGTAGGCAATGAGTCAACTAGTCTTTCTAGGGGATTGTAGAATGCTTCCTTCGTCCTTTTCTTCGGCTAGGGCGTGTACATTGATCAGCCAAATTTTGAAGAATTTTGCTTTTATACGGTTCGCACACAACCGTTCATTGATTGCCTTCAAATCAATAACATGCGATTTGAACTCCCTATCCACAATGAAGGCGACTCTGAATTTTTGGTTACCAGTAGGCTTCCCACTTTTAGATACTGGGTGCGATCTCATGTCTTGAATACCGTTCCCCGTCCAGTTCGTTTCCCAGAGGCAGCTTTTTCAATTTATATTGACTGGCCTGTTGTTACAGGTCCTTAACAGCTCTGAGGTAATTGAGTGATCTGACATTCCAGGATCCAATGCCATAGTTCTTTTTCCGTTTGCGACGTCGTTACCGTAGGTCCAATCCATTCCGAGGCCTTTTGTCAGGTTTCGCAATATTGTAGGGTTTTCCAGGGACAGGGAGTTAGCCCGTCGCCCAACCTCCATTCGGGCGGCATGATTATTGCTTCCATTCCGTTATCAGGCGCGGAAGAGTCACCTTCACCTGCAAAGAAGGTGTAAGTAAGATTAGTAGCAGAGCTGTACATGTATTTACAGTTAGCATCTCAACCAATAAACCCAATGTGTGACCCCAAGAACATTTGCTACCATTCAATCGGGGGGCTTACGATGAGGAACCATGGAAGCTGTGGGTTGGGGAAACAAGGGGTTCCGTCCTCCTTTCTCTAACGGGCTTGGGACCGTCCATGGCGGAGTTTATATATATATATATATATATATATATATATATGCATATATATTCGTATATATACATTATATCGGATATAAAGAAATTTGTGGCTACGCTAGAAGTCACAATTTTGCAATTTTTTTCATCAAATTTTCAGATATTCAATCATTACACCTTACTGAGTAAATATCTTCCAACCATTGGCGACTATTTTAGACGAAAATCCGTGATTTCTGTTCTGACTGAAGTAAAGTTCCGACTTGGGTCAAATTTAGCACAAACTGTGGGATGAAGCTCATCAAAAAAATCCAAAGTTGAACTCTATGAAACGAAATGTCGGGTGCTCGAAAGTTGAAGAACATGCATAAATTTGGTATTGCACTTGTGACCAAACTGTTCCACAAATGTTAATAAAACTTAGCAGTGTGGTAGAAGCTAAAGGGTGATTCATTATGAGGTTTGATTTTCAATTGGCTTTTTTTGACAGATCACGCGTAATTCCTGTCAAACGGTTATATAATTTTTATTCAGTATTGTTCGACAAATTATTATGGAAAGGCTTACACCGCAACAACTTATCCAAATGATTCAGTTGTATGAAGTAAATCAGCGTCCTGTGAGAAATGTGTTTCGTGCTCTTAGAGCAACTTATGGCGTATATAGTCAATCTACCGAAATCACTATAGCCAATACCATCCGCAAATTCGAAACCCAGTAAATTGGCCGCCTAGGTTGTGTGATATGACAACTTAAGATTATTTTCTTTCGGGTTACACGAAGTCGTTCGTCTTCAGGGGTAAGCCAGCTTCAATCGACGCTTTGGAAGCCAACATCACTCGTGCCATTCGTGAGATACCGGTCGCTTTGCTGGAACACGTCGTCCAAAATTGGACCCTCAGGATAGACCATTTGCGGTGTAGTGGCGGTAAATATTTAAACAAGATAATCTTTAAAAGATTTAAATCACAGATCGTTCTTTCGACTTACTATAGAATTCAACTTTATGCCTTTAATTGAGATTAAAAAAAACCTCATAATGAATCACTCTATATAGGGTTTTCGATTAAGGACATAACAATAAATAAATAAATTTCAAAAAATCGAAACTAGCTGTGTAGCTAGTGGCACCATCTTATGCAAATCACATATCGTTGATGTCAAGTTGATCCAATTCTGGCCACAAATAATCTTGCAATATAACACGATAGCGCTCTCCATTGATGGCAACATGACGGTCGTTTTCATGCGCGAAAAAACACGGGCAAATTACACCTCCGGCAAGAAAGCCGCTTCAAACAGTAGTTTTAAGCGGATGCAACGGTGTCTCAAGAAGCACTTGTTGGTTTGTTGCTGACCAATAACGCATATTTTGCTTATTAACAAAGCCATTGACCCGGAAATGAGCTTCATCGCCCTTCAGCGAAAATCATCTTCATGATTTTGCGATAATTTTAATTAGGTGTAATTTTTAATTACTTCCAAACGTTGTCGGTTCGTGAACTTTCCCATAATGAAAATGTTGACTTTAACTAACGTGTTGACATTGACAGTTCATTAAAAAAGTTTAAGGGTGCGTTCATATAAAGATACGAAATTATTATGTCCCTAATACAAACCCCTATATAAGTATCTAGAGAGCAATTAAAAAATTTCAATTTGGCGGCTAGATCAATTTCCAAATTTCAATATTGAGGTAGAAACATATTATCTCGCAGGTCACTCTTGGTGTCAGAAATGCTTTCAACTCCGCTAGATGAGCAGATGTTCTGGTAGCGCAGGAAAATTCTTTAAAAGTATCAAAATATCTGAAGCTGATTTTGGGGGACTATCTGAAGGACTGTAGCCTACTCTTTGACACAAAGGAAGGTCAGCGGAGAAAGGAAATTACATCGGGTGTCGCGCAGGGCTCCATCCTCGGCCCTGACCTATGAAATATCTCATATGACGGCCTTCAGGCGAGTCGCGCTTGATCGGCTATGTGGATAATGTTGCGGTTCTGGGCCCATAGCCAGACATGTGCGATTCGGACTACGTATGCTAAATCTGCCGAGTGCGAGTCTGGAGAACTACTTGCAGATTCAGCATGGCACTGGAGAAAACCAAAGTTGTCATTCTGGCAAAGAAACGAATCCCCAGAGTGGTGACTATTAGCATCGGAGATTCATGTAATGAATCGGGACAGCAGTGAAATACCTAGGCATACTGATAGACTCGATGAAGAGTTTTTCTTAGTAAATCAGGACAATATTTGATAATGATGCAATACGCGCAACGGTGATCACCGTATAAAGGTAATGACTCCAGACGATAGCTGTGCAACCTGTACTACTCTATGGATCAGACCTATGGGGAGACGCCCTCAGCATGGAGCTTCACCGAATGCGCTTGGCACACGTTGAAAGACAAGAAGTGTTTCGGATGGGAACCGCTTATGGAACAGTCTCCAGGTTAGCGGTATTTGTGATAGCAGGGGTAATATCCATTGCCCTCTTTTGTAAAGTGCGCTGAAATATATATATATATATATGTGTAGAAATGATGGCAACAGAGAGAGAGAGAGGTGAGTGCGTGCGTCAATGCGTGGTTGGGAATCCCACACTCCAGGCATAAACAGCAAGTGGTTGTGGCAGAGAGCACAAAAAAAAATATTCTTGTAGAGGATGATCAGATCTCAACATTTTCTTTCTATATGCGAGTTCCGAAACTGCGGTGGTTCAAATAATGCGTTTTTTTCACATTTTCGTAGCCTTTTAGTGGCCATGCTTCTCAACAGATTTTGATCAAACTTGAAATTATGGATCATTGAAACAAGTTCTTTCACCCTACGTCAGGTGATAATTAAAAATTTAGGAAATGTAGAGCAACATTTTTAGCCCCTATTTTGAATAAAAATTAAATATTTTGTTCAGAGTAAAACTCTGACCTAAACGAGTTGGCACAGTAGTTGATGAGACTCTCAGTCGGATATCTTTTGAAATAATCCAAAATCAAACCATTAAATGCAAAATGGCTGCCCACAAAAGTCACAAAGTAGGCGAAGTTATTTTAATAGCAACTCAAGTGTTGAATACATTTTCATGGAAACGTGCAAAATGGTTTATATATTCCTTAAACAGTATTTGGATTTCAAAGTGTAATGATTTTTCTTCGTCCGTCTCGTTTCGATATTTCCCGTAGGAAACCTAAACTGACCTCTCATCAGTTTTAGACGTGAAGTCTTGGAATGTGTCAAAGTACTGTACCAAACAAGTCCGGATATCCTTAGTCTACTCCCAGTTGGCTTCTGGCAGGCTAGCTAGTTCGGAGAGAAATTTCGGTCGTAGGTCTTCCGCGAGCAGGCTAAATCCAAAATCCCAATTTAAAACGTATCAATACGTTCCAACAAGCCGATCCTACTTTAATTTACTTCGTTTCTATCTCTTTAGGATCGTACGCCCTATCCAACAAACAGAAACAAGAAAGGAACAACATCAATCAAAATCACGCGTTCTCGATTATTCATCGACATGGTGCCAGAAACAAGCTACTTGAATCCAAAACTAAATAAATCTATTCAAACTAAAAACGCAAAGCCAAACAACGGCACCATGTACTGAACCGCAACACCGATCCGATCAGTCACGGACTATCGAAACCTCCCTCGGCGACATACTCACCTTTCGCCTTCCTTTCCTTCTGTAAAAGAACGACTACTTACTGAAAAGGGAGGTTAGTTTTGTTTAGCAATTCGTTTTGATATATTTTCTAGGTCAAATACACATTTAAGTATTTTTCTTTCTTATTATATTGTATTAAGAACAGCATTTTCTTGCTATCTTACCTTTTCTTGTTCAAATACGAAGAAATTTTCAGAAAAAGGCAGATAATACATTATTCGACGTTACTACGTATAAGAGTAAGCAAAAAGAAAAAGAACAGGTTAAATAAATTAAAATCCACCTTGAATTTTCTACATGACCAAAGATGTGTTATGGTTTCTGGAGTTATACAATCAAACATAAATGAGTCGATTTGAAAAAAAACGAATAATAAATATTTTTCTTGTGTGGAAACGTTATTATTATTAGTCAGTTTTTCAGTTGGCCTAGGATCAATCGAAAAATATTATCACTCTCCATTGTCAGAACATTCTATACCCTAAAAATCTTAAGAAATATGCTAGTTACTTACTTTGCAACTAAATACAGAGAAAATTTTCTCTACAGGATTTCACGGTGATATAGCGTTCGTCGTTTGCAATTTGGTATCTTTGGTGCTGTGCATTATAATTTGTATTGCAATAATTTTGGTTAAATTTAGGTACTCCTCTCGCCTCGTCAACACTCATTCAGATGGTTTCTTTAGTCAATATTCATTTCGCTACTTAATACAAACTTATCAAGTCCTCTAAATAAGAAATTGTACGTATCTGGCAGTCATTCTACAAAATTCCAAGCGTCTTCTATAATGCGCATTGATACTATCATCCATGTATAAATCCTCCTTTGCTAACTGTTCTTTCTCGCACTCTTAACCAATACTCCTTCGTATTTAAGACTTAGTAAAGTCTTAATTGCATGCATCCAATATCGTGTTAGACGAAAATTACAATTTAGACAAAAACATCAATGGTAACTTGCACAAAATCCTTCAATTCAGTGACCCGATCGTTATTATAAGTAAATTCTATTCTTTTACTGACAAAATGGATTTCAGAAAACAATATGTCTCTATGAAATTTCAAGTTCAAGTCTATACACTACTATTAGGCACAGTTCTTGGGTAGCTAGCACACCAACAACACATACAATTGTTACACTCGCCGCATTTCACCAGTCGGTATTCCCAGTGAGTTTAATTCGATACCGTTGGAATTTCAATAGGGAGACCACTGCTGAGATTCGTGTTGCCTCCCATGGTTTGCTCAAATTGATTTTGAATGTTCTGTGTTGGTTTTTTTAATTTTTTTTATTTATGACGCTTGATGCTGCCCAAGCAAATTCGTTTGATTCCACCACCACTTGTGGAAGTCTCCGACCACTCAATTTACAAAAACACAACCGACCTCTCGTGGCAGTTCACCGACAGAGAGCTGTCACTTAACACTTGTCAGCTGGTTAGCAAATTCTGTAAGGATGACAGATCTCTGTTGGGTATCGCGTATATCGGCGGCTATTATAAAAGTGGCAGCCAATCAATTATTATTTGCTTTTTAAAACTAAGGGTACCGATGGGAAATTTACCTTTCCTTTTATTGTTTATTAAAATTTATCAAAAACACATAAAAGTTGTGAATTTTAATATGATTCAGTAGCGTGCTAAATATGGGCGGTGTTGATTGCATTACAAAATTTAATTTCCTTGTCCATTTGAGGAAAAATAGCTAAATTTCAAACGTGGGGGCTGATAAAAGTTTTGAATCTTGAAGGCTTCACAGTCCCTATTAACTAAGGCCAAAGCCTAATTTAACTTTGTATTTCCGTACAATATCGATTTAACGTAGGGAACCCTTTTAAAACCTGCAATACACAACATTGGTTTTTTACACTATTTTCAAAATTATGCATATAAGCACAAAATGTCATTCAAAAGCTGGTGAAAAAAAGGTTCAAAATAAAAACAGAAGTTCCTGTTCTCTTCGGGGGCCAAGAATTTCCTTTTTTTGAAAATCGCTGTGTCATTGCGAATAAACATTAAGTGTTAATGCACACGAGTGTTTTTTAACATTGCCTCGCAAATGCAATAACAAACATATATATATATATATATATATATATATATATATATATATATATATATATATATATATATATATATATATATATATATATATATATATATATATATATATATATATATATATATATATATATATATATGGCAATGCGTGTGCATCTGGCTCAGAGTTGCAATTTGAGTCTTTAGGACTCAATATTTTGCACTGATGTTTGTTGCAAATTATTGAGGTTGCCCTAATCAGTCCGATGACTCGCAATGAGGAGAGAAGGGAGCGGCTTGAGTGGAGGGGCAAAGCGGGGTCCTTAATGCTTGAAGAGTAATAAAACGGATATTTTTATGTAATTTAAATCATTATTAATTTGACATTACTCCTATATAATTCACCTTTGGAAATAAGGACATTTTCACTCAAAAAAAAAATTAGAAAGTGGCCAATTATGTCAAACATATTCAACACCCCATCTTACCCTTTACGATGGATAAGACGGGGTACCCTATGGGGCCACATGGTGTATGGGGGACACATTCTATTTTTGTGTGCAAAACTCGCAAACAAATACTGCCTCGTCATCTATGCCAGCACAGCTACAGTGTGCCCAATTCCCGCAGAGAGAACAAGCGGCCCATCCTTCATTTGAATTTAAGTATTTTCCATGACAGTAAAAACAAGAGATATTATTTTCATCATTGTCACTTTCTGATGGAGAATTGAAGTTTTTGTTGGTTTCCTCTCTTAGGCAATTTGGTTTTCTTATTCTTTTTTTGCTCTTTTGCGTGCCTTTTTTTCTTCTTGCTATCTTCTGACAGTTTCTTTTTTTTTCATTGTTTCTTCCAATTCATTTTGAAATGGGGAAGACGTATTGATAACCGATTTTCCTCGTTTCCGTCGCACGCGCGAAATTTTGCGAGTTGCAGGATAAGGCATCACTTGCTGAGGGCTAACAACAGAAAACACTGATTGCTCTGGTGGAGTAGTTGGCCTGTGGTCTATGTCTATATTTCTCATCCAAGTCCAGCATCCGGGCTCAGGACTCATAAAATTTACAAAGCTAGCTGTAGTGATAGAGGGTGTCAAATGGACAACAGGCACGTGAGATGGCTCTGCTTCAATATCAGATGGTGCTATAGCAACAGGCGTGGTTTCTATCAGCGGTTTATCAATAGTTTCTTTATCAAAATCTCCAAATGCCACAATTGAATTTACTATTGCAGCCGTTACCATCTCAGGAACAACGATTGGTCTATTTAGCGCAGTAGCACGGTTGTTCGTTGTCAATCCCTCATTGATGAATAACCTTTGTGGGATATCAGTCGTCAATGATGGAGCAAAGTCACTGTTGGAAAAAACTGTTGCATCGTATGGCCAAATGCCACATTTCTTGAAGCCATTTACTGCCTTTGCCATTGTAGAAGCCTGAATAAAGGCTTTACTAGAAATTTCTGCTACTTGCCGGATAGTTACAATCATCTCTGGGCTGCTGCGAAGCCAAGCTGTGGTTTGTTGGTCGTAGTATGTACTCAAGGGCCTCATATATGCTACATCCAGAGCTTGAAGTCGATGAGTTGTATGAGGGGGGAAACATAAAATAATAACCCCATTGGCACGAGCTGCATTAATTTTGTATGTGGGTGCTGTGGCCATCTAACAACAACAGTACAGGTCGATAAACCGTTGCCCCACTAAATTCAACAAACTTCTTAAACCAGCCAAGGCTGTCATCCAGCCAGAATCGCCGCAAACACCCCAAGCTCCAGGAGCAACATTGAGCATTAACTGTGGGTCCATTCTCTTTCGTGGGAACACCAGCATTGGAGACATGTATTGACCACTCGCACTTAAACATAGTTCCGCAGTTATTGTTGTACCTCTCTACGCAGAAGTTATAGATCCCACTTGTTTTCTACCCTTTCAAGCAATTATTGTTGACTTGGTTTTTAGTACCACTGAAACTCCTGTTTCATCACAATTATAAATTCTTTCTGGTGAAAGCTTATGCTTATTATAAACGTTGGCGAGGAAGTTGAAAAACTGTTTAACAGCTTGTTTATTAAACCCAGCGGCAGCTGAAGTGCTTTCTGTTTTTCACATCGACAATTCTGGATGCCTGCATAAAAACCGCTGCACCCAATCTTTGCCGGCTTCTTTTCTTTCAGAGTTGAAGAAATTTGGCTTCCCATTTTTTACTGCCAGAGTGTACCCCAAAGCCCTCAAATCTTTTGTTGTGAGCTCGTAAAGGTGACATTCCATATCCATTACATAGTTGCAAAGCTATTTCTCTTCATCAACAGTAAATGTTCGCTTTTTTGGGCCTAAAGGAACTTTAATCGAAGCTGCAGTAGTAGCAGGATCTTCTAGGGCTGCATGAACTGCTTTAACTTTTCGTTCAAGGGTCGTTTGTGGCACAAAATATGTTTTCGCCGCTGATTTGCACCCCATTTCCATTCGATTACAACATCTACCGCATTTTGCATACTCTGTTCACTCCAGCTTCCCCTCTCCGACTTTCTTTTATAATTTTTCACCATCCTGAAACAAGATTAAAAACAAAGAAGTGAAGATGAAGAAGCATAAACTGTCATAAGGAAATAATTAAATTTCTTCGAGGGGCAAGATAGGGTACTCTACACCCCATCTTGCCCTCCAATGCTTATTTGAATAAAATAACATGCCTTTAATGACCAATTCAGAATATGGACACGTTCTTACCTGCTGGTGTAATAATTGATAAGCAAGAATAACCTTCAGTTATTTCTAGAAAACTAATATTGAGGTACAAAACACAATCGATGAATAACGCGGAAATCACAACTAAACTGACAAAAACCGCGCCAAAGCGAAAACGCGTGCACTTATAAGCCGGTCACTGCACTGACTGATGAGCAACATAACGGCGCATCATTGCAAGCCAGAGCGGCTGGGATCGATCGTTTGTGTGGCTGTTAAAACACGTTGCCCCGTCTTGCTCGGTGGTCAAAGGAACCCATTTTGAGTCGATTACGGACATCCAAGCGGCCGTGACGAGGATACTCGCGGACATCCCAGTCGAAGCGTTCCAGAAATGTTACGAAGCATGGGAAACGCGCTGGAAGCGTTGTATAGCTGCCCAAGGGGATTAGTTTGAAGGGGATGGCGGAGTTGTAGTATAATTTTTAAATATACGGTTTCCATGGAATCAGTCTCATTACTTAATTGTCACACCTCGTACATTTACATTTTCTGAAGGAATAATTTGAGCAAAAAACCTTATTTCACCTTAAAATAACATAAAAAATTTATAAAAGTACGTTAAGGCTCTATCTTTCAACTGAAGCATTTTCTGTTATGTTATGGTTGCATTACTATTCCGTTCTTAAGCATAATCAGTCCGATATGGGAGCTATCATATACGAGGTGTGTTCAAAAAGTATCACGAATTTTGAATTTTCGCGGGTTACGTATATTCGAATTTCGATTTTTTTGTGGCGTTATATTGGCACTCATGTCTGTCACTTATGCCGACAAGCTCGGCCATTTTGAATGTGCACTTGATTGGTGATAGCTGCTTTACTTGCACGTGTTTTCAATCGTCTTCGATTTTTACTTATTCAAAAAAATGGATCAAAGAACGTGTATCAAATTTTGTGTGAAAAACGAAATTAAGTGCGCGGAAGCATTCGGAATGTTGACTGTGGCATACAGAGCAGCTAGTTTGGACCGAAGCAAAGTTTATCGGTGGTACAAAATGTTTTTAGAAGGCCGAGAAGATGTGAACGACGAAGAGCGTGCCGGACGCCCGAGCACTTCAACAACAGACGAAAAAATTAATGAAGTGGAGAAAATGGTATTGGCCAATCGTCGAATCACCGTTAGAGAAGTTGCTGAGGACCTAAACATATCGATTGGCTCGTGCCATTCGATTTTTATCAACGATTTGGGCATGAAACGGGTCGCCGCGAAATTCGTACCAAAATTGCGACCAAAAACAGCAACGCATGAACATTGCTAATGAGATGTTAAACTCTGTCCGCGACGAACCAAATTTGCTCCAGAGGGTCATAACTGGTGACGAATCGTGGGTTTATGGTTATGACGTGGAAACCAAAGCTCAATCATCTCAATGGAAGCTGCCGCATGAACCAAGACCGAAAAAAGCGCGCCAAGTTCGGTCGAATGTGAAAGTTTTGCTGACAGTTTTCTTCGATTGCAGGGGCGTGGTGCATCATGAGTTCTTGCCACAGGGAAGAACGGTCAATAAGGAATATTACCTGCAAGTTATGCGCAATTTGCGCGAAGCAATCCGCCAGAAACGCCCGGATTTGTGGGAGAACAAAAATTGGCTTTTGCACCACGATAACGCCCCTGCTCACACATCGTTGCTTGTGCGCGACTTTTTGGCCAAAAACAACACAATAATGATGCCGCAGCCACCGTATTCCCCAGATCTGGCCCCCTGTGACTTTTTCTTGTTTCCTAAACTGAAGAGGCCCATGAAAGGACGACGTTACGCTACGCTTGACGAGATAAAGACGGCATCGAAGGAGGAGCTGAACAAGATTAAAAAAAATGATTTTTCGAAGTGCTTCGAAGATTGGAAAAACCATTGGCACAAGTGTATAATATCTCATGGGGATTACTTTGAAGGGGACAAAATAGATATTCATGAATAAATAAATAATTTTTGAAAAATTCGCGATATTTTTTGAGCACACCTCGTATATGTTGTTATGCAAAGATATCGCCAAGTGACCAAAAGATCCTTCTTAACTGTAACATTCCTTAACGTTTATTCGATACCAGTTGCCTCCGTAAAGGCAAAATTATGTGCAATAGCTAAGCGAACACTCAACTTTGTATTTTCATGTTGATCTTCAAAGTTATGATCAGTTATACAAAGAAAACAATTTTGCTTTAAGAACGCGGTTTGCGATTTAATACGGGAATTACAAATTTTCACTTTCCATGCAAATTATGTATAAAATTATCTAGAAAGTAACGAATCAATTTTGCAGTGGTCATTAACTTATTAATTTGCAGTCATTCAATCTATTGTATATTATTTCACGGGGAAATTTTCCAAATCTTACGTATGAAATCTTCTTCTAAGGATGTAAGAATGATCTTATAATACGTCCATTACCAGCCGGATGACGAACGCTGAGGGGAAATTTTTCCCAAAGATATTCTAAATCATCTTATATTATAGCATTTAAACTACATTTACAATTAATTTACTGGCCACTCCGATCCCCAGTGCCGGATTAACCTATGTTGGGGACCCTAAGCGAAACTTTGGTGGAGGCCTTTTCTAAAAAAAGAAATGTTTTCCCCCACTACTGCAGTGAAATCCCATAAAGTATGCCCATAGAAATGTTAAGTCACTAATAGGCAAATTTAGCCAATTTCTCAAAAAATTTCAAAAAATCATATTGAACCCCATGAAATTTAGAATAAAATAATGCTCTCTAAATGATTGAGGCTATAGCATTTTATTACTTTAAGAAATATAGGACAGAGACAATACAAATAATCGTGAAAAAACTCAGAGTTTAGTAGCAAAAATTACAAAAGATGGGTGGATTGGAGAGTATACGTTTTATGAAATCAGGGGAAAAAAACGTTAAAATAGATTATTCCAAAAAAAGATTTTCATAATTATTCAAGTCTTAAAGAACTCTTAAAAGAAAATACTTATTTTTAATCTAATGTGTACTATAAAATTAAAATTATATTTATAAATATTATGTGGCCTCATATTTGGCATACGGTTATTGCTATCAACTTTAGAGTCTGATTTTCCTTGTGCAGGTTGTATTACTAAATTCGTCTGCTTTCAGCTTCGTTTCAGCAAACTCACCAATGATTAATTTTATATCTAACTCGCTAGCAATATCGAATTCAGTACTTAAAATACTTCTATCATTTAAAGTCATATCTTTCATTTTCGAGCACAGTCTGCTTTTTATCAATTTTAATTTAGAGAAGAATCTTGCTGCGGTAAAATTCGTAGTTATGATACACGTATACATTGTTAATCATATTTCTGCATTTGGGAAAGTACTTACAGCGTTATAATTTGAAACCAAAATTTTCAACATATGCCTTTCTGAACTATGTAATTCCTTTTGGGATTTCTTGTTTAAAATTTTTGTAATATTCCCTGAACTGTAAAAATTCATTTCCTAAGCTTTCTTTAAGGTCATCCGGATAGAATTCACATAAAGTTTTAGGAAGTTTTAGATAATTTCTCCAAAAGATCTTGAAGAAATCCAAATCTCTGATAAATGTTTATATAAGCTGAAACGAGGAATTGGGCAATAACAGGTAGAGAACATTTAGTCCGAAAGGCATCTTTTGCTGGTAATGTGACTTCTGGAGTTATAGAATAGCCCAATGGCTCATTTCTGACATTTCGCTTCCTGGCTCTTATGACATCATTAGTATATAAATTATTGCCGCACAAATCGATGGCTTTATCTATATACGCTTACATTTATTGAAAGATTCTAAAGACTTTAAAAGAGCGCATGAGGTATTTATCTCAATCTTCGAGTCCTGCAAACTTTTACTTGCCAAAATCTCATTCCACATTACCATATAAATATCAAACTCTAATATCCACAATCGTTTGTAAAGCCCATTAGCTATGTCACTTCTAACTGATAATGTTAGTTAAGGACTTTTAAATTACAAATAGCCTTTCAAAATAGCTTTTGAACCGCCTGCTCGTGAATTCCAATGAGTATCAGCTATTCGTTTTGGGACTTGTAGAATATTTTTTGGCGAGGAGGTATCTTTTAAACTTTTTTCAAGCACTTCCAGGCGATCTGGGGAGTGCGTGAAAAAGACATAAATTTCTTCCAAATATCTAAAAAAATATTTGTGCTTCTTCACAGGACTTCATAGCATTGGTACCAACTAAGTTTAAAGAATGCCCGAAACACGGAGCACAAGATGGAAGATTATTTTCAGCCATGATTAAGGCTTGCAGTCCTAAAAATTTTCCACTCATTGCGGAGGCGTGATCCAATGACTGCCTTCGGCAGTTTTTTATGTTGCGATCATTATCTTTTAAAAATTTCATGAAAGCGTCAAACATATTTATCCCTTGTATACAGCGTTAGAAACAAATTGCAAAAAATCTTTCTTCATCTTTTTCAATGTATCGAAAGACAATCGCTTGCTGATCTTTATGGCTTACATCTGTTGTTGAATCCATAGTAAATGAATAATAGTGCGATTCTTCGATTCGGCGAATAACTTCGTTAAAATCGTGCTTAGCTTGAAGCTCAATTAATCCAAGGTAGTGACTATTATGCGGGGAACCAATTATCTCATTACTTCCTCGAAATGGTAAATTTCTTTCACATGAATAAAGTATTATTTCTATTAATCCAACAAGCAGATTCTTCCAATACTATTTTTGATTTTCTAACTACTTAGAAATGTGTACATCAATTCGGTAGGAATCAGCAACAAGAATTTCAAACCATTGTAAGGTCTCAATATGGTTCGCCGAAAGCTAATGCGAACTTATTCATATGCTGGAGTTTCTCCAGTCAGAAAACCCTTCATCAGTAAACTGATTCTTTTTTCTATCATACAACTTGCACAAAAAGCAATAAAGTTTGCCTTGAGATGGAGAAAAGCATAATCATTCACGCTTGATATTTTTTTCATTTTTAAGCTGCCTATAGAACATTGATTTTCTGCAAGTTCGAGTGCAATCATCTAACATCTGCTTTATCGATTTTTTCTTAATTATGTCTTCATTGTCGCATCTTTTCAGTCTACTACTTCCTAACTTTACCCAATAATTTACATGATTTGACATAACAGTAGGCCAAATTCCAATATAAACATCATTAAAAAGTTCATTGTCCGGAACTACAACTACATGCTTAGATATACAGGGTCTGCATAATAAGTAACCGGACTGACCTCAGGAAATTTTTTATTGGCAAAATATGTACAATTTTTCTTTAGAAATCTTCAAAGTAGTCCCCATTGGAGTCGATAACACGCTGATACCGGCTTTTCCAATCACCGAACGCTCCCTGGAAGTCGGCAACCTCGATGCTGTCTAGAGCCCTCATCGTAGCACGTTGAACGTTTTCCAGAGTCCCGAACCGCGTCCCCTTAAGGTGTCTCTTGATCTTGGGGAACAGAAAGAAGTCCGCTGGTGCCATATCGGGGCTGTAAGAATTCTGGTTCGGTTTGCAGTCGATCAAGGATTTCCGAAGCGATAGCAACACGACGCTCCTTTTGCTCATCAGTCAGTTGTTTGGGTACCAGCTTCGTGCAGATCTTCCTCATGCCCAGATCGTTCTTAATAATGTTGTGAACGGTCATCTTTCTGGACAGAACATCCTCACCGTAAGCCTTTTGAACCATTTGAAGAGTTTCCGTGGCCGTTTTCTTGAGTTTGACTCAAAATTTGATGCTAACACGTTGCTCGACCGTACGCTCCATTTTCACTCCGACGACGTAACTGAACACGCACTCCACTCTCGCTCGATGCTATCTCTCCAAGCGTTTGGAGGCAACTGCTGCAGCCCGGTTCTCTTTACCTAGACCCCCACCACCACTACAGCACCAGATACCGGTTAGCAGACGCTTTGACGGCGCGGGGCAGGCTAAGTCCGGTTATTTATCATACGGACCCTGTATAATAACTTTCAACGTACATCTGTATAATTACTTTCAACGTAACTATTACTTGTCTGCAAGAAAAAAGATCAAATCAAATCCAATAATAGATTTGTTTTCGCAATAAGGAAAATTGTTTTTTCCCCCTCCTTCCCGAGTCTTCAGATTTATTCTACAAGAATGCACTAACACAAAGGATTTTATCAACTCCTTCACACGTTGCTTCTTTTCTATAAAGAGCTTCACTATTCATACATATCTTCCTTTTCTGAAATTGTCTAAATAGTACTACTACTTTGACTCTACAATTAAAAAAATTGAAATTGTCTGCTATAAAACTTCTATAAATTACTTTAGTCACTAGTTCTTTCTACCAATTTCATGTCATAAAAAGCTAAACTGACTCAACAAAACCTTCATAATATTTTAACCTACCTCTTCATGGTTAGTATTCAGCAATGAATTGCAACTGCAGAGCGACTAAAAAATTTTATTAACTGCGGCACTTTAGAAAAAACACCATTTTCCTTTTTCTGCATTTCCTTTTGTCTCCTCCTTTTTTCATGCCCCGAAGAAAAACTCCTTGGGCCTATATGATGATCTACGAACCGATCACTCATAGCGTTTATAAATCCGCGAAAAAACACCAATTAAAACTAATCATGTTTTCAGGTCTTTGTAAAAATATTTTTACAAAGACCTACTAGTTTCGCGACCTGTCTGTCCGTCTGTCCGTGCGTCACAGCTAATTTCCTCAGAAACTATAGAAGCTAGAATGCTCAACTTTGTGAAAAGGTCCGGAGTGATGGTCTCTCAAAAGTTAAGGTCTTAACAAAAAATTTTAAGGGGGTTCCCCCCTAATAACGAATTAGCCCTTAACATTTTTTTAATTCAATGTAGTCGAATGGGGTATCAAATGAAAGGCCTTAATTAAAACTTTTGGAATCTGAAATAAAAAAATCATTTTATGAATTAGGGGGTCCAGGGGAAGGCAAAATGTACCAAAATTTTGTGTTCCCCCCCTCGCGATTGGACACCTTTGAGCCGAAAAATCTGAAAATAATCACGAATGTTAGCCTTTACGAGAACAAGGGCAACAAATACCTTAGAAATCGAAATTCACTCAACTTTGTTAATAATAGTATGATTTGTAGATTTTACATTTTTGCCCATAAAATCAAAACGGTACCTTTAAACTTCTTGAAATTTTGCAATTATATAGATTGATATAAGATATATACGTTCACAAAATTAATCAAGTGAGTTATAGCCATTTCAATTGCATGGAATTACAACAACAATAACACGTGGTTATGGTTGATATAGGTTTGTCCAATAAGAGGTGTTATTTTGATATTAAAAGCAAAATGCCATTTTTTAATATGATTGATCGGATGTTTATTTCATTATAAAGAAAAAGATATGCGGTTATACATCAGGCAAATAACCACCACGACACGTTTACAGGGCCATATCCTTTTCATGAAATTTTCCATAACCAAATCGCAAATTGGCTGCCCTATGTCCTCGATAGCCTCACGAATTTCATCTTTGAGGTCTTGAATCGATGCTGGGCTGTTGGCCTAGGTCTTTTCTTTCACGTGGCCCCAAAGGAAGAAGTCGCAAGGTGTTAAATCACAAGATCTATTCAAAATAGCCCCTCTTATTGGAAAACCCTATATATACCTACTTAAAATCAACTTAGGCACTTTTATTTTCTTTCAATTTTCATGAAAATTTAAGGAATAGTGTTTTACTTGAACATGTTCAATCGGCCGAGCATTCAGAAAAATCATTTAAGCTAGATCAAAATGGCGGCTGCACTGTGCTTATGAAAGAAACTGTGCATTTTCTGCATAAATTTGAACGATTTCATATCCAAGTATTGGATGAATAGTTCAAGTTATCGATTCACGCTATTAGAAAACTTGTTTCTAACCCTAGGATGTTTACAAAGGCCTTCTGGCAGGAGCACTCTCCTGCTTACTCAACTTTTTTTTATCTGTTTTTACCTTCAGATTTGAAAACAATAACATAAAGTCTGAAAGGAAGAACGTTCCAGTCGTTTTTAGCAAAATTTCTTCACGCCGCGCCGGTAAAGCACAAAGTGATGAACAAGCGTTGCATAAGCATATCATTCACAGATGGGTATATAATGTACTCGTATGTGCGGTTTCGACGGACTCGTAAAAAGACTCCAAATGTTGCCCACGTAATTTTAAACGTTGTTTCGTTGTGTCGCAGTGGCACGGCAACGTGAATGCGTTTTCGGATTGCTTAAGAATCGGCATTCACCACTTAAGCAAACGATTTTCGGCAGACCAAAGTTTTACACAGGAAAAAAGCTGCTTTAAATGGTTTTAGGTAAAATTCATTAGAATGTAAAATTAAATATAAATTTCGAAGAATTCCTATCAGATATGCGAAATTTTATATAAATGGATTTGATACCCAAAAACATACATAATGCTGTCTTTTTTTAAGAAAAAAATCCGCAGATGATTTCAAAACTTACAAAAACTGATCAAGGTAATGTTACTCAGAGTCAAAAGTGACTCTACTCAAGCGAACGCTTACTCCGCTAACCCTGTTGATCCGGAACTGCCGATCCGATAGAAAGGATTGAACAAATTGTACTATTTATTGAGAATATTAAGGATGGTTCGATGTCTTTCATTAAAACCTTGAAGAGTCGCAAAATAATGTGTATATTTCGTACGAAAGTGCATTAACATTTATTTCCTCGACATCTATGTATGTATTTAACTGTTAATATCTTAAGAGTCTTTCAACGGATTACAACAATAAATATGTTGTCTCTCGCTTGAAACCTCAATAATGAAAATACTCATATACACATCACATAACAGTTATGCCAAGTTATCTATTCCCGTTCAAAAAAGTAACACAAAAAAATATTCGGGTGAAACTAATAATCTTCTCTCCTTTAGTGGTCGGTCAAAAATACACAGTTAGACTTTGGCCTTACTTATTACCAATTTTGCTATTTTGCTGTTAACTGGATAAACGTCATTTTAAATTAAAATATTGAGTAAATGTTTTATTTTTTCATTTTTCCCCAATTTATCATTTAAAGTTAGACTATTAAATTTTTATGAAAGTATACATTTTCTGGATGACAAAATCATGATGGTTCTTATGAGTACAACAATAATAATAAATACCTCTGAATTGAAATTCGCTCAAGTTTGTTAAGATTAGCAGGGTTTCTAAGTATAACACTTTTCAGGGTGAATTCATATGAGGAGCCTTAAATGAAAATCGATGCTTAAGTAGTCTAATAGAAGGTCCTTATACTCTGTAAGTTTCAGTAATATCGAATCGTTTTTACGGGAGTTATAGTCGTTTGGAAGTTCTCGTATTACAATATAACAAAAACAATGTACGAACCAGTCACTACACTTCTGATTTAATCTATTTCGAAAAACAAAAAATGTCTTTAAGATTTCATTCCGACAATGTTTCTTGGAGTAACAATGATTTTTCTAAAGCGAATATAGATTTGTTTTAGATTTCGTGAAAGTTTTTCTTGAGTATTCATTTTTGGTGTTTGCATATCGTAGGTTGAGCACGAAACCCTTCTGACATGAGCGAAGTTCTGTCTATCCAGCTTGTTTAGAGTATTCTTATAGCTATAATGACGCGACTATTTGTTTCAAGGATAGTGTTGCCTAATGCTTCGTGGATGGTATATACGTATTTGAAACTTCTGAATCTAGGGTGCATTTGAAATAATATTTTCCTGCAATAAAAAAGGGTAATTTCAGGATTCATATTGTGATTCTTCATCCAGTCAACGTATTAGCATGGGATGAGCAATCAAATGTTTTGAACTAATTTTACTGTCGTATATTAAGGGTGGACGAACCAAAATGCACGATGCTTATTGTGAGTCACACCTTAACGTCAAGTTTTTTGCCTAACTTCATTTGACATTTCTTTGTTTCAGTGTTTGACAAATTCAACCATGGAGAGGTACACAATTGAGCAGCGCGTTAAGGTTATTGAAGCCTTTTACGAAAATGGGCGTTCAAATAAAACCGCACTTCATGCACTTTGTGATTTTTTTGGTCAGCATAATCGACCAAATGTGTTCACAACCGGGAGAATTGTGCGCAAATTTCAGCAAACTGGGTCTGTAGGAAATGTCAAATCACCTGTGCATGCTCGCCCAGTTCCCCTGACTGAAAGTTTAGCGAAGGAGAGGAAGACGATGCCTGCCACACATTTTTTGCAAGAAAAAGATGGGACTTGCTGCACCGAAACCTCTGTAGGCAAATAGAAGAGCTTTCTCCGGATTGTCTAATCGGGGAGATGCTTAAATCGGTTGACAAATGGGACCATGCGGCACATTATTTTTGGATAGTCCTAAAAGATTAAAAAGGCTCAAGCAGCCGGGGACGTTGGGGTTGGGGTATCACTCTTCAAACAATCCCTCTTCTTCCATCTCCTCCCATTGGATGAGAGACCCTCAGCTTGAAGGCGCCCAAGGCGAAGCAATATGAGACTTTGCCCAAATTAATGTGTCAAACCGTTCTCAGGTTCACAAGAGAGGTGTTTAGTGGGTAGTTCAGAAGTATTGTACGTCAGTAGCTTTCACATCTTAACTATGAAAAAAATACAATGAATGAGCACATATGGACTATATGAAAGTTTGTCTAAAATAATACATTGAAAATATGATAAAATGCATTGATTCAGCAGGGATAGGAGGAGACTGAACTGTTAGAAAAATGCTCATTAGGTGTCATATTTGATTTGATGGCTCAATCATAATGAGGATATGCTTCACTAATTTGACATTCATAAAGTAAAATAAATAAACGCTTTAAAGTAAGATGTCTAAGTATTCAAATAAAAAGCCAAAATTCATGGTTTCAAATACATGGAAACTAAGAAAGTGGGATGAGTACTAAAACACTTAAAGTTTCAAAAATAATATATATTTTCTCCCTAATTAGGTCAAATTCTGTAATCAAATTAGTGAGCTTTATAGGAGATAAAAAATGGTAAAAATTTAACTAAGCCTTTAGTCCAAGATCAACTGATTAATTCGGTGAAATTTGGTTCAATATCTACTATTCTCCTAACAACTTCAACTCGCGAGAATTAGTTTTAGTCCAGCGCTCATATTGCTCCTCTATTGAGCGCTAATGTCAAGCAATATCATCTGTATGTAGTGCTGATATGGGGGATCTTGTGTAAGATATCCCTTATCACGGTCTCAAAAGGAACCCCCTGTAAGCTTAATTGTTCAAAACCTCCTAAGTAATTGAATTCTCGTTCTTTTTCAATAACTTACCTACGAGGTATGACAATTAAGTAATGAGACTGATTCCATTTAAACCGTATATTTAAAAATTATTCTACAGCTCTATTTAAGTAATGAGACTGATTCCATTTAAACCGTATATTTAAAAATTATTCTACAGCTCTGCCATCCCCTTCAAAGTAGCCCCTTTAGGGAGCTATACATACAACGATTTCAGCGCGTTTTCCATGCTTCGTGACATTTCTGGAACGCTTCGACTGGGATGTCAGCGAGTACCCTCGACTCAAAATGGGTTCCCTTGACCACCGATTTTGTTCTAGAGCACAAAAAAGTCACAGGGTGACATATCGGGTAAATAATGTAGCTGTTGCAACACGGCGATCCATTTAGAGGCCAAATACTAGGACACGCTGAGATCGGTGTGGCATGGCGCGTTGTCGTAATGAAGGATCCAGTTACGAGCGAAGTCTGGGCGCAACCTGTTGACTCGCTTTCGCAATTTTTCGAGTGCTTGGCGATAGTAGACTTGATTTACGGTTTGCCCCGAATGGAACAAATTCTTTGTGGACGATTCCACGGCTATCAAAAAAGGCAATTATCATCGTTTTCACTTTCGACTTGCTCATGCGAGCTTTTTTCGTGCAGCGTGCGCAGACAACCTGGGCACGACTAAGAGCACTATCACCATGCACTTTTACAATTTTAGCGTACGTTTCCGAAGCTGTTTCGCCCAATCTGGCGCAAAATTATATCGCAACACGTTGCTCTTGATTTCGTTTCTCCATTTTCGGGACGAGCACCACCAACACACGTCCACTCAACACGACACAGCAGACAAACTAAACAAGCTAGAGCGATGGTAAATATATCAATGGAGAGGTGAAGGATGCCGGGAAAGGAGAAAGGAATTTCAAGGTCGCAGGTTTACCACAAGCGCGGCAATAAAATTAATCTCATTACTTAATTGTCACACCTCTTATTGCAACATTGCAAATAGTTATCAGTCACAAATTCTTCTTCATACTTGGGACTTTTTTAATTCGTGTAAAAATAACCCAAAATCAGTTGCTCTTCACTAATTTACTTTTAGAGTTCGATGAATAAAAGTTGCGCTTATAATTTTGTTAATATATATGTGATAATGTAGCAAGCACATCCATTTACATGGCCTTTTTAGTTCACTGCAAGTTTTCTCAAAAACTACTAATGCGAGGTGATAACCTCTTCACAGTTCAGGTATCAAACAATTTCAATAAGGTCTTTAAGGCAGGTGCCTCCGTATAGGGAGGGTGAATCTTACTTAAACAATTTTCTTCTTTTCAATTTCTTGATGAGAACAGAATTGACACTTTTTGCCTCGATGGAGGTAGGAGGAGGGGAAATTTACTATAAAGTTCTGCTTTTCACACGCGATTGAACACATTTGATCCAAAAAACCATGGAAGTAGGCCTTTATGTGTACAAGGCCAAAAAATACTTCATTAGTCAAAATTCGATCTACTTTGTTAACAATAGGATATTTTATGAGTTTTAGGTTTTTGCCTATGAAATCAACGGGGGTCTGAAATATGCCCAAAAGTAGAACTTAAGTTTCCTGATAGAACATACAAGTGTCAAAAAAAAACAACAACCGAGCCATAAACAGTTATGTTACGTGATATTGTGGAGATACATGTTTGCAAAGGACCTAGAAATGACAAATTGCTGAATTTTGATGAACATTTTAAAAACAAAATGGTGGTGATTTGAAATGTGTTCATAATGACCATGTTTTATTTTTTCGAACTATATTCATGGAATCTGTATATAAATCAAGCTTTATTTATTTATTTATTTCAATATTAACTTACAGACTAGTGTTCCAATTAAATAGATAAGTGCAACATTGTACAAATTCAAAATAGGGAAAAAATGGAAGAAAAAAGATTACAACTCAATGATATCAAAAATTAAGAATTATAGGAGCATTAATAAACTTGATTTTTCATGAAACTTTTAAATACACCAACGACTGTGGTAGAGGACCAAGACTTCGTTGGTTGTGCATGCGAGGTAAGCGTAGTAAGGGAGAGTGTAAGAAGGTGATCGTACGTGCATGCGGAACATAAAATTGAAGTGAGGATCTATTAGGGCGAGCAGCGTCGAACGTATTAATTTGCCTGCACACATTTCAAGGTAAAAGGCTATGATGAGGCTTAAAAATAGACACTCGTCAAAGAAATATCATCTGGACTCAGGGGTGGGAAGGTTCAAAACTAGTAGACAGTCATCATAAGGGGAGTAAGGAAGATTGAATTTAAAGAATAGAGACCGTGTGAATCTGGCGTTGAACTGACTCAAGTGCATCGATACTCCTGTGATACGGACTTCAAATTTGGGAGCTGTACTCAAAATTACTACGTACTAGTGAGAAACATACAGGAGGTGATATGTTGGAATGATGAAGCGGATCGTAAAATAAACCCAGTTAAACCCAGCATTCTTAATAGTTAGAGTAATGCAGAGATCAAACTTCAGTTTGCCATCGAAAAGAACTCCAAGATCATCAAAGGAGGTTAAATTGCTCAAAGGTATATCAAAAAGCCTGTACATTGAGAGAAGAGGAAATTTTTTAAATGAATAACGCCAAAAATCTCAAAGTCATCGGCATAAAGGAGACCGGGGGATGTGATAACAGAAGGAAGATCATTGACAAAAGGTAAAAATAGTTAAGGGCCAAGTATTGAACCTTGTGGAACTCCCGAGCTGGGGTGAAAAGAAGAAGAGAACTAAGAGTTAAAAGTGATTACACATTGACGATTCATGACATACGAGAGAAGCCAGGAATATAGACAAACAAAAACGTTGAACCCTAAAAGTTTCTCAAATAGGAGAGTATTCCACTGAATCACAGGCTTTGTAGAAATCTGTAAAAGTAACGTCAAGTTGTTGTTGCTGATCGAGGGCAGCTGGAATATGATGGGTAAAAGAAAATAAGTTAGTAAGAGTAGGTCTGCCTCTGACAAAACCATGCTGTTGATGTTGATGATAAGTGGGTACAGCACATCAAAAACTATATTTTCAAGGGTTTTAGCAAAACAAGGAAGGAGGTAAACAGGATGACAGTTTGAGACGATATTACGGTCACCAGATTTGAAGATAAGAAAATGTGAGCAGTTTCCCATTGGGTGGGTGAACCCCACAGGATAAACTCAAATTAAAAAAAATTGAAAAGGGAACACAAAGTGAAGAAGATCAAGATTTCGCTAGAAAATTTGGAATGCCATGAGGGCCTCCACCAGTACTATTGTCAAGATTATTTAAGAGCAGCTTAACCTGCAAGGGGCTTCTACGAAAAATAGTAGTAGAGGAAAAGATGATTGGTTGAAGGAGGGAGAAGGCTTAGCTCTGCCGAAAAAGGAAGAAAAATAAGAAGCAAAGAGTTCACAAGACTCTTGAGGAGTAGACGATGTCACGCCATTTAGACTAAAGTTATTAGGGACATGATGGGAGCTCCTTAAAGATTGTACGTACGACCAGAATGCAGGAGTTTGATTCGGCATTGGCGAAATTTCAATGCAATTGACATATGTATGGCAATTTTCTTGGCCACTGCACGATGCTCTTTGAATTCAGCGAGGTCAATAGGAAGACCACTGGATAAGAATCATCTTTTGCTTTAATTGCAATGGCAACATCTAAATTAAATCAAGGAGCATCTTTAGGCCTCCTTGATGGAAACACAGGAATAAATTGTGAGCTTAAGGACGAAAGAAACATATTGAACTTATCAACACAATCTTCAATGAAGAAGGAATACCAATTCACGGCATTAAGGCTAGCTTCCATACTCGATAAATCAACTTTTAAAAAATTAAAGCGGGAAGGTGAGGAGTTCCTCAAAGAACAAGAAGATCCGATAGCAAGCTCAATGGAAGGTGGTGGATAATGGAGATCAGGTTTGACAAAGGATGAGAGTGCCGACAATGCAGACAGGGAAGAAGGTGGCAAGTTAGAGAGAACAAGATCAAGTACTTTGTTATTGGCATTAGGAATAGTGTTGAATTGGCTGAAAGAATAGAGGGAAATAAAACAAGAAAGAGCAAAAGACACACTACTACCAGAAAATATGGACACATACATATCATTCCAAGCAATAGAGGGCAAATTGAAGTCACCACAGAACAATATAGGGGTATAGCCCAGTCATATTAGGTAAAAAAAGGGGTCAACCTCGGAATGAAAGATAATAAGCTGCAAATTGGTATGAACCTTTGTTTTGTCATTCTAAATGTTGTCTCAAAAGTCACAATCGTTATCGTGTTCGCGTCTCAAGATATTCAAGGTCAAAGGTCACAAAAATCGGTTTTTCGCGAATATCTGGCTTCCTATCGGTTAAATGAGATTTGCATTTATTATAAAAGTTGTAGGCTATAAAATTCCCTACAACTTTTGTTTAAACTTTTTTTTCATACGACCAACCGTTTTGAAGGTAGAGCGCGAAGAGTGCACATCGTACAGTCATATACGGCCTAATGCAAGGTCAAGCGTGAGTTATGGTTATCAGTACGTTATAAAGTCAATTATTTACTTGGAAATTATAATTATTAAACAATGCCTATTATTTATGTACTAACTATTAATTATTTATATTTAATTAAAGTCAAAACACAAATATATTCTACTAAAAGTTTTGACCAATATCCTCGTACTAAAAAGCACATTTTATTTTTACACGGATTCAGTGGCTGTGACACGACTTCTGCGCTATTTAAAAAAGGAAAAAAAACTGTTACTAGAGCATTGGAAAAAATTCCTGATTTAGATAAACTGGTGGAAGTATTTCAACAAGAAAACTGCCCAAAACAAACATTATTAGAAAATGGAGTGCGCATCTTGTTGGCATTATATAATGCTCCAAAATCTGAGGACAACATTGATCATTTCCGCTACACGCAATTCATCAAATTTACAAAACTAAATAAACCTGTACAACTGTCAACACTTCCACCAACAAGTGTAGCAGCTCATCAACACATAAAACGTGTCTACTACCAGATTCAAACGTGGTTAGGGAAGGACTTAGAACCTAAAGAATGGGGCTGGATGCTTGAAAATGAAATCCTGGAGCCCATACGAACGTTATTACCTCCAGCACCAGCCGAACTACTAAACGTAATATTTTGCAATTGCAAAAATGGTTGTGGTTCCCGCTGTGGATGCAGAAAATCAGGGCTACAATGTTCTTTAGCTTGCGGCCAGTGCAACGGACAAGCTTGCCTCAACGCTTCACTGTATCCAAGTAATCCCGATGAAGAAAATACATATGATCCCGATATTCTGGAAGGTTTGGAGATGAACATGACAGATAATGAGGATGATGACAATGAATCGAACATTTTTGAGCGACAAGAAGAAGAAGACGACGAACAAGAAGAAGATAATTAGCTTCCATTTCCAATTTCATTACAATTAAAATCAACAAAGATACTTTTGATATTTGAACTCACATTTTGATAAATGTATATTATGCCGTATTTAATAATAAATAAAAATATGTGTAAAATATATACTCTTACTATCATTTTAACTTAAAATAAAACTAAAATATATAATCCAGAATTAATAATATTTTATACTTAAATAGTTAAATATGAATAATTATATATAAATAATCAAGTTACTTACTTTAATTAAATATAAATAATTAATAGTTAGTACATAAATAATAGGCATTGTTTAATAATTATAATTTCCAAGTAAATAATTGACTTTATAACGTACTGATAACCATAACTCACGCTTGACCTTGCATTAGGCCGTATATGACTGTACGATGTGCACTCTTCGCGCTCTACCTTCAAAACGGTTGGTCGTATGAAAAAAAAGTTTAAACAAAAGTTGTAGGGAATTTTATAGCCTACAACTTTTATAATAAATGCAAATCTCATTTAACCGATAGGAAGCCAGATATTCGCGAAAAACCGATTTTTGTGACCTTTGACCTTGAATATCTTGAGACGCGGACACGATAACGATTGTGACTTTTGAGACAACATTTAGAATGACAAAACAAAGGTTCATACCAATTTGCAGCTTATTATCTTTCATTCCGAGGTGAAAGCCCTAATATGACTGGGCTAGTAGATAGGAAGCGAATATTATTTGATATTCAGGAGACGTTGTTTGCATTACTAATTGGTTCTCAAAACCCTTCTAGTTGGAACACTTTCTGCTACTTTGACTTGTTTTCGTTTGATCTCGTTTAACCGAAACTCGATTGAAACTATGGGAATTGGTCAAAAATTCACTTTCAGGGGTCCTGAAAAGATGAGAACTTGGCAAAAATTCACTTTCATCATTAAGTTTAGCAGAAGTAAATATAACATTTCCTGGCGAAAGAGATAATTCATCTAAGTTTATCAATTTTTGTGTGAGAGTAGCTAGGTGTGTTGTTGCTACGGAATACGATTGGACCTGTTTCTACATTGAAATCGAGCAAAGACAAAATCGTTATTTTTCGATTTTCTAGAGCTTAAATTTAATTTTTATATATTTCTAAGTAATATGCATAGGGAAACATCTTTTAATCTTCACAGGATAAAATACCTGTGAAGATTAAATTTGTATTTGTACAATCCATTTTCCATAGGACAATCGCAAATATTGTAATATTCTAAATTAGGAGATAAAGAACTTCTGCAAAAAATGTATACCGACTTCAAAACGCTCTTAAAAAAATGAAATAAATTTCCTGAAATTAGTGCAAACTCAGTTTCCCCTGTTTATCAACCGACTTCCGAGGGGGAGAAGGCTATCAGTTTGATCCCTGTATTTTTTTGTTGTTGTTGCTTTTCTTATGTACGGTGGCTCAAAGTTATAATGGAACATCATGGATATGTAAGTTTATACCATAATAACAAATTGACTAAAAATCTGTTACTAATGTTGTTTTTTATTTTCAGTAGTATAATTAATATGCATTTATAATCAACAAAAAAACTTTAACGAAATTCACATTAAAACATAAGAAATTGCATTACATAACAAAACATAGTAATTCAGCCTCAAAGTTATCGTGCAACCTGCTTAAAATTATGTTGTTTTTTTATATTTTTAATGTGAACGTTGTTAAAGATTTTCTGTTGATAATAAATGTATATCAATTATACTACTTAAAACAAAAAAAAATGTTAGTAAGATATTTTTAGTCAATTTGTTATAAATAAACTACATGCTACATGCTGTTCTATAATAACTTTTAGCCACTGTATGCATAGCTTTTGAACGGGGAAAGATAAAAGAGTCCTGTTTTCGGCAAAGTGTAGGAGTGCAAGTGTACTTTATAAAAATACTGGTTTAAATAAATAACAACTTTTAAGATCTAGCATTCTTTTCCTACTAATGGTTTAAATATTTCTACCTCATGTACATAAGGCATGAAGGACCTGGAAAATGTGGAAATTTAAGAGTGTCATTTCTTGTATAGTCCATGCAGAGCAGTGGATTAGCGCACAAGTTCCAAGTTCAAATTTTAGTGGCGTCATCGAGTTTCACCTTCCGATGTTGCTGTCGGACTATCAGCCCACCCAGCTGTGATATATACTAATTGAAAAATTTGGTAACAATGACATGGTTGAACGGTAATGGATAGAGATACCCAAAGTTTGGATTTGGACTGTTGAGCGATGGATTCTTATTATTATTTCTTGTATAGATATTCTTTGCCTACAAGGAACCTCCATATCATTTCCATTCACCCTGTACGTTGAAATCTATGATCAATGTTGTTTCAATATGTAAGGGAAAATATATGAATGAAAAATCTATTCCAAGCCTAAAAGCTGTAAATAAAAATTATTTTTTGAAAAAAAATTAAAACTGACTTTAAAATATCCAAAAAAGGGTAGAATACATTCAAAGGAATCGGTGCTAAACCCTTTTTCCCTGCTACAATTTCTCAAAATGAGAAAACTGATTTGGCAGCGGTTCTGTAAAATTTTTTTCCGTAAATGTTTTTATTTCATGATTTTTTGTGGAAACGTTAACATCATGAAAATTTCGACTTTGATCCATGCTAAGTATATAATGATTACCTTCTAAATCATGAAAAAATTAAACTGCTTCATAATTGTTCCTAAATAATTAGCAAATTTTAATTTGAGCTTCGAATCAGAATGAATTCGTAAGAACAACAGAAAACTTTAACTTAAGAAGCATAAATCTTTTTTTTTAAAAGGAAAATTGGTGCTGGATCTTAATATAATCAATTTAATTTGATCCTCCAGTAGCAATCAGTTCATTTTACAAAAATTATGGATGCAGGAAGCATTGGCCCCTATATTGATTTCATGTATCCCTATGTAATTTCGAAAGCTCCTACATACTTGGATTCCTGAACTGATTGAATTTTTTCTGATAATTTAACTAATCACATACAATTCACATCTAAAAATTATTGAAAAACTTATTTACAAAAGATTTTTAAAATTTTCTGTGAAAAGAGTCTTTTTATTTATCCTAAGTTTTAACGAAACAAAGAAGCAAATATTAAATATTAGCTAATTCTTATTGATTTCTTACATGATCACTAAAAGTTAGTTAAAAGTCTCATGTCTTGAATATCATTTCCAGTTCAGTTCGTTTTCTGGATTGCCAGTTTTTAGGGTTTTGTAAAATAATTTTACAAAACCCTACTAAAATCGCGTCCTGTCTGTCCGTCTGTCCGTCTGTCTGTCCGTCCGTCCGTCCGTCCGTGTGTCACAGCAGTTTTTCTCGGAAACTACTTAAGCTAGAAACAGGAACCTCCATATCATTTCCATTCACCCTGTACGTTGAAATCTATGATCAATGTTGTTTCAATATGTAAGGGAAAATATATGAATGAAAAATCTATTCCAAGCCTAAAAGCTGTAAATAAAAATTATTTTTTGAAAAAAAATTAAAACTGACTTTAAAATATCCAAAAAAGGGTAGAATACATTCAAAGGAATCGGTGCTAAACCCTTTTTCCCTGCTACAATTTCTCAAAATGAGAAAACTGATTTGGCAGCGGTTCTGTAAAATTTTTTTCCGTAAATGTTTTTATTTCATGATTTTTTGTGGAAACGTTAACATCATGAAAATTTCGACTTTGATCCATGCTAAGTATATAATGATTACCTTCTAAATCATGAAAAAATTAAACTGCTTCATAATTGTTCCTAAATAATTAGCAAATTTTAATTTGAGCTTCGAATCAGAATGAATTCGTAAGAACAACAGAAAACTTTAACTTAAGAAGCATAAATCTTTTTTTTTAAAAGGAAAATTGGTGCTGGATCTTAATATAATCAATTTAATTTGATCCTCCAGTAGCAATCAGTTCATTTTACAAAAATTATGGATGCAGGAAGCATTGGCCCCTATATTGATTTCATGTATCCCTATGTAATTTCGAAAGCTCCTACATACTTGGATTCCTGAACTGATTGAATTTTTTCTGATAATTTAACTAATCACATACAATTCACATCTAAAAATTATTGAAAAACTTATTTACAAAAGATTTTTAAAATTTTCTGTGAAAAGAGTCTTTTTATTTATCCTAAGTTTTAACGAAACAAAGAAGCAAATATTAAATATTAGCTAATTCTTATTGATTTCTTACATGATCACTAAAAGTTAGTTAAAAGTCTCATGTCTTGAATATCATTTCCAGTTCAGTTCGTTTTCTGGATTGCCAGTTTTTAGGGTTTTGTAAAATAATTTTACAAAACCCTACTAAAATCGCGTCCTGTCTGTCCGTCTGTCCGTCTGTCTGTCCGTCCGTCCGTCCGTCCGTGTGTCACAGCAGTTTTTCTCGGAAACTACTTAAGCTAGAAACAGGAACCTCCATATCATTTCCATTCACCCTGTACGTTGAAATCTATGATCAATGTTGTTTCAATATGTAAGGGAAAATATATGAATGAAAAATCTATTCCAAGCCTAAAAGCTGTAAATAAAAATTATTTTTTGAAAAAAAATTAAAACTGACTTTAAAATATCCAAAAAAGGGTAGAATACATTCAAAGGAATCGGTGCTAAACCCTTTTTCCCTGCTACAATTTCTCAAAATGAGAAAACTGATTTGGCAGCGGTTCTGTAAAATTTTTTTCCGTAAATGTTTTTATTTCATGATTTTTTGTGGAAACGTTAACATCATGAAAATTTCGACTTTGATCCATGCTAAGTATATAATGATTACCTTCTAAATCATGAAAAAATTAAACTGCTTCATAATTGTTCCTAAATAATTAGCAAATTTTAATTTGAGCTTCGAATCAGAATGAATTCGTAAGAACAACAGAAAACTTTAACTTAAGAAGCATAAATCTTTTTTTTTAAAAGGAAAATTGGTGCTGGATCTTAATATAATCAATTTAATTTGATCCTCCAGTAGCAATCAGTTCATTTTACAAAAATTATGGATGCAGGAAGCATTGGCCCCTATATTGATTTCATGTATCCCTATGTAATTTCGAAAGCTCCTACATACTTGGATTCCTGAACTGATTGAATTTTTTCTGATAATTTAACTAATCACATACAATTTACATCTTAACATTATTGAAAAACTTATTTACAAAAGATTTTTAAAATTTTCTGTGAAAAGAGTCTTTTTATTTATCCTAAGTTTTAACGAAACAAAGAAGCAAATATTAAATATAAGCTAATTCTTATTGATTTCTTACATGATCACTAAAAGTTAGTTAAAAGTTTCATGTCTTGAATATCATTTCCAGTCCAGTTCGTTTTCTGGATTGCCAGTTTTTTAAATTTATATTAACTGGCCTGTTGTAAAAAGTCTTTAACAGCGTCAGGGTAATTGAGCAATCTGACATTCCAGAATCCAATTCCATAGTCCTTTTTCCGGTTTCGAGGTCCTTGCCATGGGTCCAATCCATTCCGAGGCTCTGTAGCAGGTTTCGAAACAATGTGAGCTCTTACAGGGACGGGGAGTTAGCCCGCCACCCAACTTCCATTCCGGTGGCATGGTTATTACTTGGATTCCACTACCAGGCGCGGAAGACTCACCTTCACCCTCTCACGTCCCCACAAAGGAGGTGTAAGTAGGATTTAGTAGCAGAGCTGTGGATGTACTCGTATTTACAGTTATACGCCTTTCTCAACATTTAATGTCCTATCATTGGGGAACCAGTAAACCCAATATGCGACCCCGAGAACATTTACTACCATTTAATCGTGGGGTTTGGGATGAGGAATCATGGAATCTGTGGGTTGGGGAAACAAGGGGTTCCCTCCATCTTTCTCAAATGGGCTTGAGACCGTCATGATATTGCTATAAGATACTTATTATGCAACAAACGGTTATAGAACAACGAAATCTTTCCAAGAAACACAGGCAGATTACGTGAGATCGAGAGATTGTTTGTTTACTGGCAAGAATGGTCGAGTCCATTCACATCCGCGACCGTTTCTGGCTGCTTAACTCCCCTTTGCAGAAGCAATAGCTGTAGAGCGTGAGATTAGAATTAGGCTATCGGATGGCCATCCGAGGGCGACCGGTCGCCCGTGGGCAATAGGTTGCTGACCATGCCCTAGACTGTGAGTTTCAGGTGAATATTTCCATTTCGAATGTTGACAAAAGCTTTAACTTTGAATTTTCAGCAAGACAATAAAATACTTACTGCCAGTAAAATTTGGCCATTGTTGTGGAATACATGACAACGCAAAGCACCAAGGAAGCGTCGATCGGGTAGTTCAAGTAAAGTCAGTGGAAGTCAACTTCAGATTTTTGTTTTTGATCATAACACTGTAATGTGACGCCTACGCCCAGGAATCGAAGTGATTCCGATCCCGAACCCTTGTAACCGGCCAGATGGATATGTCCTCGAAGTGCCAGCGGACTTCATCTGTTGTGCGGATATCGTTGTGCAGAAAATATTTTTTTTTCTGTCCAAATATTTAGACCCGTGGATATAAATATTCGAAATATAGAATTAATCCAACCCCGGCACATTTCGAGACATAGCCATCTGGAAATGCCCCTCCACCATGGCCATCGAGAAAACTATGCCACTGGCGACATCTGGAGAGGCACATTGCCGCCATATGAAGTGCCATTCCACACACAGATGTTTTGTCCGAGGTGACAACTGAAAATTTTTGACAGCCACATGTCGGCTTGGTTTTTCGTGGCTGTCGTCTTCTAAGAGTGTTCATTGTCGCGAAATATCGAAAGCAATCGGGAATAGCAGCTGCTAATTGCGGGGTGCGGCAGATTCCGGTATTCGCGCTCGTTTGTGCCGAAAATCTATAGAAAGAAAATCCCATGAATTGGATTGCGGACACGCAGAAGCATCAGGCATTCAGCTTGTCTGGCGAGAGGGACTTCTTCGCTCCAAGACGGTCGTCGGCTGCCGAACCAAACAGTTCCTGCTGGATCGGCTCACAGCTGATGGTCGAAGCATTCTTGGAAGGAGTGAACCATTTGGGCTGTTCGCCTATAGGAAGGATGTGGAGGAAAACTCAAGGAGGCGGTGGAGGATCATATTTGCCAGCTAAGTATCATTATTAAGTATAAGAAATGACAAGCATGCTCAGAAGGTGGTCGCATCATTCTCTATGGAGCTTATATGAGCATAGTCTCTCCATTTGTTCCGTTCCTCAAAGGCTGAGTCCATCAGAATTTCGTTAAAGGCGTAATTTGTTAATTTATTTTGCGTGCGCGAATTTGATGCAGCCAGTTAGTCCGACATCCAAAGTATAATTTTGATCAACTTTCGTGAGAATTATTCAGACTTGATAAAGTATTTCTTCGATCAAGTGCCACCCTAGCGGATTGCTGAAAATCAAAAATGGTATTACGAGTATTTGTTAGTGGCATGTCCGGAATTAAGGAGGTAGAAAAAAAAAACGTCAACAGCGCGTCCTGATGATCCTGGACAGCAAAAATATTAAATATGAAACAATTGATATCACAGAACCTGGCAAAGAAACTGAAAAGGATTTAATGCAGTCAAAATCAACAAGTCATGGTGCCACAGTGAGCGATCCTAATCCTCGTCATCCTCTGCCGCCACAAATTTTCTATGAAGATGAATATTGTGGAGACTACGATGCATTCGATTTGGCAAATGAAATAGACATGCTGGAACAATTTCTGAAACTAGCACCAGTGGACACAACTAATGTATCGACGGCTGGAATTGAACTAAAGCGAGCGTTGTTGAATTATGGAACCTATTTTCAAAGTTGTTAGTCAGCGAGAATAATGATTTACCCGACCAAATATGCGTCAGATGCCTTGACGATATCCATCAATCGTACAATTTTCTGGAAAAATGTGAAACATCTCGCCAACACTTAATACAAATCAGAGACGCACAATATATACCTATAGAGGAAGAAATTGTAACACCAAAGGAGGACAATTCAGGTTACAGTTTCTAATATCACTCGTTACCTATTTTTAAACTCTGGATGTCATAACATGAAATCAGGATTTATCTCAGAGTCAGCTGGTTTCCATTTAAGAAAAATAGTTAGATAAAACTGCACGATATTTACATTCGAGATTTAAACGTGATATCAAGGTGATTGGCTTAAAGAAAAGATTTGCTTGTACATTTGAATATTTACAACTTAATGAAATAAGGCTGAGCGAATTTTGTAACTATCAAAGATTAATTAAATTAATTATTTTGTCATAAATATAAGCAAAATTTCATGTTATGACGCCACAGTTGATATCATTTTGTACATAAACTCAAATTCTGTTAATTATATAGTAAATTTTATGCGAATAAGCATTCCGTTTGCATCGATTCAGAATGCTTAGTAGAAACCTTATCATATACCTAAATAGGATGCAGAAATGTTAGCTGTAGAAAAAGATTTTAACAACAAGTTAATATAGTTCTAAATATTTATTGAAAGTTGAGTGTTGTGGGCTGGGGTTTGTTTTTATTGAATCTGAAAAAAAAAGTAAGAATTAAAGAAAATCAGAAGTTCTCCTAGTCATTCGGCCCAAAAATATTAAGAAATATTTTTATGGAATCAGTTCCAAAATTGCCGGACGTAATCGTTAATTACAACAAACATAAACCCATTTAAAATAAACACCTAGAGCAAAACAAACACTTAGTAATAATAATACACAAATAATCTAGAAACCCTACAACTAACCCATTTAAGAAAACACGATAAATAAGAGAACGAAATTTTATCAAACAGAAACGATAAATCTATTTAGCTAATTTAAGTATAAAGGATAACGATACAATATATGCAACTTAAATTTAATTACACTAGATAAAAACAAACAAAACGGTAGAATTTCAGACTTAAGTTAATAACATCAATTTAAATGTATTGCAGGATTTAGAAGCCTGTAAAGATTTAACTTTAGTTTATGTATCGATTATTCCATTAACACCACAGAATTAACAACCGTAACAACTGTCAAGAGAACGCGTAAACGGCAAGCTGGAACGAAAAGTAGACAGCACACCGACAGAGAAAGCACTTAATTTAAATACACAACAAGGCGGATTTGTTCGAGCAACAAACGACTGAGCCTAATTTTGTATTTAGATGAAGCAAAAATCCTTTACTAATAATATGAACACATGACAACCAACCAACCACAACACGATAATTTGCATTATCTTAGTTTACTTTACTTTAGCTTCGTTATGTTACCTTAGTTCCACACTCTTTTAACCTTTGAATTATTAAGGAGAAAATCAATTTCAACAAATTTGAACAAGGATTAGTAAAATAGCTATTAACCGTATTTTTCAATAATCATTAAACCTAATATTAAACACGAATGATTAATTGTATAAAATTCTCATACCGATTACGACAAAATAGGATATTTAATTAAAGTAGCTTACAGGATAAGGATAGATAAAAATAGAAATATTGATAGAAAAATTATATCGATTTGTAGGACCTAAATAAAAAAATAACATGAATTGCTAAGCAACTAACGACTTTCCTTTTCAGTGGCTCGTTTTTTTTTCAGCGTGAAAGGGAAGTGCAGGGTAGGTATGCCGTCGCGAGGTTAGGGTTTCGACAAATCCGCTGAAGTCGGTTTCGCGTCGCGCGCGGTACGCGGTACCTTTGTTTGTTTCGCCATTTCTTTAGAGTAGTTTTCTTCGGTTTAAGTTCGAGTAGTATATTTTTCGGTACCGCGTCGGTGAATCGGTAACGCGCCTATGGGATTTTGTAGCGTTTTTGATTTGAGATCTGTGGATAGATCACATCCAGAACTAACGTAATGTAGGTTTCTCGTTCTGGATGAGTAATTGTTGACGCGTTTGAAAAACGGGCAAGTTCAGGTGACTGAAATATTGTAATGGAGCGTAATCCATTCGGAGACCCGCGACCGAAATCCTCTCCGAACTAGCTGGCCGACAAGCAGTCACCGCGTGAATGGGTTACGGTGCACGGATTGGTTGACCTGTTGGTACCATCCGTTGGCACTACTCAGACTTAACGTCTAGAACCGATGAGAGGTCGGTTCCGCGTTCGATCTGAAAGAGAAAAATCATTACAAATGGCGCCCAACGTGGGGCCAAAAAACATCCTAAGGGGGAGAGAACTTCGCGTCTTCTGACGAGTTGGTCCTTTACGGAGGATGTAAGGTACTTTGGTACTCGAGTCCCACTATCAGGAGCAGTGGAATTGTGTGATACACACTAGAAGTTGCTTCACGTGAGTTGTAGCTTCCGCTCTCCTTTGTTTGATTTTTTTTTTTCGCGACAGAATCCTTCCGATGTGTTGTCCCAGGTTAACCCCTGTAAGGACCTTCTATTTTCTTGATGGAACTGCCAGTCTGATGGGTTTACCTATCAGCATGGACTCTCAAGAAAATAGAAGGCTACCTTGCCTTTATGTCGCGGAAGGATTCTAACTATTTCGTATGCGTGTTAGACGAGTGGTATCGGTTCAACGTTCGATGGCGTATGCTGGAGTTGCGAAGCCCGGAATGCTTCCACGCGTCGGGAATTTTGACCGCGTACAAAGTCGTTACGGTAGCTCTACCACTTGTCTCGTCGAGTCATTTAACGTAGATTAGAAACGGTTTGTAATGTATGTGGGTATGGGGATAAATTTCGTAAATCGACCGAAGCACCCTTTCTTCGGCAGATTACCACGCACTCTCATTTCCCGCTGAAGAGTTCGACCACTGGAAAGGAAAGTGTATATCAAATAAACATTCGATATAAATAGTTCGCCACTATCGGCCACTAAATAAGTCTTAAGCGAATAGATATACCTATAGTTTACATTATTAGAGTAGGCGTAGTTTACATTTTTTTCTCTTTTTTTTTTACCCTTTTAGTTACACATAGGATCAAACACACCCAGCAAGAACAAATATGGCAACGAAGCGGACCCCAGATAAGCGTTGGACCAGATCCAAAACGGTCCAACCAGCTAACTGCGGGATCTGCTTCGAAGACGTAGTGGAGGGGGTACACAGCGTGCGATTGGATTGTGGACATCTATTCCATCGTGCCTGTGTACAACAGCTCCTCCTCACGTCAGAGAGTTGCCCATTATGTCGGCGACCCATCGAGCGGACCGCCCTAGACGTCCCCATCGGAACGCCCCTACCGACGCGTGGAGCAGTGGCGAAAGGAGCTCCAGAAGCCGAACCGTCACAACCACTCTTAGACCTGCAAGGAGCAGTAGGCGGTGAAGTTCCGGCTGCAAGTGTCGTGTCCGAGGTGACAACCATGCCTTCCGCCCACTCCATTGACACCCTCGTGGCGTTGATGAGGGATATGTCGGAGAGGATTGGCAACCTGGAGGGAAAGATCCAGAATCTCCCGTTGAGCCAACCACCCAGCCGCGTGAGAACTCCGCTTGGCTGGGAGCCAAATCCCAGTGTGGCGATGCCCCACTCCCGACAATCCGAGCAATGGGTCCCACCTCCAAGGAACTCGGGAATGGATCCCAGAGCTCCCGAATACAGACCGCGACACAGTACCGGACCTCCGTTGGCACCTCCAGCCCCCGAGGCAGTTCAGTACAACAGGTCAATAGAGGATGTGATTCCCCCCGGGAACGCATTGGCACCTTTTCGAGACCCGACGCCTCGTATCATGGAGAGTTGGCGCCTGAACTTTACAGGGTTCAACGATATGATATCGGCGGACCGGTTCCTTTTCCGGATTCAGGCGTTGGTATCCAGCACCCTGGGAGGTGATTCCTCGGCCTTCCTCCGGCATGCACATCTTTTGTTCAGCGGCGACGCTGCCGACTGGTACTGGAGCTTTAAAGAGTCAACGCCACGTCCCACTTGGCACTCTTTCAGTACAGCCTTCCGCAATCGATTTGAGGATGGCTTCACTGAGAGAGAGCTAAGAGAGCAAATAAAGAAACGGAAACAAGGCGCTCACGAACCGTTCGACCAGTACTACACCAGTATAGTGAGATTGAGCACTCGCCTGCGAAATACCATGCCCGAGGACGAATTGGTAGAAATTATCAGAGAGAATATGCGCTGGGATCTCCAGAACAGCCTTCTGCATTTTCCCATCAACACCATACAGGGATTGCGCCTCCATGCCCGCAGACAAGAACACTTGGATGAGCGGCGTGGTACCTTCCGTCCACAACCTCGCATAACGGGACCAAATCCCCGAAATCATCACACCGCGGAGTTGATGGCAGCGGACCACCTGCTTGCTGATCCAGTACCAGTACCGAGGAGCGGAGCACCACCGGAGCTTGAGGACCCAGCATTGATTGATCGACCCTCCCTTGAAGCAATTACAAGCCCGACGGTCTGTTGGAACTGCCGACAACCGGGACATCGGTTCTATGCATGTCCAGCGGAGGCAACGCTTTTCTGCTACCGCTGCGGGAAGGCCGAAACATACGCACCTGATTGTGCAAATTGCAAAGGGCGAAAAAACTTGCCACCGAGTGCCGCGACCACCCGTCGGCACTCCTAGACCCCGGACGAACCAATCCAGACCCCATCACCAGCTATGACCCAGCTCCCAACATGACTCCAACTCTGCTGACTCGCACCGCTAAACACAGTTCTCCCGAAGTTCCACAACCGACGCCGTCCTTCGCCGAGGCCAACGCGCAGGGAAAGGATAGCGAGACGAAAGTTCCTTGGCATGTAAAACCTTTTCATGTTAGGCTGCGGAATTATTTGGCTACTCGACAGCGCATCTTCCATGAGGAATTGGCCACAAATGTCCCACCGCGAAGCAAGCGAGCCACGCGTCGGATGCGGAGCTTCTGGAGAAAAGTCAGGCAGTCGAGGAAAGTGTTGAAGGACATATACTTAGACGAATTATTGAGGGAGGACGTCCGGCCATATGCGTCAGTACACCTCCTGCAAAAACGAGTATCAGGCTTAGTCGATACGGGAGCCAGTGTGAATTGCATCTCTGCCGAGTTTGCAGGGGAGGTACTGGCAAAGCACGCGGACCAAATCCGTCATTTCACCTCCTGGTTAAGCACGGCGGACGGAACTCGTCACTCTGTAGTGGGAAAAATTATGACGGATGTCACCTTTAAAGGGGTAACTAAACCTATGGAATTTTTCATCATACCTCAGTTAACCCAGAATCTTTATTTAGGAGTGGATTTCGTTCGAAAATTTAACTTGGCCCCGGCACTATTTTCCGGTTCGACCCTGGAGTCCGTCACCACCGTTCCTGACCAATCTCAACCCACTAACTTATTACGGCATACACTGGGTGTAACTCAGCAACTGCGTCTTGACTCGGCTATATCGGCTTTTCCATCGCACGAGAAAGAAGGTCTCGGGCGGACTGCCCTGGTGTTCCACACTATAGATGTGGGGGATGCTAAACCCATAAAACAGAGACATTTCGCCATATCTCCGGCGAAGGAAAAATCGTTATATGCCGAAGTGGATCGAATGTTAGCATTAGGCGTAATCGAAGAATCACAGAGCGCGTGGGCTTCCCCAGTCACCTTAGTTGTCAAGCCGAACAAGGTCCGGTTATGCTTAGATGCCAGACGCTTGAACGCCGTCACAGTCAAGGACGCATATCCTCTACCGTTGATCGAAGGCATTTTGAGTCGATTGCCTAAAGCCCATTTCATCACGAGCTTAGACCTCAAGGACGCCTTCTGGCAAATTCCTTTAGACCCCGGTTCAAAGGAGAAAACAGCCTTCACAGTCCCAGGTCGGCCCCTATATCAATTCGTGACCATGCCATTCGGATTGTGTAATGCCCCCCAAACAATGACGCGCCTTATGGATAAGGTGATACCACCTCATTTGCGGCACCAAGTTTTCGTTTACTTGGACGATCTGTTGCTTATAACCGAGACCTTCGATGAACACATCGACCTGCTTCAGGAGGTGGCTCTACACATCCGGAGGGCAAGATTAACCATCAACATAAGGAAGAGCCAGTTCGTGATGACGGAGGTGAAATATTTAGGTCACATCATTGGGCATGGCCATATCAAGACCGATCCGGAAAAGACTCAAGCGATTGACGTTTTTCCATTACCCAAGACCACCAAACAATTACGCCGATTCTTAGGTTTATGCGGATGGTACCAGCGTTTCGTACGTGACTATGCCACCATTACCACTCCTTTGACCGACATGCTGCGTAAGGGACGTAAATTCGTCTGGGAAGAGCCCAGCTTGCGAGCCTTTGAAGAGCTAAAGAAGAGTCTGACTACAGCCCCCGTACTGCACAGCCCGGACTTTGACAAACCGTTCTCAATCCATTGTGACGCGAGTCAACATGGGGTGGGAGCAGTCTTAGTCCAGGTTGCACAAGACGGCGAGGAGAGACCTATAGCCTTCATGTCTCACAAGCTGAACCCAGCCCAGCGAAATTACACGGTCTCCGAGCAGGAATGTCTAGCTGCGGTGTTGGCAGTGAAACGCTTCCGAGCCTATGTGGAGGGACACACCTTTGAAATCGTTACGGATCACGCTTCTCTGAAATGGCTCATGAGCCAGACTGACCTCAACGGCAGATTGGCCAGGTGGGCACTGAAATTACAGGCATTTGACTTCACAATCCGCCACCGAAAAGGAAGCCAGCATGTAGTCCCCGACACCCTATCCAGAATGTTTGCCCCTGAAGGAGCCGAGTTGGTCCAAGAGGACGACAGCCCCCAATTGATCGATTTGGACCATCCTGCCTTCAAGTCAGCCAGCTACACCCAACTGATTCACACTATCCAGAATCAACAGCCCCAGCTTCCTGAACTGCGGTTGACGGATGGATTTATTTACAAACGGATGGGACACGCATCCGGAGACCCCATACAAGAAGAAGAACAGTGGAAGTTGTGGGTGCCCGAAGAATTAACCACTGATCTGATCAGACGGGCCCATGACCACCCATCAAGTGCGCACGGCGGATACGGTCGTACACTTAGGCGGTTGAAAACCTGTTTCTTTTGGCCTAAGATGGCACAACAGATAAAAGCGTACGTAGCCTCTTGTGAGCTATGCAAGTGCACTAAAGCGCCCAACACCATTCTTCGGCCACCCATGGGTAAGGTTGAGGTCCCCGAACGCGTGTTCCAGCGCTTGTACATTGATCTTATCGGTCCTTACCCTCGATCTGCTTCTGGTCACACGGGAGCTGTCGTGGTCCTGGACCAGCTCTCCAAATTCCCTATCATAGAACCACTACGTAACATGCACACTGGACCAATAATCAGCTTTTTGGAGAACCGAGTCTTTCACATGTTTGGAGTTCCGGAGAAACTTGTCTCCGACAATGGGGTCCAGTTCACCTCCAGCAAGTTCCGAGACCTAATGTCCAAATACGGCATCATCCACCAACGAACTACCGTCTATTCACCACAAGCCAACGCATCCGAACGACTGAATCGTACGCTCATAGCGGCCATTCGCGCCTATGTCCACCCGAATCAGAGGGACTGGGGTCGCAAATTGTCCGCCATCACTAGTGCGCTGCGCTCGTCGTACCACGCCACTACCGGCATTTCGCCGTATTTCGCAGTGTTCGGCCAGTACATGATCTGTCATGGGAGCGCTTACCGGCTATTGCGGCAGCTGAAATCGCTAGAGGACCCAATCGTGGTTCTAGAACCGCACGAAAAGCTCCAACTTCTGCGAGATCAACTGCGGGAGAAGATTGAAGAAAGTAGACGGATGGGAGAGGAGCGGTACAACTTGCGATCTCATCCTTCTGGTTTTAAGGCCGGCGACGAAATATATCGTCGAAACTTCCGACAGAGCGATGCCACCCGACATTACAATGCCAAACTAGACAAGAAATTCGTGAAGTGTCGAGTCATACAAGTCATAAGCCCCACCCGATACCTCATCGCGGACATGACTGGTAAAACCCTGGGAATTTACCACGCAAAAGACCTTAGACGATGAAGTGCAACTAATTCCCACGAGAAACCTTGGCTTACCCCAATCTATGCCTAGACGAAGGCCTCCGAATCACACCTGACTTCCTACTATATAGTCACTGTCGAGTCATCACGAACATGGTTGTATCCTATCCTTCGAAACCGACCTTCGACCCGCCACGGCCCTAACCAAGACCTTTTATATAGGAGACGGGATCGTAATTACTTCGATTTTGGGGGGGGGGGAATGTGTAATGTGACGCCTACGCCCAGGAATCGAAGTGATTCCGATCCCGAACCCTTGTAACCGGCCAGATGGATATGTCCTCGAAGTGCCAGCGGACTTCATCTGTTGTGCGGATATCGTTGTGCAGAAAATATTTTTTTTTCTGTCCAAATATTTAGACCCGTGGATATAAATATTCGAAATATAGAATTAATCCAACCCCGGCACATTTCGAGACATAGCCATCTGGAAATGCCCCTCCACCATGGCCATCGAGAAAACTATGCCACTGGCGACATCTGGAGAGGCACATTGCCGCCATATGAAGTGCCATTCCACACACAGATGTTTTGTCCGAGGTGACAACTGAAAATTTTTGACAGCCACATGTCGGCTTGGTTTTTCGTGGCTGTCGTCTTCTAAGAGTGTTCATTGTCGCGAAATATCGAAAGCAATCGGGAATAGCAGCTGCTAATTGCGGGGTGCGGCAGATTCCGGTATTCGCGCTCGTTTGTGCCGAAAATCTATAGAAAGAAAATCCCATGAATTGGATTGCGGACACGCAGAAGCATCAGGCATCCAGCTTGTCTGGCGAGAGGGACTTCTTCGCTCCAAGACGGTCGTCGGCTGCCGAACCAAACAGTTCCTGCTGGATCGGCTCACAGCTGATGGTCGAAGCATTCTTGGAAGGAGTGAACCATTTGGGCTGTTCGCCTATAGGAAGGATGTGGAGGAAAACTCAAGGAGGCGGTGGAGGATCATATTTGCCAGCTAAGTATCATTATTAAGTATAAGAAATGACAAGCATGCTCAGAAGGTGGTCGCATCATTCTCTATGGAGCTTATATGAGCATAGTCTCTCCATTTGTTCCGTTCCTCAAAGGCTGAGTCCATCAGAATTTCGTTAAAGGCGTAATTTGTTAATTTATTTTGCGTGCGCGAATTTGATGCAGCCAGTTAGTCCGACATCCAAAGTATAATTTTGATCAACTTTCGTGAGAATTATTCAGACTTGATAAAGTATTTCTTCGATCAAGTGCCACCCTAGCGGATTGCTGAAAATCAAAAATGGTATTACGAGTATTTGTTAGTGGCATGTCCGGAATTAAGGAGGTAGAAAAAAAAAACGTCAACAGCGCGTCCTGATGATCCTGGACAGCAAAAATATTAAATATGAAACAATTGATATCACAGAACCTGGCAAAGAAACTGAAAAGGATTTAATGCAGTCAAAATCAACAAGTCATGGTGCCACAGTGAGCGATCCTAATCCTCGTCATCCTCTGCCGCCACAAATTTTCTATGAAGATGAATATTGTGGAGACTACGATGCATTCGATTTGGCAAATGAAATAGACATGCTGGAACAATTTCTGAAACTAGCACCAGTGGACACAACTAATGTATCGACGGCTGGAATTGAACTAAAGCGAGCGTTGTTGAATTATGGAACCTATTTTCAAAGTTGTTAGTCAGCGAGAATAATGATTTACCCGACCAAATATGCGTCAGATGCCTTGACGATATCCATCAATCGTACAATTTTCTGGAAAAATGTGAAACATCTCGCCAACACTTAATACAAATCAGAGACGCACAATATATACCTATAGAGGAAGAAATTGTAACACCAAAGGAGGACAATTCAGGTTACAGTTTCTAATATCACTCGTTACCTATTTTTAAACTCTGGATGTCATAACATGAAATCAGGATTTATCTCAGAGTCAGCTGGTTTCCATTTAAGAAAAATAGTTAGATAAAACTGCACGATATTTACATTCGAGATTTAAACGTGATATCAAGGTGATTGGCTTAAAGAAAAGATTTGCTTGTACATTTGAATATTTACAACTTAATGAAATAAGGCTGAGCGAATTTTGTAACTATCAAAGATTAATTAAATTAATTATTTTGTCATAAATATAAGCAAAATTTCATGTTATGACGCCACAGTTGATATCATTTTGTACATAAACTCAAATTCTGTTAATTATATAGTAAATTTTATGCGAATAAGCATTCCGTTTGCATCGATTCAGAATGCTTAGTAGAAACCTTATCATATACCTAAATAGGATGCAGAAATGTTAGCTGTAGAAAAAGATTTTAACAACAAGTTAATATAGTTCTAAATATTTATTGAAAGTTGAGTGTTGTGGGCTGGGGTTTGTTTTTATTGAATCTGAAAAAAAAAGTAAGAATTAAAGAAAATCAGAAGTTCTCCTAGTCATTCGGCCCAAAAATATTAAGAAATATTTTTATGGAATCAGTTCCAAAATTGCCGGACGTAATCGTTAATTACAACAAACATAAACCCATTTAAAATAAACACCTAGAGCAAAACAAACACTTAGTAATAATAATACACAAATAATCTAGAAACCCTACAACTAACCCATTTAAGAAAACACGATAAATAAGAGAACGAAATTTTATCAAACAGAAACGATAAATCTATTTAGCTAATTTAAGTATAAAGGATAACGATACAATATATGCAACTTAAATTTAATTACACTAGATAAAAACAAACAAAACGGTAGAATTTCAGACTTAAGTTAATAACATCAATTTAAATGTATTGCAGGATTTAGAAGCCTGTAAAGATTTAACTTTAGTTTATGTATCGATTATTCCATTAACACCACAGAATTAACAACCGTAACAACTGTCAAGAGAACGCGTAAACGGCAAGCTGGAACGAAAAGTAGACAGCACACCGACAGAGAAAGCACTTAATTTAAATACACAACAAGGCGGATTTGTTCGAGCAACAAACGACTGAGCCTAATTTTGTATTTAGATGAAGCAAAAATCCTTTACTAATAATATGAACACATGACAACCAACCAACCACAACACGATAATTTGCATTATCTTAGTTTACTTTACTTTAGCTTCGTTATGTTACCTTAGTTCCACACTCTTTTAACCTTTGAATTATTAAGGAGAAAATCAATTTCAACAAATTTGAACAAGGATTAGTAAAATAGCTATTAACCGTATTTTTCAATAATCATTAAACCTAATATTAAACACGAATGATTAATTGTATAAAATTCTCATACCGATTACGACAAAATAGGATATTTAATTAAAGTAGCTTACAGGATAAGGATAGATAAAAATAGAAATATTGATAGAAAAATTATATCGATTTGTAGGACCTAAATAAAAAAATAACATGAATTGCTAAGCAACTAACGACTTTCCTTTTCAGTGGCTCGTTTTTTTTTCAGCGTGAAAGGGAAGTGCAGGGTAGGTATGCCGTCGCGAGGTTAGGGTTTCGACAAATCCGCTGAAGTCGGTTTCGCGTCGCGCGCGGTACGCGGTACCTTTGTTTGTTTCGCCATTTCTTTAGAGTAGTTTTCTTCGGTTTAAGCTCGAGTAGTATATTTTTCGGTACCGCGTCGGTGAATCGGTAACGCGCCTATGGGATTTTGTAGCGTTTTTGATTTGAGATCTGTGGATAGATCACATCCAGAACTAACGTAATGTAGGTTTCTCGTTCTGGATGAGTAATTGTTGACGCGTTTGAAAAACGGGCAAATTCAGGTGACTGAAATATTGTAATGGAGCGTAATCCATTCGGAGACCCGCGACCGAAATCCTCTCCGAACTAGCTGGCCGACAAGCAGTCACCGCGTGAATGGGTTACGGTGCACGGATTGGTTGACCTGTTGGTACCATCCGTTGGCACTACTCAGACTTAACGTCTAGAACCGATGAGAGGTCGGTTCCGCGTTCGATCTGAGAGAGAAAAATCATTACAACACGATCAAAAAGGTCGCAGAGTGCAAAGATTAAATGTGGCTACGATCAGAGACAAAGTGGTCCCGTTTCGGTTTTACAAAAAGGAGTGAGTTCGTTCAAAAATCGAAAGCGGATGTAAATTTTTCGCTGTAGATTGAGGTAGGGCTCAATCCGTTTAACGAATCAATTTGTCCTCTATATGTTCCAGTAAAAGGAACTTATCTGGGTCGGTTGAAAATTTCTTTATAGGAAAAATTCCCTTATAGCTTCACCCATCTCATTATCAAATTTTGTTGGCTTCTTTAATGTGTATGATTTCTAACATTTTCGAATAGCGTGTTTCTTTATTTTATTAATATTGCTGCCTGGACTTGACTGGATCTGCCTCTCAACATTGATGGCCACGTGGTAATTTGAGCCAACAACAAGGTTTCTTACAACAAAGAATAATACACCATATTTCGGCAGGCCTGGCACAATTCTTGGGAGCAAATCCCATTTTTTAGATGAAAGTCCCTTAAAATCTATTCTGGGACTTTACCCGAGTAGAAATCAGTTTAGGCATGCCTAAACGGGCATCAGGGCCTGATGCGGAAATAGTGGGGTTTGCCTGTTAGGCATGCCTAATGCAGGCCTAATGGGGCATGCCTAATCTGGACCTAATCTCCATTATACCTAATCAGGAAAGCTTAGAGAAAAAAATATTCAAATCAAAATTTTGCAGTTGAAAGGGAAGTTAGGAATTTTTCACATTTTGTTAGTTTAGTCATGCCTCATGGGGGCCATGTTAGGTATGCCTAACTTAAACACTTAAAACTTCACATTTTAGTGTAACGTGGAGAACGACAAAAATGATCGCACAAAAATTTAGCCTTTGAAAGTGAGATTAATGATTTTTCAAATTTTGTAATTTTAGGCATGCCTAATTCAAACTTAATGGGGCCTGCCTAATACGGCCTTAATGAGAGCCTAATTAAGCATGCCTAAGCTTGTTCAGTTTAGGATTTGTTTAGGAAACCCCATTAGGCCCTAATGCCGAACGTAACGCACTACTCCATCAATTCTTAAACACAACGTCTTTAGGCACTGCTGGGCTTTCCGCATTAGGGCCTAATGGGGTTTTCCTAAACAATTTCTTAACAGAAAAATCTTTGTTGTAAAAATGTAAACACTAAAATTTCTTAGTAAGAACTTAGCATTTTGTGAGCATTCGTCAAAAGCGATACTTTTACAAACATTTTTCAAAAACGATAGATTTACGAATATTCGTCAAAAACGATAGCTTCACGGATATTCGTCAAAAACGATAATTTTAAGAACATTCGTTAAAAACCATAGTTTTATGAACATTCGTCAAAAACGATAGTTTTATGAACATTCGTCAAAAAAGATAGTTTTACGAATATAATACCGTTTTACGATTTGCTAACAAAAATTAGTTTCCTGCGCAAGGATTTTCTTCACTTTATAAATAAAGTTCCAATTGAGGCGGTGGTAGAGCTTGCCTATACAGTTCCTAGTTTAGGCAGGGATGGGGCACGCCTAAACATTTCCTAATTTAGGCGGTGACAAGGTAGGCAAGCAAACTGTTGCTAAACACAAATTTTTTTTTAAGCGTAAAAAACAGACAATCCTTAAATTCTTGGTAAGAGTTTAAATTTTTTTTTCTTGAAAAGATGTTGGGCCTTGCTTTGTGGTGTGATCAGACGCGTCCCGACGCCTTTGAGTTACCTTCTGTGTCTAAAGGATGTGTTGAAGATAATAACTTTATATAGTCGTAGGATGGGTTAAGCAGGTAGTGCTAAATTAGGTCACGCACTAAATTAGGTCAGGTAGAGGGTTATTAGGTTTTTGATTTTTAGATTGTTGGATGCCCGTTTGTTTTGTTTCATCTCGTTTCCGTTTTCTTCGAAGAGTGTGGTCTAGTATTGAGAAAATTGCGTCAGAATTTGTAATGAGTTGTTCGTTAACAATGCTCACGTCTGTTTTCTATGTTTATATATTTCAAGCCTTTCTAGGATGTAAAGTCTCGGTCCTTTGCTTTGGTTGTGTAGCAATGGCATAGAGTTTGTCATAACGTCAGGCTAATTAGAGTCTGCCTTGTTGTATAAGAAAGATCGTAAGTGCTCTTTGTATCTTGCTGTTAGTTCCCGTATTGTTCCTCCTATGTATACTATGTCGCAGTCCTTGCACGTCAGTTTGTATATCCCGCTGCTCTCGTATATTGATGTGTCATTTAGTTTTGGCTTCAGTTTATTTCCAATGTTGTTGTTAGTTTTCAATGCAGTTTGCATATTGTATTTCTTAAAGAGCTTTGATAGTTTGTATGTCTCTTTGCCTACGCATGTTAACGAAATTCACTGTTGGTCGTTCTTATAGGTTTCAGTCAGTTGGAGTTCCTGTTTTTGTTTGCACTGTGTAATAAGTTTGTCAATATCACGTTTTTTAGATCCGCTATTACTAGCTGTTCTGTAAAAGTTGTTTAGTTTGTTGGAGTAGTTGGTAGAAGTCATGGGGATGGAGTGAAGTCTCTCCACAATTGATCTGTACGCTGCTAGCTTATGTTGTGCGGGGTTGTTAGATATTACGTGTATGGTATGACCAGTTTTGGTTGGTTTACAGTATATTTTGTAGTCTAATCGTGTTTGTTGGCGAGTCACGATTAGGTCCATATAGTTGAGTTGTCCGTTTTTCTTTTTCTATTGGAAAATTTATGTTCGGGTGTATTTCATTCATAAAGGTAAGTAGTATGTCTTGTTCATTTTCTTGTGAGTCAATAACGATGAAACAGTTACCCATATATGGTCTTTAAAATATTACATTGAATCATTTGACAATTTTGGTATAAAAACATCTTTCAAAGGTTGTAAGAATATTTTTGACATTATTAAGGACATTGGATGTCTCATTCCCAGACCGTCCTTGGCAATGTATGTGTTGTTATTGAACGTAAAATAGTTCTGCTGGGTTGTGGTCTTTATGAGATTGAGCTATTGAATGAAAGTTTTTCTTTTAGCATGATCAGTGTTTCATCGACGAGTATAGACGTACGAGGTATATACAAAAAGTTAGGTGACTTTTCAAATTTCGCGGACAACGTACATTCGATTATCGATTTTTTTATTTTTTTATGTTGGTACACTCGTCATGAACATATATCTGAGTTTCAGCTACATTATATTATATGTTAAGTTTGTTTGTGAGTGGCATAATGGTTAGAAGTGTTTTGCTTGCTCGGCAATTTTTTGCTATCGAAAAAACGGATCAAAGATCAAGAATTTTTTGGCCAAAAACAATACCACAATCATACCACAGCCACCATATTCACCGCATTTGGCCCCATGTGACTTTTTCTTTTTCCCAAAACTAAAGACAATTAAGTAATGAGACTAATTTTATTGCCGCACTTGTGCTAAACCTGCGATCTTGAAATTCCCTTCACCTTCCCCAGCATCCTTCCCCTCTTCATTGATATATTTACCATCGCTCTAGCTTGTTTATTTCGCCTGCTGTGTCGTATTGAGTAGACGTATGTTGGTGGTGCTCGTCACGAAAATGGAGCAACAAAATTAAGAGCAATGCGTTGCGATAAAATTTTGCGTCAGATCGGGCGAAACAGCTTTGGAACGTAATCTTAAATTGTAAAAGTGCATGGTGATAGTGCTCTTAGTCGTGCCCAGGTGTTTCGATGGCATAAAAAGTTTAAGGAGGGGCGTGAAAGCGTGGGAGACGAGGCGTAGACCGGGAGACCCGTCGAGCTGCGGACTGACTCGAATATGCAGCGTGTGTGCACCCTAATCCGTGAGCTGGGTATGAACCGAAGATTTTGGGATGAAAAAGTCGTGCGCGAAGATGGTTCCAAAGAATCTTTCTGAGGAGCAAATGTAGCATCAAATGACCATCGCAGAAGACTGTTTGGAACAAGTGGAAAACGATCCCATGCTGCTTGATTGAGTTATTATAGGCGATGAGAGCTGGTTTTTCCAAAACGACCCGGAAACAAAACGCCAAAGCTCACAATGGTTGTCTCCGCAGGAGATAAAGACTTCATCGCAGGAAAAACTTAAGGCTGTACCAAAAAATGCGTACGAGAAGTGCTTCGAGGATTGGAAAAAGTGTTGGCACAAGTATATTGGCACAAGCGTATTGATTACTTTGAAGTGGGCAGCATAAATATTGACGAATAAATAAATGTTTTTTCCCAAAAATACAAAATCCTCTTACTTTTTGAATACACCTCGTATATATATGTTGGTGATGTATAGTGATACAAGTCGACTAGTGTCAATTAATGTGAAACAGGTGGTAGAGTTCGCTCGATCACAGCTATTCTTTAATGTGTATTTTCCGTCAAGGTGCATAACATTAGCCATTATCATTGCCAAGTTCCATGCGAAACGGTATACAGGAGTTTGGCGGTAATTAATGACAGGCCGGCTAGTGACATTGGGTTTGAGGAGCTTAGATTGTGCTTTAAGGCACAGCCCCCCCTGAAACTGCAAATTTAGGTAAACTTTAAAGTCGTTCACCTCAGAAGCGTTACGAATATTTGCAAAAATTGTTTAGTTACAAGTCAGAATGAACCTTTGGCTATTGAATCAACTCATTACGTTTTGCAAAAAGTGTATGGCAAAAGTTATTAAATTCAAACAAAAAAGTATATTTTCGTTAAATAATGTAGTAAATCTCAGAAACTACTTAACATACCGAGTTGTTTTAAGCTATGTTTATTAGATCTAAATTATTTACATTGAGTTAATTCGTCAAAAATTTAAAAAAGATTTTTGCGAAAAAATTCGTAGAACAAAATGTGTAATTTGCACACACTGAACAAATATCATCCATGCACATTGATTTATACCAAATTTCTACATTTTGTTCTAGAAAATTTTTTCCAAAAAACTTTTTTAAATTTTTAATGAGTTAATTCAATGTAGTTTAGATCTAACAAACGTAGCTTAAATCAACTCGGTACGTTAAGTAGTTTCCGAGATTTACTAAATTTTTTTTGTGGTAGGGAGGTGAATGCCATTTATGCACAGAGTGTGGGACTCCCATGCGCGACTGGACTACCCACTAAACACCTCCCTGTCAACCTGAGAACCCAGCCTGGAGCCGTTTGACACATTACTTCGGGCCAGGTCTCGTTTTGTTACGCCGTGGGGCACCTTCAAGCTGAGGAGTCCCTTTTCTAGCGGGAGGGGAGAGGGGAAGAGGAAATACCAGAAGAGCGATCCCCCAGCCCAGCGCCTCCGGCTGCTGTGAGTCCCTTTTATATTTTAGGACTGCCCGAACATAATGTGCCACCTGGTTCCATTTGTCAACCGATTCGAGCGTCACCGCAACTATATTATCCGGGGTGAGCGTTCCCTTTGCAGCCTGACCCATTTTTTACACGCAAAAAATGTGTGACAGGCATTGTTCTTCTCTCCTGGGCAAAGCCGACAATCGGGAGACCTTGACTTACCGATCTTGTGCAGGTAAGACTGAAAACACCCGTGCCCGCTCAAAAGCTGGGTCAGATAGAAGTCAGTCTCACCATGCCTTCGATTTAGCCACGGTCTCACATCCGGGATGAGGCGCGCAGTCCACCTTCCCTTCGTGCAATTCACCCAAGGCTGCTGCCAATCGTTGAGTGAGCGCTGTCTCTCCTCGCAGACAAGCATCTCCCTCGCATCCATGTCTCGGCGCAGGTAAATAGCGCGGCGCTCTCTAGCAAGGAGGGTGACAGGTATCACGCCTGCAATCACTCTCACCACCGAGTCGGAGACTGTTGGATACGAAGATGCAATTCTCAGTACTCCTCTTCTCTGTACCTGTGCCAAACGTTTTCGGTATACCTCTATGCTGAGAGCGTCGCCCCATACCTCTGCTCCGTACAGTAGCACTGACCCTACAGCACTCATCAAGAGGCGTCTTCTTGATGGGCTGGGTCCCCCTACCCTCAGGTACTTCACCGCTGGCTTCGATTCGATTTATATGTCTCCAATACTGATCACCCTTACTCTAGGGATTCTCTTTTTTGTCAAGTCGACTACTTCGGTTTTCTCCAGTGCTAAACTCAGCCCGCGAGCAGTCATCCAGTCCCTCACTCGGCGCATTAGCATACCTAGCCTAAGTTGTGCTTGTTCAACGGTGCGTCCAGCGGCCAGAGCTGCAACATCATCCGCATAGCCAACCAAGCGCGACTCATCTGGCATCTCAAGTCTCAGTAGCCCGTCGTAAGACACGTTCCACAGGTCCGGACCAAGGATAGATCCCTGGGCAACACCCGATGTAATTTCCATCCTTCGTTGGCCCTGTGTCGTGTCGTAGAGCAGGCTTCGGTCCTTTAGGTAGTTCCTCAAAAGCCGCATTAGATATTCTGGAACTTGAAAAGAGTTTTCCAGCGTGTCAAGAATATCCACCCATCTAGTGGAGTTGAAAGCATTCCTGACGTCGAGTGTCACCAACAGGACGATCCGTCGCTTGGTGCGACTATGTGCCTCGGTCTATTGGACTGCGTTCACCACCTCTGCAATCGCATCAATGGTAGAACGTCCTGCTTTAAAGCCGTACTGCCGAGGAGATAGGTCCCCAGCAGCACGAATCGCGTCAGTGAGTCTTCTCTTGATGAGTTTCTCTAGCACTTTCCTAGCCGTGTCTAGCATGCATAACGGGCGGTATGCAGACGGCGATCCGGGATTTCCCTTCCCCTTGCTGATCAGCACGAGCCTCGCCACCTTCCATCGTACCGGGAAAACCCCGTACCGTAGGCAAGCGTTGAATGTGCTGAGCAGCAAGCCAGGACAATGGTGATAAACGAGCCGTAACACCTCAGCTGGAACACTATCTGGACCTGGAGCCTTCCTCGCTTTCAATAAATTTTAATTGAATAGCTTTAATAACTTTAGCCACGAACTTTTTGCAAAATGTAATGATTTGATTTAATAGCCAAAAGTTCATTCTGCCTTCTAGCTAAAAAATTTTTGCCAATATTTTTAACGTTTCTGAGGTGAACCAAATTTGCAGTTTTGGGGGGGGGGGGGGGTCTGCGCCTTAAAGCGAGTTTTGAATGGATTTGGGTTTATGTAGTGGTGCTTAGTATTAGGAGGAATGATTAGTGGGGATTGTATAATAGCAGTACGTAAGTCTGCTTGGAATTTATTGGTGGAGTCGTTTTTTACCAGTTTGTATCCGTTGGCATTAATTAAGTCTATTGTTTTCTGTACTTAGTCCATTATTTTTAGGATTACCGTTGTATGTCCTTTGTCATTGTTAGTAGGTAATCTGTAATGTTTTTCTGAATATGTCTTAATATCTTATGCTCTTTGTGGGAATTCGCTTTGCTTATACTAGTGCGTATTTTTGTAATATATCTACTGCAGTATATCTTGGATGCGTTTGTTTTTCCTGCGGCATTTCTTAATGGCTAGTTCAGTGTCGATTACTAGTTGTTCTAGGTCTTTCTTGAGGTTTGTTTTGTATCAGATGTGTTTCAATCCCATATCTAACAGCTCCATTTCTTGTTTCGTAAAAGCTGCATCTGATAGATTTACAGATCCGTGTTCGCTGGTGTGGTCCTTGTGTTTTGTTTTTTCATCAATTTGGTACGTTCCTATGTCATGGTGTCATATTAAGTTTTGAGCTGGAGCATCAATGTTTTATCTCACGTCATTGTAGAGTTGTGGAAAGCTTTCAGTTTGTATAATGTTCGTTAATTGTAAGAATGAATGTATTCGTTTTCGGTTAATTTCGAAGATCAAATAAACAAAATAATTAACTACAACACTGCCAGCGATCCAAAACTGTTGCGATCATTCCACAACCTTACCCTTAGACTTCATTAAAGCATAGCAAACATATAGCTTGACAAACAGTGTTTAAAAAACAACATTACATCTGCATTTTCAAGAATCACAATAAAGCAAAGCACAATTGTGGCACGAAACACACTACGTAGTGCGAAGTACTTCGCATTAAAAATGAAATAAGAACACTGTACATAAAAAAAAGGACGTAATCAACCAACAACAAATAAACCACGCACATGACCCTCTATGGGATTGTTACACAAAAAAAGCATAGAGCTGAGACTTGACATCCTAGAAAAGCTTGAAATATATGAAAATAGAAAAACAGACGGTAACATCATCAACGAATAACTTATTACAAATTCGGATCCAATTTTCTCAGTACTTGACCACACTCTCCAACGGAAACCGAAGCAAGATGAACCAGAACAAACGGAAATCCAACAATACAAAACACCAAACATAATATCCCTCTACCTGACTTAATTTAGTACCTACCTGCTTAACATATCCTACACCTTCTTTTTCTTCTCTTTTTCTTAGCACTGCAGCCCCTTTCGGGCCTTCGCTTCCTGCAAATAGCGCCTCCAACTGTCTCGGTCCGTTGACCGCGTCATCCAATTCTGGAATCCGAGCAGCGATGAACTGTCTTCGTCGACCGAATCACACCCGCGGTTCCTCGGTTTCCCCACAGCCTTCAGTTCTCCAAACGAATACCTTCTTGGGTTTCCGTTGTTCGTCCATACGATGTATGTGTATAGCCCATTAAAGCTTCCGCAGTCTTACAATCCTTGAGACCTCCGCTTCGTCGAAAACTTCATACAGCTCATGGTTGTATCCCCGTCAAGCTTCGCTCCAATTATTCGCCTCAGGACCCGTCGCTCAAAGGCGTTCAATATATTTGCGGATGCTTGGGTTAGGGTCCATGTTTCACACGCATAGCATAACACATTTTTTATCACAGATTTGTATACTTGGAGGTTTGTTTTCCTGTGTATGCAGCTGGTCTTCAAGACCGTCAAAACTGAATAAAATATTTTATTTGCGAGCTGTATTCTTTGGCGTATTTCGTCTCTTTGATTGCCCGTTTTCGTTATTCTGGCACCCAAGTACACACATTCGCTAACATTTTCGATACTGTATTCGCCAAGTGTGATATTTTGTGTATTTGGGGTATTTTTCCTCGACTGCGTCATGAGCTTTGTTTTATTTTCGTTGATTTGTAGCCCTTCCAGTTTTGCTTCGCTGTCGAGTTATCCTACACCTATATAAATTCATTTCCGTCCTTACATCCTTTAGACACAAAAGATAACTCAAAGGAGTCGAAACACGTCTGCTCACTCAAATGAAAAGAGGTTCGATGGCTTTTCAAGAAAAAATAGAATCGGCCTGCGGATATCAAATAAAGAATATGCGTGTAAATATATATATATATATATATATATATATATATATATATACATATATATATATGCATATATATGTATGTATATAGACAAAATAATAGGTGTAAGCAGATTTTTCTAAGACAAGCTTAATTTTCATACTTTTCTTATAAGCTGTGAAAATTAAGTTGGTTTTCATCTTCGTAACGAAAAAGAAAAGGTTTCACAACTTTAAAAAAACCAACATTTAATTAATTCATAAAATGTACCGATTTTTAAATAGCTAGAATAATAGGTGTGCCTAACAAATATCGCAATTAACATAGAAATTTCGATATTTAAGGTCGCTTATATATAGAATTAGTTAAGACGTATCTAATACTCTGAATACCTGCCAATATTTCTAACGAATTTTTTTCTTCTTTCGGGGATAGACGATACCAACTTCCGAGAAGTTTCTATAGGAACATTATGCCAAACTTTTCGCATATTCTCCCATAATTGGGTTTTGTTTTGGCAAACCATCTTTGGCACCTCTCGTTTACGTTTATTCCAGATATTGTCAAAAGGATTGAAGTTTGGGGATTGACTTGGCGACTAAAGAACGTCCCAATTATTTTCTTGGAATCATGCTTTGACGAATCGAGATGAGTGTTTATTATACTCAGCATATGGAAGCATTACTGTCACCACAAATCCTTGTACACGAATCTACCTATACTATAGCGCTGCCACCTTTGTGCTTCATCGTTTTTTGTATATATAGCATGAAATAGTTTATTTCCAGTCGAGGAACGTTTCTTTCTGCATGGTTACCAAATAAATTTATATATCTATCAAGAGCGTTTTTCTTCTTCCTCAAATTTGCAGTTTTAAAGAATGAAACTTTGTGGGCAATGCTACCAGATAGTTTTGCACTTCCCAATTGGCGATAAACGGTTCCTGATGAAACAACATTCCCAGTTTTGCTTGCAATTGTTCTAGATGATTTTAACCGGTCGCGTTTAGCTGATGTAACGATTCGAGTGTCGGTCATTGGTGAAATTTTTTATATGCTCCGCGCATCTCAATGGATTATTCCAGTTTAAGAACATTTGTAACAAAATTTTTAGACCGTCCAATCGATGTGGTCATGAACTTGTAGGTTTTTCCCTCCTCTTGGAGCTGATGGGCAAGTCTTCTCTCCTTTGCACTACAGTGAAGACCATGGCCCATCCAATATTATCACAATCTTATAATTATACCTTCAATTTATCTCATTTGCTCAAAATCATACCTTCTGCAACAAAATAATTCTTTAAATTTATTCACTTTAAATTTTTATCGGCGCACACCTATTATATTGTCCAGCACAATTTTAAAGACTGAACAAGGAAACAAGCCGCAATATTTGCCACCAAGTAATTTTATTAGGGGAGCTCCCACTTTTCATTCGAGAAGGGTGCCACCCACTTGCCGAATTGGGTTTTTGATTCCAGAATATATTTGCTAACTTTTTTTCTACATTTTACGAGTTTTGGGGGTTCACACCAGTTATTCTGTCCGGGTGTATACAAATACATACGAGGGAGGTCCGATAAGTACTTAGCCTACAAAAGAAAAACGAAAATTTTGGGAAAGTGACGATTTATTTCTCAACACAATCTCCTCTTAGCTCGATGTACTTGACCCAGCGATGCTCCAACTTCTTTAAGTCGTCTGAAAAATACGTTTTCTCAAGGTCTGCAAAATAGGCCTCCTTATTCGACTTAAATTTCTACACGGCAAGAGATTTTTCAAGTTTGAAGTCGCACAGGGCCAAATCTGGAGAATACGATGGATGGGGTAGCAGTTCGTAGCCCAATTTGACTATTTGGCTGTGGTGATGGCGGAGGTGTGAGCTTGTGCGTTGTTGTAGTGAAAGAGCATTTTTTTCTTCGCCATATGGGGCTTTTTTTCTACAATTCGGCGTCAAATCGACCCAATAATTCGGCATAGTAGAGCCCTGTGACCGTTTTGCCCTTCTCTAGGTGGTTGATGCAGATCACACCTTGTGAGTCCCGAAAAGGCTGATAGGATAGTCTTTGCCTCCTTCGGAGTACATTTGTCGGTCCTTGGTCTCTGGTATATACTAGTGGAGCCATGTTTCGTCGACTGTCACGAAAAGATCCAAAAACTCCTTCACACTGCGCTACTATGAAGCGGTCTCATAATTTCGTTTGTTGCCCGGAGTGAGCAAAAGTGGCACCCATTGCGCCGATAAGTTTCTTATGCCCAAAATTTCATGCAGGATATAACCCACATTGTCTTTTGAGATGCCTACTGTTTCAGCTATCTTGCGAATCTTCAATCGGCGATCTGCCTCCGTGGTAGCCGCTTTCGGCGCACCCAGGTGTAACTCAGCAAAACCCGACGTGCGATCACGTTCAAACCCGCTAAACCAATTTTTTACGGTGGCTCTGTTCGTGCGAGCATCCAAACGCTCTGTGATTTCGGTGCATAATTTTCCTTCAAAAAACAAGAATTGAATCACCGACTGGTATTGCTCTGTCTATATTTTTCAAAAATCAGCAGACACGCCCGCTACGAGTCCGAGTTATTTTCGATAGTAGCCGCTTACAAGAATGTACTACTAGCCGTATACAAGAATGTACTACTAGCCGTATACAAGAATGTACTTATCGGACCCTCCTCGTGCATGTATATATATATATATATATATATATATATATATATATATATATATATATATATATATATATATATATATATATACATATATATATATATATATATATATATATATACATATATATATATATATACATATATATATATATATATATATATATATATATATATATATATATATATATATATATATGCTATATTTTTCTTCTTGAAATATAAATACAAGGAGCGTTCCAAAATAAACGAGACTGAGCGAAAATGGAAACGACAGGAGGTTTGTTCTGATAGATTCGAGTTTATTTATTCAAAATAGTCTCCTCCGGCCTCGATACACTGTTTCGCGCGATCGAAAAGCTTTTCGAAAGAGTGTTTCAGGCCATTGACCGGAATGTCCTTCAGGATGTCGGTACAAGCCTTTTGGTGCCCTCTACGGCCGCAAAGAGTTTTCCTTTCATGGCCAAATGCATTTCCAAATAAGTAGACATCAAAGGGAGCCACAAAATACTATTTCGAGTCAAAAAATCAAAAAAAAAATTATGACAAAAGTCTCGTTTGTTTTATAACAAAACGCGCACAGACCTTTCGTAAGCCCAAATGATCGGTTAAAATGAGAAAAATCGATGTTTTGGAGATATTCAACTCCTATTCCATGAATTTCAACGATGGTTCCGGCTCATTTTTGATAAATTCACGCACAATTTTGATGGGGTTTTCGGTGATTACTGATTTTGGGCGTCCCGTATGTTCATCGTCATTTATGTCCTCATGACCATCTCTGAAACCACTCATGAACTCTGGCACGAGATAGACAATCATCGCCATAAACTTTTTTCATCAATTCAAATGTTTCGGTAAACATTTTACCGATTTTAAAACAAAATTTGATATTAGCTCTTTGATCGAAACTCATTTTTGTACCGATGATGACACAAACATACTGTCACTTTAGACGCAATAATTTCGCTTCCACTGAACCGAATGTCACCAAACTTTCACTGGAAATATTATTTAGTTTAGCTGCCATACTCCCGATTTTTTTTTTTGAAATTCCAGTATGTTATACAGTTTTTCATGCTGAAAAAGAATATATATATATATATATATATATATATATATATATATATATATATATATATATATATATATATATATATATATATATATATATATATATTGGGCGCGGAAAACGATGTTCTAAATTTTTAACACCCCCCCCCACACCCCACTCTCAATCCTCTCCAACATTAAGTATGAGCAAAATACCAACTTTTCACGATAGTGTACATTTCCCAATTTTCAAACCTTAAAAACTATGTAAAGGTATGTTTTCCGCGCCCAACATATATATATATATATATATATATATATATATATATATATATATATATATATATATATATATATATATATATATATATATATATATATATATATATATATATATATATATATATATATATTCTTTTTCAGCATGAAAAACTGTATAACATACTGAAATTTCAAAAAATCGGGAGTATGGCACCTAAACTAAATAATTACCTATGTATCCATATAATTTTGTATAGCATATCATACAGCCAAAACATCTTTGCCAAAAACAATGAAAATCTGGTTAATACGTGTGTACGCAAAACGGGTTCGCCATTGGTTAGTTAACTCACCCATAATTATGGGTGTGTTAAACAGGGCCATTAGCTTCCAAACAGCGGATTGTGCTGGCGCTGGGCACTCTTATGTACAGTGGTACGTATACTCGTATATACAATGTAATACAATGAAAAAAAAGGAGTCACCACCATATCCACTGTGTTCATTTGTGGGTAATATGGGCGGGTGGGCATAAACGTTTGTCGGTTTTAGATCCCTCGTACGTTTACTTGCTTACTATCTCTATCATTATGTTCAATAGATTTGAATCCAATCTTTAGCAGTGGAATATTTGAAGTGTACTTTATCAAAAAACAACAGTAAGGAAAAGAGAACCGATTAGACTGGAGTCGATCACACTACTCAACGGAATTTACAAGGTCTTCTGTGCGATAGTGACCAAAATTAAATTGTAGTCGAAATAACCCATAAGTTTGAGTATGTTTTTCTTATATAATCCCGCAATTAACATCACAGACAATATATTGGCAAAAGTTTTAAAGAAAGCTTAATCATAATTATTATAAGGAATGTCCACTTTCCGATGATGACTATGACGGCTCGGTGTTATTGAATAATAAGAATTTAAGCAAGTTAGCTTAAGTACTGGAGTGGAGACTTTTGAGAAGTGGCTTCTACCTATTCTATGGATATCTAGCTCCACTGCATAAATAGATCCCGAAGCCAAGTGCGAGCCATATACCAACAAATTAATGATTGGCTTCTGAAAAATTGTTTTCTAGCTCTCACGTGTCCTCCAATCAGCCTAGATGCGTGTTGTTATCATCAAAGTGAAATTCTTTTCATAGAAAAATGAATTGTCGTATCATGATGAACTTATATGACACTTTATTGGTGATGTCTGGAGGAGTATACCATTTAACTAACTTAGGCGACACTCTTGGTAGCGGTGACAGACTCCCTCTACGAAACATCTACTAAAGGAACTACAGGCAATCCTGAAAAACGATCTTTTTGAGCATTTTCAAAACGAATCGCGGGCCATCTGGTTGTGACCTATAACGACGAACAGTATCTCAAATCTAACTGAATACTTCTGTCGCAAAAGTGAGCAACATCCTGAACAAGGAGTTGTGAGTCGTCCCCAAGGTATCGCAGCTATGCATCGTCAAAGTATATATACCTGCGACGAAACAAACACCACAGGAAGCCTTCGAACTACCGAGTCCCGAGGTATAAGACGCAAAGGTGACATATTTGCACCCAGCAAGAAGTTATCAATAAAGGAATGATGGTTATGTGAAATAAATATGTGACTTCACTTTAGCTTCACCCGATTGACTGCAAAATTTATACCGATTGGTCCTGTAGCGACATCCAACAAGGAGGTAAATGAGGGTGGTCCAAATAAACTTGCACCACAGCAGAGCGGCAACAAACATCTTGTAGACTAATGCACTGACAAAGTACTAATCCATAAAAAACTTACCAACGCAAAAGAAAGGTAGTGGCATAATATGTCGAGAGAAAATTAACAGGAGGATGACAGCCAGCCTACAATTTGGTTATCTAGAGACATTGACCAAGTTTCAGGTACTAGTGGAATGCATACGAGGGAATGAGGCTATCATTGGATGCGATGCCAACATACACCATGACACTGGCACTAGAGGACTTACACGACTGTAAGGGTCGAGAAATACCCAGCTTGTTGGACCACCAGTGGATCACTTTTGAAGAGGTGGAAAGCCCTCACTAGCGAGAGGTGGAAAGCCCTCACTACGAATATCAGACTTGGTACCATAAATTAGGGGTGTTAGTATGATGGTTTGAAGGGGTGAACATAAGAGCCGGATACAAATAGGAAACTATGCGTACCTAATGGGAAAAAATATAAACTAGCCATTGATTTTATTAAAGCGAATTTTTAGCATCAAAAACTGAGATTACATGCACTATGAACGTGGAAAGACAAAATTATGAAATGGTAAAAAATAATTTATAAAAAATAAAAAAATTATAAAAAATATTTCGCAACTTTTCTGTGTTACCTTTCACGATTGCACTCGCCTAATGGGGTGAAATCTTAATTTTTCTCATAAATTACTCCCATTTATTCGTTTCCATATTTGAAATTTGGCAACATACCAATTGGAACGGCAACGGTCCTCGTCCCACCCCTTGTCCCAATCAAAGTGAAGGAGTACATACTAACCTTGACGGTTTGCAGCGTCGGAACATCAACGTTGGATACTGTAACCGTGATGGACGGTACGCATCATCGGGGCACCGATGATGCGAAGAATTTTGCCACTGCATGACAACTTTTTCACTATTTGAAGCATTGCCAGATGTTAAATTACGACGCTCATATGCATATTGAACTGAAAAGAAGATTTATAAATATTAATGAAATGAAATCTTATTAGGTAATTACAAGTAAGTATGTAAATAGCATTTGAGGATTAAACCTTATTTATCTTTATCTAGTTTTCGAATGCAAAACGTTAAAAACTTACCACAAAATTAGTATGATCACCATTTGCTCTAGCTATTAGTATTTTGTAACATTTTGAAAAAAATTGCAGGCAATTTTAAAATAAGCAGTTAATTAATTCTATTTAAAACGGGTTTTACTCAAAGTTAGGTAATATTGAAAGTTTTCTTCGAATGTTATTCCAAAAGAGAGTCTCCCCAGTTTCCCTCGTATACCTATATAATATGTGTATACGTATTTTTCACCGACTTCCATCGTAAAGAAGGTAATCAGTCTCATACGTATATTTTTATTAGCATTATTTATTTTTATGTTCACACATAACTTTTGAACGAGAATAGATAAAAGGATTCTGTTTTCGCCAAACTATTGAACTTACTCGTCCTTGGGCCACATCTGAAGGATATTTCATTCGAGAAATGACAAAGTACAAAATCTGTTAGGCAAAGTAAATTTTTCTGATGTTGAAATCGATCTGTGAAGGGATATTAATTGTTGAGGCTGCATATGTAAGGTAGATGAGAAATTTATTTGTTTTCGGTGTTCATTTACAATATTAATCGGCTAGGCAGATATCGACACTAATGCATGGCGCAAATCGTTAGAATATTGAATTTTCTTATATTTTGCATTAAATTACTTGTTAATTTTAAACGAAGATAGAGAGCTGGAAACTATTTTCGCTAAGCATTTGAATTTACTTTTGGTTAATTTTCCTGCAGAGGACGTGACTATTGAATAACGGCAAAGGACAATTGCTGTTAGTAAAAGTCCAGTCTCATGAACTTAGCGTTGGTTTTCCCTCGGATACATGTAATAGGTAACACATGATTAATAACTATATGAATATTTTATCTATCCAATCAAGGATGTGATCGACATTAATAGTACGATATAGAGATTTTGATATAATAATTGTATTTGAGCATGCTTTCACATGAAACATACTGTCACGGACAAATTTCCACCAGACCTCAGCACTTGCCTTTGCAATAAGTTCACAAGTTGTACGAAAATATGATAGAATCACCCGAGACAATTTACTATTGGAAACTTTGTAAATAGAAATATGTTGTAATCGTTAATAACACTAAAAATAAACAAAGTATTAAGTTAGGACAATAGTTGAACAAGAAATACCCGGAATAATGGCGCTGCGAAAGCACGCCTCCGAAGACAAACCGTTAAAAATGCACGAATCGTTGGCTGTAGACAAACCAATGCACATACTACAGTTTTAATCGAGACTTTGGTTGAATTAGATGCAACGATTCGATGGGCGGCCTGAAATATATGTATACTAGACACAGAATGAAGTTGCTGCGGCATTGGCTGAAGCAAATTATCCGATATTCGCATGGCGTGGTGAGACCGAAGGAGATTATTGGTGGTGCAACGATAAATATGTAAATGCTGAAAATTGGCAGCCAGATATGATTTTAGATGATGGAGGCGATGCAACACAGTTAATGTTGAAGAAATACCCAGCCATGCTTAAAATGGTTGAAGGAACGGTAGAGGAAAAAGTCACTGGGGTGCATAGACTGTACCAGCTATCAGAATCTGAGAAGTTAACAGTTCCAGCAATGAATGTAATGGATTTCGTTACTAAAACAAAATTTGATAATTTGTTATGGCTGCACAGAGTCTATTATTGATAGGTTAAAGCGTTCAACAGACGTTATTTTTGGCGAGAAGCAAGTAATCAATTGCGGATATGGTGAAGTTGGAATAGGATTCGCACAAGCATTGGTAGGATTGCGATGCACCGTGTAAATTACTGAAATTACCTCTATTTGCGCTCTTCAGGCCAGCATGGATGGTTTTCGTGCGGCAAAACTTAATGAAGTTATTCGAAATGTAGACATTGTTGTTACCGCCACCGGTAATAAAAATGTTGTACTTCCGTGATCATATGGACAAATCAACAATGGATGTATAGTCGGCAACATGGGGCACTCGAGTACCGAAATCGATGTGAATAGTTTACGGATTCCAGTTCTATTGCAAGTAGACCAAATTGGTTGGCCAGATGGTAAACAAATCATCTTGTTGACTGAAGGACGATTGGTGAATTTATCGTACTCAAGTATCCAATCGTTCGTTCTTTCGGTAACATCTACTACACAGGCTCTGGCATTGATAGAATCATTCAATGGATAGAATTATTCAATGGATGGACGATTACGTAGCTTACATTTTCCCACATTCGATATCATCAACTTCTGGAGAAAATAAACATAAACAAACAGAAGATACTTGATGTCTCAATCAGGCACGGCCACCAACATTGAAAATAAGAACAACCAAATAAAAAAACACAGAGAAAAAGCTCGCTCTGAAGATCCGAAGGGTCAATAGTGGGACTAGAATCCACGAGTCCAAGAAGTCGTGGCCAACTTCACCGAAGGGTTTTTTCAACGTGGCGAAAAAAACCATCCAAGGATGGACCAAATACTGAGCGAAGAGCGCTTTTTCTTGTTTTGGAGCCCGTGTGGGAAGGTCGCATCATCGAACGAGGAAGCCGAGCGCAAAGGAAGAACGTGGCTGTCTACGAAACGAAATTCTTCCAGGAAGGAAAAAACACCGGGCTGACAAGGACACGCCTCGCGGAATTGGTGGCGAATTTTATCGGAATGCACGCGGCTAGCGGGAGTCGAGCAATGGGACACAATCGAAGCGGAAAATTTACCGGGGGCCCCTGTCGTCAAGTTAATTGAGTTAAGGTAAATATAATGATAGAGTTAAGGTAGAATTTCATTGAGGTTGTTTGAAATGAGAATCATAACTTATGAATAATAATCATACTTGGACGTTCAGTGAATCGGATTTACTTTTATTTGTTTTCTTCCAATCAAGAAACCACTAGAAGTGATTTTAAGACGCCCATTTTCTGCGCCAATATTCCAAAAGTGCTGGGGTATATTAGGTCTTTTATTTGGTTTCGAATTCGAGTTCCCGCTGAAGGTCATTTCTCGTCAATTAGGACTTAGGGTAGATAGATTACGGGATTATTGCAGGAGTTTGTTGGGCGGGTGGTCGTCCTCTTCTAGGTTGGTACGTAGATAAAGGCAGTGATCGCTTCCCCTAAAAGTGAAGACACTGGTGCGAGCCAAGCCCGGGACCCAAAATCCCCCGGCCGGAGTTAGCAAGTATGGTTGGATATTAAATTATGTTTTTTTAATGAATTACATAATTTTTTTGCAAATCTTCATGTAACTGAGCCGAAGGATATATTAAACGCATCGTATGATATGCATCATCTTCACGGGCACTTTTACCGTGAAAGTAAGGAAAACATTACTTCCTTTATTAATTTTGCAATTTTTTCGAAGCTTACCCTAATTTTTCTTATGATTAACAAAAAAACTGTCATGATTATCTTAAATCAATTAATTCAAAAAATTTTCATATTTTTCTTTGTCGATCAATTTGTTTAAAAAAATCTCATAAGAAATTTAAACTATACTTGTTGTGATTTATCATGCTAACACACAATTTGGTTATGCTTCATGTTAAAGCTCTCCATCATCACTGACCCTATATGGAAGGGATCGATCGACATACGAGAACTTCACTTAGTAAAGAAAAGCTGTGTGCAATTAGGACAAAAATCGATGCATATTCTTAGGTGATTTGGAAGTGCCATAATATCCAAGCCACTTACTCGTAAGGGATGGATCCGACTACGACCATATAGTCGCATGACTGTTGCAAGTTACACATGGTTAAATGGAAGCACACACACTGCGAGAATTCTGGTCAGGTTGGCACTCGAAGGAGTGTGCGATTTTTCTTAAAACCAGTATCTTCTTCTTCTTCTTAGCACTACAGCCCCTCTTGGATCTTTGCTTCCTGCAAATAGCGCCTCCAACTATCACGATCCATTGACCACGTCCTCCAATTACGAAATCCGAGCAGCGATGAATTGTCTTCGTCGACCAAGTCAGACCAGCGTTTTCTCGGTTTCCGTACTGGTCTCTGGCCTTCAGTTCTCCCAACGAATACCTTTTTGGGTATCCGTTGTGCGTCCATACGATACGCAGTCTTACAATCGTTAAGACCTCTGGTTCGTCAAATATTTCATACAGCTCATAGCTGTATCGAATGGGCCATTGGTCGCCGTCCAGCTTCGCTCCAATTATCCGCGTCAGGACCCGTCGCTCAAAGGCGTTCAATATATTTGCGGATGCTTGGATTAGGGTCCATGTGTCACACCCATAGCATTACACAGGTCTTATCACAGATTTGTATACTTGGAGGTTTGTTTTCCTTTGTATGCAGCTGGTCTTCAAAATTGTCAATACTGAATAAAATATTTTATTTACGAGCTATATTCTTCGGCGTATTTCGCCTCTTTCATTACCAAAACCAGTTTAGTAGGTAGTTTTTGTGATATTCGCACAGGTGCATATCATTTGGACATTTAACTCTGGCATGCATGGGAGTCTCTTGCATAGTGCACAAATGAGTTAGAAGACTTGAACTAAATCCAAATGAATGCCGTTTGTTTGTCTGAACATGTGTCAATAGTTTTCAAAGATTTTTGCATTTCTTCAATCTAATCATTGAAGGGCAATAAAATGACAGTTGCATAAGATGAAATATGAACTAATAATATAAAGATAATTCTTATAGAACGGATTTTATGAATAGGTAGAATTTCAAGAAAATTTCAGACTAGGATGCTACTTAATTTTTATTATCTTTGGTGTCTCTGCTACCAATTTTAATATTTTAAATTATTCTAATTTTCGGTTTTTTTTGCGCTTGTCAGTATTAATTTTTTCCTGCAACGTGCAAGGCATGCTTTGCCTTAATAATACTCATAATAATGCAGCCGCTCTTTGTGCATCCGTCATATCTAAATTCATGCTGATTCTCTTAAACAAAACCGAGCGCATTAATTCCTGGCAAACATATTCCTTCAAATGAGCATATTCGTTTTGCAAATGCCTGAAGTTAGTTACCTTTCAAATCTTGCGTCCAAAAATCGCTCGATACGACAGGCATATTGCAATGCAGCCGAATCTTAACATGATGATCGTTTAAGTTTGCTGAGTATTTAGATGCATGTTAGTCTTGATGGCGTTCATATTTTGAAATAGAAAGGGATTTTCTAAGTAATTGATATGATTTATTTGGCTTAACATCGTGAAATTTGGTTTTGAATCAGGTTATTGTGTAAGATACTGCTGACAACATGCAAGTATGCAATTTCAAAAGTTATATCCAAGACATCTCAGTCACTTCAACTTAAGTAAAAACGTATATACCCTCCTAATGTCTTCCAACAATGTTGCTTGAAATTCTTTGTAAAGGGTAAAACTTGAGGGACTGAAATTTTTATTGAAAAGTTTCTGTGAGCTGTTTTGTTTTCCATTTATTCTGTTTTCAGTACTAAAGATAAACATATTTAATATATAAAAATCAAGTTTTATAGATGCCTGGTTGCAATAAAGGAAATCGAAACAAATTTTCCCTACGCAACTGCTATTTTGTTATTTATGTGTGGGAAATTTAATGTGAATGTCAAAGAAAGCAGAGTCTCTTTCAAAAATCCAATTAATGTTCTTAACATCAAATTAACATTCGCCATATAACATTTTCGTGAGCGTAATTAGAGCTGGGATTTCGGTGATGATAAGAATCATTAGAGTCGATAGCTAAATGCAATGTAAACTTTCCATATAAATGTTTCAATATATTTTTTTCTTGAAAATCCATCGGGCCTTGCTTCTTTAAAAAATACTCCTTTGACTCATCTTCAGTGTCTAAGGGATGGGTGGAAAGAAATGGCTTTATATAGTTGTAGGATGGTTTAAGCAGGTAGGTACTAAATTAGGTCAGGCAGAGGGATATAAGGTTTTGTTTTTTTGGATTGTTGAATGTCCGTTTGTTCTGGTTCATCTCGTTTCCGTTTATGTTGGAGAGTGTGGTCTAGTATTGAGATTTTTACACCGCACAAATAAAACAGAAACGCCAACTGATGCATAAGAACGGCCAACAATGGATTTCGTTACCATATGCACGCAAAGAGCAAACGCAAACTTCCTTAGGAAATACAAACTGTATTTGAAACTACGAGTAACAGCAACATTGGAAACACATTGAAACCAAATGTGAAAGTCATATCAATATACGAGAACAGCAGCATATACAAACTGACAGACACTGACTGCGACATGTTATGTATACTAAAGATAAATCGGAAACTAACGATAAGATTCAAAGGCCACTTACAATCTTTCTTATACAACAAGGTTGACTCCAATTATGTGACACACCTACACACTCACGGACACAAGCCTGACGCTATCATTACCTCTATGACATTTGCTAAAGAAACAATGTAAAAGACCGAGACTTTACATCCTAGAAATGCTTGAAATATATGAACATAGAAAAACAGACAGTGAACTTATCAACGAACAACTTATTACAAATACCGACGTAATTTTCTCAGTAATAGACCACACTCTCGAACAGAAACGCAAGCGGGATTAACTAGGATAAATGGACTTCCAATGATTCATAAAACAAAAACCAAATATTCCTCTACCTGACCTAATTTAGTACCTACCTGCTTAACTCATCCTACACCTATTTAAATTCATTTCCTCCTATCCATGCTTTCGACACTGATAATGACTCAAAGAAGTCGAAACGCGTTCTGCGTCGTTTAAAAGCGGAAAATTGCAAGGAAGCCGCGAGTTTGAAGTGACTATTTAAATAAATGATCAACGACTTCAAGTCTGTTAACAATAGTTTCTGTGCAATCTGTATCAAGACAAATTCTTTGATGTTAGACTGATCAACTGTCACGTGAGCATAGATAACAAGAAGGAGGCAATCAAGGACAAATTGTACAGCTCCATGGAACGCAGTGTTGATACGTTGTCATCAAATGACATCAAAATTGTACTGGGTGACTTCAATGCGAAAACAGGCCAAGAAACAGTGTAAAGAGGATGAACCGGAGGGCACAGCCTCTATACAGAGACAAATGACAATAGATAAAGCCATATAGACTTCGCTACTAGCAAAGGCTTCATAGTAAGCTTCACACACTTCCCGTATCGAGGCATCCACAAGAGAACATGGGCGAGAGCCCAAGCGGTGCCTTGCCAGCCAGGATTAATTTCCTTCAATCATCACGGTTCTGGGACATCGTTTACGAGTTGATCACTCCCAGTAATAATCTGCTATTAGCCCCTATCATGTCTTCCCATCAAGTCCTCAGTCTTCCCGCTGGATGTCCACCTTGTGCTCTACCCTTTCATATTTTTTTAAGTGGTCGGTTTCATTCTTTCCACATGGCATACTCATTGCAATTTGCGTAACTTGACGCAAGCAGATATAGGTAACTTATCAAATAATTCATACAACTCATCGTTGTAACGTAGTCTCCACTCTATTACTTGTTTCAATGGACCATGGATGTTTTGGAATGCTTTGCGTTCAAGTATGATATGTTCACTGCCTTTTTGGATCTGCCCGTCAGAGTCCATGTTTCACTTTCATATAACAGTACAGGTTTGACTAGCAATTTTCAAATGCAGAGCTTGTTTTGCTTGTGCATAATACTGGACCTTAGGATGGTAAGGACAGAGTTATAGGCTTTTTTTGAAGCATGCAATTTCGTCCTTTTCGGCACTTCTACTCCCCTCTCTAGTTTGTAGAGAGGAAGCAAGAAGGATTACTAGAAAATAGACCCCTCAACCCTCAACATCCCCGGGCGCTCTAGCAATCTCTCTTTTAGTCTAAGGACTGCTCCAAACAGAGTGCGCCATTGTTCCATTTGTCAATCGATCTAAGCATCTCTGCCATGAAACTATCAGAAGAGAGCTTTTCAGGTTCAATTTTTGCACGCAAATAAATATATCGCAAGCGTCTTACTCTTCTTCTGTACAAAATATGTAATCAAGAGGCCTTACTTAGCAGTTTTGCGCAGGTGAGACTGGAAAGACCCGGTTAAAAGTTGAGTTAAGGAGAAGTCAGTCCCACCATGCACTTGATTCTGCCGTGGTTTTAGGACACGAATGAGACCCACAGTCCATCTTCCCCTCGTGTTTCTCTCCTAGGATTGCAAAGACATTGAAAATACTAAACGCACCTGCTATTAAATTTCACAGGAATATTTATGTAAAAGTCATAGGCTCATTAGAGGTGTTTCAGTTAAAATGAGCATTAATCTGCAGAACAAGCAAACAGCGCAATTTTGGATGGAGAAGATATGACTTTATTGGAGATCAGCAAGAATATGTACAAAGAAGAGCTACAATAGTCAAACTCTGAAGTGAAGGCCAAAGAAATATGAAATATAACCTGAACATAAGCGAACAAGGCAGTGAAAATGAACAAGGTACACGTCCAACTATATGCAGAGGTAGAAGCAAAACATGTCTTGTCAAAAAACTGAGACAGTCTAGACACAATGCATATCTAGTCTTAAGAATATCAGCAGGGGTCACACTTCGTTTGTCTGTAATGTCACCATAACAAAGAATCTTATGTGACAGATAATTAAATTATTTATTTGATTTTTTTTTTTGCTTTAGCACTACAGCCTCTTTCGGACCTTCGGCAAGAGAAAGTTAGAGTATCTCATTATCTTGATGGAATGTATCGGCAACTCGGGATGGTCAGTACCACGCTATGGCCGTATATCCACCCCCCCAGCTGCGAAATCATTTGATTTTAAACCAGAACGTATCATTTATTTGATATCTGTAGGCCAATTCTCTTGTTTCTTGAAAAGCCACCGGGCCCTGCTTTTTTTGAGTGATCAGAAGCATTTTGACTTCTTCTACACTGCAGATGACCTAAAACAGTCAAAACGCGGCTTCCCATCCAAAAAAAGCAGGGCCCAGTGGTTTTTCAAGAAAAAAAGATGATTTAATTATTGCTATTTCGTTATCTTACGTTATTACTGGACACTAGATCGAACCAATCCCTTAATTTTTTAATTAACGTTTTTTAAGGTTTCACTAGTCGCATTTTTTCATATGATGTAAAACTCAAATAAAACCCAATCCTATGTTTCTAGGACAAGTAAGCACCAGAAATATAAAACTAAACTACTAAACAAAATTTTAATCATTGTCTGTTGAAAATTTAGCATTGCGTATTATCGTATTTCTATGTGATTATTACAATTAGCCAGAAGAAAATTCAGGCAAAAACCTCTACTGAACTTATTACTAGCTTAGCATAACTTAACTATCTACTTATAACTAGCTAAAATCCATCAGGCAAGGTTACGGCCAAAAGATAGGTGGTAGCAACTGCTGATACGCATAGTTTTAAGTAATGTTCAAACGATGGTGAAATGACTTTGTCACAACACCTACTATATTATAAGGCCTCTGTACCGCATACATTCTAATAAAGAAAATTATATATATAAAATTTAGCATTGAAAAACTTGACAGAACAAGACAAAATAAATTTAATGGAATTGGTATCAATCAATTTCTTTGGTTTGACATAAAAATTTTCAAAATAATTGCACTCGTGATTTAAACGGGGCAAAAATTAATTTGTTTAAGGCATTCTGAAGCCAGGCGGCAGGCATTTTCTATGAAAATTTTCATATATTTTTGTCTCCATGCTTGATAAACTACTTCTCTCTAGTACATTATGTGCCCTTTGATTTTTTTTTCAGAGACTCATATTTTTTGACTCATATAGTTTTGACAAAACTAAGAAGGGATACGAAATGAACATGAAATAAAAAATTAAGAAAGAAATTTATATTAAAATGTTGTGCGAATTGTAATTGTTGATTTTGGGTGGCTCTCATAAAGGAGG
>OZ017743.1:6493955-6501455 GCA_963969285.1 Odontomyia ornata | reverse complement strand
GATGATTCACGACGACCCAAAAATGTCGAGTTTTATGAACCGTTGTACCGTTGAATTTGGCGATGTAAATTGATTGTCGCGGAATGTTTACTCGTAGTCTGCGCCCTTGCTATGATCAATTGCGTAGAAAACTGCTCCTACCTGCTTTTGAGCCCGTGGTGAATTCTGTTTGATTCTTTCCGGAGGCTAGGTTGATTGTGGGTACCCTGTGAGTATACTATGCGCCAGAGTGCGATGGGCATTTAAATGAGGCAACCGCTTTAAAAATGAAAGGAAATAAGAGCAATTTTAGATCAGCAGTAGCCGAACATATCATCACCGAAGTCCATTTAATCACAATGGATGGCGCAACGCAAACACGGGGAGCAAGAAATATGAGAAAATTGGATGCAATGAAACGCCTTTCAATATCAAAGGAAAATTGCATATTAATGAACAATAATGCAGCTAATTGTAAATCCTGGCTGCTGTGAAATAATACACTTCAATTCAATAAACGGAAATTTTAATTACCTTCCCAAAGAAATATCTTTCAATGGAATTAAAATCTTAGTATATAAGTAAACTATCTAAGCTAAGTAAAACAATCCCTGAGGAAGACCGAAAAAATAATAAAAAATTTTAACGTAAAATTGAAAGGGTTTCTCTTTATACTTCAGAAAGATTTTGCGAAGATTGAATCAACCACAAACATTCTCATTCATTGTCTCATCAGGGTATGATGATTTAAGGGTGCGTTTACAGCATAAATAAAACAGTTTTTCACTAGTTTTAAACAAACAAGCCAAGTATCCTTTCTGATTCTATTGGGCTTTTTCTTCGTGGCGGGAAAAGTACGCGTGAAACAGGAAAAACCGATCCACTAAGGATGCGAGGCAATTATTGTATTTCATCCTTCTCGCCCATATTGGACCAGTTTTATTATTGTTTCACGCCGCATTTAAAAGAGCCCATTTTACATTAACGGGACGTAAGATTTTGCAAGAACTCTTTTGTTTTTTCAAATTTTGACTCTTTTTATCATGCATAACTCAGGCTGATGTTTTATGGTAGGGGCCCATGGTCTACCGTTGCCAATAGAATACATTCGAAATTCTCGTCGGATGTCACTTTTCCCCTAACTGTTCGGTATTTGCATACTCTAAGATTAGACATTCCAAGAAAAGTTCGTGTTAACAGGAAGAGTAACTCAATTTATTGGAAACATAAAATTTTGATAATATAATCACATAGAACATGAAAGGAATTTTATGACTAATACTATTCGAATAGAAAAATATAAATGATCGTTAGCGCAGGTGAATTTATGCATATGAGATAACTACTCTTGAAGTTTGACAGAAATTAAAACGGATAGAATGGATTATGCAGCCTTTGACGACGGTGCCTTCTGCGCAACAATTCGTAGAATTCTGGTGAGCCATCGGCCATATTTTCCAACACATCATTTTCGCCCAAAGGTGGTTCATTACTTGCTCTTCTACGAGGGACTCCAAAACCAGCAACGTCTTCTGGTTGCACATTTATCTATTAGAAATTCGGAAAATTGTACAATATAACATTAGTAATCAAAATCGCATCAAACTTACCGGGTAAAACTGAAAAACTCGACATATTACTAAGGTGACAATCAGAAGGATGAACAGCCAAATATGCCAAATCAGGGGCTGCACGTCAGGCAATTCAAACTCTGCGGGCAGAGAATGCAGCCTTCTTTCCGAGAAAACTCGGCTATGGCTGGGTAACGAATAGGGAAACATGGCTAAACAAAGCGTGGCATCCAAAAAATATTTTTCATTAAATGCTACCTAGATTTGTATAACGAGTAGCCGAAGGAGAATGGAAACACACATTTAATCGGTATAGAAAAATCTTCACCTGCGCAACTGAAAACTCTTCACAACACACGTCCTACATGTTAGATTGTCAATATTTAAGTGAATGATTAATATACGAAGAATGTGGTGAGCTCGCACACATTCTACCGTTTTTGGAGAAATTTGTTGCTATACTGTATCTATACCCATATATTCTCTGATCCAAGCAGGCACTGCGGTTGCGATTGCAGGGAGAGATTCCAGCAATCGAGCGAGATCCCTCAAGATACGGAGAAGTGTAGAAACTTTGAGTATACTATGGTAGAAACACATCGAGAGGGGAAGTGTGGAGAGAAACTGAAAGGGATAGTGTGGAGAGATATTTTGAAAGACTGATATGGGGGGGATTTAGAATATTGGGAGTTACCAGTCCCACGGTTATTTAATTGCTCGAAAGATAATTAAGACTTAAAAAACATACAGATGCAAACGAATAAGGTACTCTTCATCTAACATAGAAACAATAATTTGATTTAATGCTTGTTAAACGACTTCCAAACCCATATTTCATTATTTTTTACATGAAATATTCAACTGATAACAACCTTCTAGAGTATGTTAATTAAACGCTGACACAATTTCAATTGGGCAATAAAAACTCAATATATTTTTCAATAGCATTGCCATATATGTAGCGTTTGCTGCTTTCTAATTTGGGAATGCGAACACCAAGATTCGTCAGCAGTCCTCGTAAAGCATTTCAAGAGATTAATGGAAAATTCACTTTCTTGTTTGTTATTTAAATTAAAATAAAATTTAGAAACAGATAAGCTAATCAAAAAAATTCAGAAAGTCTCACAAGACCGCCACATATATTAGACCTGGCAGTGCTGTGTTCCATTTCGACAGTGTTCCTAGCGTTCCTGTGGTGTAAGAGACTGGACCAGTACTAATATTTCGTCGAATGAGTTCGGATGTGTGGGTTGTGCTGCTCGTTAGTAGTGAATCTAATGACCGCGTGTTGTGCTTTGGACCTAATTGGTATATATTGCTTATAATAAATAATTTGGAAATTGGCTAACGGGTAACCATGTTTGGATTCGGATCCCTGATCGGTGCCGCGGCTGGAAATTTCTCTTCGTTTTTGGGAAGTTTAGGCCAATCGACTATGTATAGATATTTACTAAAAAGTGGTGAAGTTGTTTATTCTGCTAGAATTCTTACACACGAGGCTGATATTGCCTTGATGGATTCCGGACCAGAAGAAGTAACTCTGGAGGACAATTTCATTAGTGGACTGAGCGGAATCATCAGCGTACTACTAATGATTGTCACGTGCCGTGAAATATATTTGAGGGTAGGTTTTACATCAGGTAAAATAAAAATTTCATTAATTCCTCTATAATTAAAGACTGGCGGTAGGATTCCTATGATGATACATCGCTTGTGGAATGCTCTTCTAGGACGCCCACCTCCAGAGGGATCGAATGGGCCTGTACACATGGCAGATGGCTCACCAGAGTTCTACGAATGGTTGGTCGAGAGACAGTGGCGGGACTTCCGTGAGAATCCGGACTACAGACGTTAAACAACCTACACATGCGACTATAAATTTGAGAGGCTTATTTTGATTGCAGTATTTGATAGTTGTATTTTGTAAACAAAAGAATTGTGAATGTCTCGTTCTACTAATAAACGAAAAACGCTTCATTAATTCATTTGTTTTGATTTCGTAATATGGTTCCGAAAGTTAGATAGGTGAAAGCTCATGTTCAATTTTTTATATTCCAGGAGGCAATTTTCTTAGAATTTGCAGCTTAGAAGGTAAGTAAATCCAAGCAAAATTTCCGTTTGATGAATTTTAGCCCAAGAAATCGAGGATAATTTTCGAAAATATTATTTTTACAGGTGAAAGTGCTTTGAAAGGGGTCACGCATTTTTTTGCCGTGAAACTGATTTCATATTTGAAATGATTAATTGGACAGGCAAGGAGATTTGTTGCTAAGATAAAAAACAATTAAGGAAATATGCTTTGGAATTGGTGTTAATGAAAACCTCCATTATGGTAATGAATCGGGAAACCGAGAATGCAATGTTGTACAAAAGTAGTGGTATTCAACGCAATAAAGCAGAAAAGACAGGCCGAAAGTTCTAGTCAAACAGCCAGAAGTTTGGACAATGATATTTGGAAAAGATAACGTGGAATCGTGATACAATTTGGGTTCTCATATTAGTTCTAAGCATTTTACTTTTGTTAAATTTAAAGTTACTTTAGGTCAATTTCTGGAGATAAATTGTGGAAGCTATGTGCAAATAATTAGAAACACTTTCATAGATAAATTGCATTTTTCAATGTATCCTTCCATCTATTTCACTCCCCAATGGCTCGATTTTTATGTATTTCAACGGAGGCAAAGGATAAAATGATACTTTATCAAAAATGATGGTAGGACAATAAAGATCTTAGTACACCTTCTTTCGGAACAATAGCGTTCTAATCAAATGATATATGTTCTGCTTTTCTTCTTTTGATGACTTGTTCCGCCTTTTTGCTGTGCCTTACCACTTGGCCTTCGCTAATTTCTGGAAAATCCAAGACATCGAACGGTCACGTGATTTGGAAAACATAATAATTATTTTTAATTCATTTATTCAAGCCAATATTTTATCAAGTAAAAACAACACATTATAAAATATATTCGTAAGGTGTCAGAAAGAGAGGGCCGTAAGACTTACTTGCAATGACATGAAGGTGATAGGGAGGCAGCTGTACTCGTAGACAGACAACGCTCACTCAGCGGTTGGCACCAATCCTGGGAGAAAAGACTGCGTGCCGCATTCCTGCCTGAGGCTGTGGCTCAATCTTAGTCACGGTGAGACTGACTTTTAACTTATCCAGCCCTTGAGCGGGTATGGATGTTTTCCAGTCTTACCTGCATAAAATTGGCAAGTCACGGTCTCCTAATTATGCATTTTGCCGTGGAGGGGTCAATGACGTCTGCCACACACGCAAAGAATGGGACAGGCTGCGAGATAGCCTCGCTAAGGAGTTAAGAGAGCCTTCTTGAGATAATCTAATTGGATAGATGCTCTGATCAACTGATATATCGAACCAGGTGGTATATTACTTTCGGGCTGTTCTAACGGCTAAAAAGGAGTGCCTGGAGAGGTGTTGAGGGTTGAGGGGTTTCTTCTCTTGTGCTCTTTCCCCCTTTCTGCTCTCTCGCAAGAAGAGGGATCGACGCAATTCAATAGTGCCTTGAGGTATAAAAAAAACGAGGCTTAGCCCGAAGTAATGTTTCAAACGGTTCCAGGCTGTGTTCCCAGAGTAACAGGGGAGGTGTTTAGTGGGTAGTCTAGAGGCGGTCTGAGAGTCCCACACTCAAGGCGTAAATGGCGTTCATCGCCCAACAGCAAAAAATATATATCGGGACACCCTTCTACTTCAGAGCCTCTCTAGATTGAACCTGCATTTCTCCACAGGAATGCCCATGATTTCTTCAAAGCTTCGAACAATTCTTTGTGGAATTTCGTACTGTTAAAGCTTATGTTATGTCAAAAGTGTTCGATTGGATTTAAGCCCAGATACGTTGATGGCGAGCCTAAAATGGTGATGCTGTTGTCCCCCAGAAACTTTCTTGTATATGATGCAGTAGGTTTGGAATAAGGTCGGGCTGGAAATTTCCATATAATAGGAAGATCCTTCTATGCTGCTATGAGCTTCTATAATTATTTCTAAGATATAAATGTGGCGTTATAGCTGTCACCCTCCTTGCTAGAGAGCGCTGCATTGTTCACGTGCATTGAAGCGAGGACACAAGGGAGACAGCGTTCACTCAACGATTGCCGTTTTGGGTTAATTGCACGAAGCGAAGGTGGACTGTGCGACTCTTTCCGGATCTAATACCGTGGCTAAATTGAAGACATAACGAGCCTGATTTCTTTCTGACCCAGGTTTGTGGTGTCAGGATCTCTCCAGGGAGACGGAAGAGCTCACCTCGGAGATGTTAGTCGTGGCGATGCTTGAATCGGTTGATAAATGGAACCATGTGATGCATTACGTTCAGGCAATCCCAAAAGATAAAAGGGACTCACAGCAGCCGAGAGCTTCTGGACTAGGGGATCGTTTGCCTGGTAATTCGTCTTCATTCCTCCCCTCCTCCTGGAAAAAGGATCTCCCAACTTGAAGGTACCTCACGGCGTAGCAAAACAAAGCCTGGCATAAAGTAATATGTCAATCGTTTCCAGGCTAGACTCTTAGGTCGACAAGGGAGGTATTTTTGCGAGCATGCGAGCCCCACACTCAACATGTAAATGGCACTTGCCTCCCAACCACAAAAAAAGGTATCGATGTACGTTTCTTTGATGAAAATTCCTCTTTTATGATATATTGGTCCAACATCACACAATGAGAAACGTCCCATAACATTGATGGAGCTACTCCCATGCTTAGGAACAATTATAGCGTACATAGGGTCAAATTCCTTACTTTTTGGTCACTATAAAAATCTCTTGCCATCATGGCCAATGCGATTTATTTTTATTTCGTCACTCCAAAAGATAAATTTCAATTCATTTTTCTAAGTTGAATTTCCCAGTGCAAACTTTAATCTTATATTCCTCCTGCTATCCTGCCACGTACTCCTGCTTCCACAAGACCTTTTTTGATTCTATTCTCCAAAACACCACTACTTTCTTCGTTAAGTTGGCGTTGAACTCCGAGAAATGATAATTTACGGCTCCGTTTCGATGAGCGAACTATTTGAATTTCCATACTATTTTTTTGTGGTAGAGAGGTGAATGCATTTTCGCCCACAGTGTGGAGCTCCCATCAGCACTAAAACTTTGGACTACCCACCAAACACCTCCTCTGTCAATCTGAAAATATAGGCTGGAAACGTTCGACACATTACTTCGGAAAACACCTCATTTTATATTACGTGTTTAAGCGCAGCCGAGTTGCCGGTATTCCTCTTCCAGCTGATCGAGAAGAAGGGAGAGGGATTTCCAAATAGGAGACCCCTTCCCTTTCAATACCTTCAGGTGCTCAAATATACTCTTAATTGTCTTTGGAACTACCCGAGCATAATGTACGACACAGTTCCATTTGTAACTGATCTGAACCTCCCTCCAGTTAGGCTATCTAGGGCGCTACCTGACCCACCTCTTACATACGATCATAGATGTCATCCATCTCTCCTGTGCAAAATATGAAATCAGGAGATCGTGCCTTAGCAATCTTGCGCAGGTAAGACTGAAAATATCCATGCCCACTCAAGGGCTTTGGGAAAATAAAGTATGACGACATGTACTGCCGTACTTTTTTCATGTCATTTCCTACTCTGATGTTTTTCTTTTTTTTTCCCCCTTTCGGACCTTCGTTAAGAGATAGAGTATCTCATTATCATGATCGAATGTATCGGCAACTCGAGAAGGTGATATGGTCAGTACCACGATTTGGCCGTGTGTACGTCCACCCAGCCGCGATACCGTTTGGTTTTAAACCAGAACGTATCATAACTGAACGGGCTTATAGTTCGTCCGAAGAACCACTCGAACTAAATCTCGTGACCTTCGGCTAACGGGGTTTTCATTTATCGACCAATTTGCCATGGGGCAACTGTAGAGATTATCTGTGTACTTCTGCTACCTTTCCATTGCCAGAAAAAGAGGACTAGGGTAA
>OZ017743.1:6291455-6488955 GCA_963969285.1 Odontomyia ornata | reverse complement strand
AAAGGAGTCGAAAATTTGAAATGTTATGGCTTTGGTTGCCATTTTTGTCGTACTGATCAGACTTCCGATTTGAACGAAATATGGCGTATTAGCTAGCTGATGGATATCTGCGATAAAAGTCGACAATTAAATCCTCAAATTCAAATTAGCGGCTCTTCGAGGTGCGGAGAAAAACAAACAGAATTTATCAAGCAAGCGTACCCAAATTTATTAAATAGTCAAAATCGGAAGTATTTTTCAAACAGAGGATTTTTATTTCAAGTCAACTGTCGAATTTCAATGTAGTGACTGCTTGGACTTTTCAAGTTCGAAGGATATAGTTTTCGTTTGATTTACACTGATCACAGTATGTTAGTAAGATTTGATAGTGTTAAAACTTTTTGGTTGTTTTTCAACAGGGCTTAAAATGGTGACTGTTCGCAAACAAGGTTTTCTATGTTTTGAGGACTCCCTAGCGGTCATGCTTCTCAGGAAATTTCAATTAAATTCAATGGTTCTTTGACTTATATTTGCATGCTGTATTGCTCTTAATTGGTGATTTTCAATCAGATTCAAGTACCACGAAAACCTTTTTTGCTTATGTTGAAATTTAACGGTGCCGAAGTGGAATTCAACATTCACTCATCATAGTTTTTGTTGATATACATATGATAAAATTAAAGAAAAACAATGAATCTGGTAATACTCACTAATCTATTTAATTATTAATAGGCAATCGTGATCTGTATGAAATTTTTGACGAGCCGGAGGTCTCAACGATTGTAAGACTAAGGAAGCTGCAATGGGCTGGCCACGTGAATCGCATGGCCGAACAACGGATACCCAAGAAGGTATTCGTTGGGGGAACTTAATGGTGGAAACCAGCAATGAATAAAGTCAAGAAACACGTCAAAAAAATTTGCGCGTTTAATAGAAAATCGATTTTTTCTCCATTTTTAACGGTCGCCATTTTGTTGAAAAGTAACAAAAATCACTCATATAATGAATTCCGACAAATATTTATGTTATTGATCTTATCTGAAAATGTTAAGAAGATCAAATCAAAACTGCAGCATCTGATTCGATATAGAGTCCATAAAGTACCAAAATTGTGTTTTATTGTTGTTGTAATTAGAGTAATTTCAAAAGGCTATAACTTCCGTGAATATTGTAGTAATCTAAGAACTATGGCTCTAAAAGCAGCGCTGACACAGGCACACAGCACGAACGCAATTTAATAAGGATTCAGTCGATTCAGTCACCTTCCCCATCGCAACACTCGTTTTTTTTTCGCAGGAATAATAAGTGGAAAAATTTCCTTTGTACTTAACACCCGGGAAACAAAATTCTAAAAATGTTTAAAAATTTCTAATGTGTAGTATCTTATTACAATATCTTTTGAAGATAATTTAACGAATTGCGGTGTAACGCGGTATGTAAATGCTTAGAACGAAACGGTTAACCCCTTTTAATTATGAATGCTAAAATCATTGTATCATTTAACCTGTTAATTATATGAACGCTAAAATCATTGTATCATTTAAACCCCTTAAAATTTGTCTAATTCTTCCGATTTTTCCCACCTAATTACGCCTAATTATCATAAACGACAAATTGCCTTCAATTGATAACTTAATTGAACCTACAAAAGACAGTGAAAAGGGAAATTGCAAATACCGCCGTCATAAACTACAAATGATAAGGAAAAAGTACATTTGATAGCAACAAAAACCTTCAATTGTGTGATTTCCCCCTTTCTGAATGGGTTCGTATTGTTCTACTTGCCCATAAAGTGTCGTAGTTGCTTGAGTGTGGAGAATATTAAATTGTGCTTGCGAAATTTGCATGCTATTGCGTCGTAAATCGTGAAAATGGGTGATAACTACATAACAACATTGGAAATTGGAATTATCGGGGAGAGTGGCGCCGGCAAGGCGAGTCTGATGCTTCGTCTGACAAACGAGGAATGGGATGGAGATGAGGAGTCTGCTCGAAACCGCCAGACAGCGCGGACGCCGCGTAAAGAAGAAGCGAGTTGGGAGTGAGAGGAGATTGCGGGCTGATCAGAATATCGCCGAGACACGTGGAAAAGTTTCTCGCGTAAAAGACAGTGAAATATTGTAAAAAAAATAGACGATAAAGTTATCGTGCAAATTGTGAACACCTTGTTAGTCGTGTGGGTTAGCGAAAAGTGGAATAAAACTCGTGTTCCGTCAAAATCTAGTGGAAGTGTTTTCGCTTGGGTGTCCAAAGGTTTCTCCCTCCCTTAAATCATTTGTCGAAAAGTTATTCTTTAGTTCCCAGAAATAATCAGGTCCCCAAAGGAGATATGAAACGAAGAAACAATTTGAAAATGTGGAAAAAGGCGTCATTGATTTGCCCCCGAATTTAGTAACAATTAGTTACTCAATGCACTTAGCATGTAACGGATTTGTAATTAACCGTTAGCTCTTTTGTCGGAAATTTTTCGAAATGCTGTGATGCAACTTCGCTTCATCGATTAAGGAAGTCGGTTCGCGTGGAATCGTTGTTGTTAATGTACTGTACATGTTCCAATACAAATTCGGAAACTCCTCCACAATACTTGTTAGAAGAAGCGTGCACACAGAGATGAATCGTGAGAATACAAACAAACTGGAACGTTTCACAGAAGTACACAGAACACTTTCATGGAATAATTTCTGTGTTTGAATGGTGCATGCTTGGGGTGAAATGAACTAGTGAAGGATCAGAGAGCAAGTCTTCGAAGAAAAACCGGCAACCCGAACAAAATAAATACGCGTTTGATCGACAAATATCTCTTCGAATCTTCTCACGTTTCCCTATGTGGCAACGAAAAAGAAAAGTACGGTAGTTCGCAAATGTAGATTTAATTAGACACAAGAGAAAAAACTAGTAAATACACGGTGGATATTTGCGTGGAAAAAATAAAAGTGCGTGTGTGGTCGGAGTAAATTGATCGCGATAGAAATGCACAAAGTAATGCTTGCGAAGATTCTGTAGCAAGAAGTGAAGTGAAGGCCCAAATTTAAAGCACGTCGGCCAGTTGCACTAAACAACAAAGTGATAATAACGGTCCAGACATTGCCACACAGCACGCTCACCGTGGAAATTGATCCTAGCAAAACGATCAAAGAGCTGAAGCAGGAAATCGAGGCTGTCCATGCTTTTCGGGAATTGCAAGGAAAGGTTGCAGAATTGTCGGGAGAAGAGGAGGCTTTCACATTATTCGGCGCAGACATAACTTGAGTAGTTCACATTATTTCAAGTAATAGAAAATTCATATTAGCTTTTGCATGCATGTTCATTTTCGCGTCTTATTGGAATCCCGTATGAAGTTCAAGTCACAAAACCTTAGAATTAAAAGCGTCGATTGAAAGTGTAGTTGTAAGAAAAGCTTATCAGTCGTGTTCAGATACAAGACGACCTGAGCATTAAGAAACATAATCTTGAAGAGATAATTTTCTCTATAGAATGTTATGTGGCATTCAATGAATTTTGTCGAAATATTTTTGGATAAAGTTCGCATGAAAATTATAGCACCATGATGTAATCAATTGCATATAGAACTTTGCTATCACACGATTAATTTGAATGAATCTGTCTGAGTTCAGAGCGATTAATTTGCATGTATCCATTTTTATACTGATTACGTTGTGCATCCAGAGATTACGCCTGGTTTTAGTAATTCTTGTTCGTGAACTTCCATGTATTTCTTGCTATAGATTTTTTTTGGCACTCTCAAATATCTGCACTTTACTAGTTTTCGATACCGGATATGTAAATGAGCATACTTATTGGTCTAATTTTGAAGGCTTAATTTTATATTCATACATATTTTAATCAGTTCTTGAAAGTGAACATTTTTTTCAATTTCATGAAAAATTTTGGATTTTTAATATAATAAAGAGTATGTTCAGTTTACGCTTTGTCGATGTACTTGAACATCAAAGGCATTATATCATTTGCATTTAGTGATACTCCGTTAAAAGTTCCCGAAATTTGAATAAAAAAATAAGATAACATTACCTTATTATTTAATAATAATAATTATAAAATAATACTGATTCATTTATTTAAATAAACAAATTTACCTAATTATTTACCCTATAAATCTTTCTACTACCCATTTATATGACAGCACTGATTCAAATTCTTAGTAAAATTAAACCATAAGATAAAATATCACACCTAAAATAATAGCCTAAACCCATTCAATAAAAAGAATAACAATTTGAAATGATAAAAATCAAAGACAATATAAACAATAAATTTTGCACCATTCAAAAATATAAAAAGGTATTATAAATGACAGATAAAAAATTTAGATTAAATTCGAAGCTTTTGTGTTTAACGAGAGTTAATAATGATGTAATTTCTCAACTGGGATTTTAGAATGACAGTTCAGGTAAAATACAAGTATAAACGAGGATTTGTTGCAACAAAAAGAGATAATTATGGGACATGCAAAATAATCACTTGCAACATCGTTGTTCTGGCATTTTCCGCAGAAGTCTGTAATGTAACAGTATCTGAACATTATTCTTATAATTAAAAGTCAAAAATTTAATAAAGGGCGATAATTTTAGTCTATTAAATCGCTCTCTAAGAGCTTGGAATTAATTCTCAACCAGAGATTGCAATTTTGAAAACCCTGTTAACATCGCTCGTCAGAAAGGTAGATTGGAATTGAAACATTTCCTGTGTTGAAGATTATCTTTCTCAAATTGATTCATTACTAAAATTCTGCCTTTTATTTAAGTATTATTTATCACCATACAAAATGTACATAAGTGTAACATAAATAGTTCATTTATATTCAAATTCCAAATAAGATTTTGTGGTCAGCTATAGAGTATCAGAAAATGTGTAATACCGGAATTTAACCTGTTAGAAACCAATAAGTTAGATTAGGTATAGATGATCTAATGAATTGATTGAAAATTGAAAGAAAAAAAATAAAAATGAATTAAAAACGTACCCGAGGGTCTTTCCTTTCCTCCATTTCTAACCGGGTATAGGACCCGGTACGGTGGCAGGCTTCCCCCTCAAAATATGAGCCAGTCACCGGGTACAATTTAATCCTTTTTATTTCAGGTGACTTAATGGGTTGAGTGGCCCAAGCCAAGTGCCTTTTTATGGCATAAAGTTATGCAATTCCATTGTATAATTCTATGACATAAATTGGTCACCGGGGTACTCCCCTTCTGATGGGAAGGTTCATACAATTCAAGTTGTATGAGTTTTCCACTCAGAAGAGGAATACCTGGCCACTTCAACGATTTAACATTGGATTTATTCCGGTTGGGTGGGCATGAAGGGGCTCCACCACCACCCGGTTGCCCCTCTTTCATTTGTGGGCCCTGAATGTATTTGGGTAAGGACGAGGTCACCCCCAAATTAGTCTTTCTTGTCAGGTTGCACTTGTTCTCGCAACAAGTCGTAATTCCTTCGTGGAGGTTATCTACTGATTTGCGACTTCGGTCGTCCTCTCGAACTCTGCAAGCAATTCGTGAATGCGAAATGTTTTGTAGTGAGTCCTCGTGCCGGGGAAACGAACCCGCCCCACGACACCGCAATGCTAGCCTGCCAGCGCATTCACGCGTCTCCGGACGAGGGCATTCTCGGCAGGAATCAACACCTTCCTCTGCCGAGGCAGCAGAACATCGCTGCGGTCCTTCACGGACATATGAAAATCTATTATTCACTACAAATGGCGCCCAACGTGGGGCCCGAAAAGCCCGGCTGTATCATCAGTCGTGAGCACGAGACAGTCCATCGTCTCTAGGTGTCCCCACAAGGTGTTAGAAATTTTGGCGGGTAGATAACTCCCGAGGGTTTTTGCACTAATCGTGCCCCAGCAGCCGAGTAACTTCCGAACGTGTGTTGTCTTCGGACATCAATATCGTTTGGTCCTTCTTTTGATTTATACCTTGGTGGTTTACCACCATTGTATAACTAGTAAGGCCAAATTATATTAGAGTCCCTTTTTGTGTTCGGAGGTTATTATCCCAACATCTATTTTGCGGAGGATTCTGATCCGCTCCCCAAACCAGCGGTGCCTAAGTGTCTTAAATTACATGGATTTTGATTTCATGTGATTGGCTGATTAGCTAATCCATGACTATCCATGACAAGACACGCGCTGCTTGTGGATTAGAATCCCACCCTGGGCTGACAAGCTGTAACTTGAGAAGTTTGCTAATGAGGGATCACTTCGGAACCCTGATTTTCATGGTGCCACAAGAGAGTGTCCCTGAAACGTTTTAGAAGGATTGTGCCATGGTGTCCATACTTGGGAGGAAGGACGGAAAGGAAAGACCGATTATTTTTTTTGATAACTTAAAACTTTTTTTGAAACTTTATCATACATTTTTTTTTTTTTTTTTTGTGAGGTTCGACTATAGTTCGCCACTGACGGCCACTTACAAATCATAAATTTTGCATCATTTTTTTCACATTTTCATTATTTATATATATATATTTATTTAGGTTTTTAGTTAGCAATTTAAATTTCTTTTAGCATGCCCACCAAAAGAACTCCCGAAAGGAGAAAGTTGCGGTCGGATGCCGGACCAGCTCTATTGTGTTCCATCTGTCACGAGGACATGGACGAAACTACAAGCCAGAGGTTGCAGTGCGGACACAGGCTACATCAGCTGTGTTTGGCACAACTGCGGCAAACTTCATCCACGTGCCCGCTCTGTCGACAGCCTTTGGAAATCGCACAGCCAGCAACAGAACGACCTCAGTCCTCCAGTACAAGTGGAGCTGTCCCCAAAAGCGGACCCCTTCCATCCACTACAAGGAGTGCACGAGACGATGACTACAGGGCTGAAGCAGCTCCGCCTGCAGAAGAAGCGAGTCCACCGGTGGCTGTGGAAGCCACAGTTCTACGAGATCTAATGGCGCTCGTACAGGACATGTCCACCCGGCTCGCCTCTCTAGAGAGCCAGAGAGAGAACCCCGCACCATCCCGGCCAAGAACTCCTCCTATGTGGGATTCGGACCCAAATCCGTGGGACTTCCCAGTAGACTCGCGGCGTGATCCCGAACGGATCCGGCCAGGTACAGCCATGAATCCGTTGGCTCCAGTTTACCGGCCCCGATTGAGCCAAGCACCGCCACCAAATCAGGCTCCCGTGATTCCGCCGGACCAACGCTTCCATCCACACGACATGTATCGGCTGAAGCCGACACAGATCCCCAGCATCATCCAGGGATGGAATCTACATTTCAGTGGGGAACCCAATACGATAACGGTGGAGGTTTTCATAAGTCGGGTGGAGTCACTGATTGAGCAGATGCTAGCAGGAGACCGCACAGCGCTCGCAGGATACCTGCCAATGCTGCTTAGGGGAGCAGCCCTGGAGACATATTGGAGGATACATTCAGCTCCACCATCCATACGCTGGTCACGGCTGAAGGAGGTACTCCGCATGGAATACCCTACGGTCGACATGGACGAATTAGTCCTGGATAAGATGAATGCTAGATGGCAGCGTCCGGACGAGTCCTTCCATAAATATCGAGCCGATATCCTTCGGTTGAATGACCAGCTGTCAGAGCCATTGTCTTCTACCCAAATTCTTCGCCTGCTAAAGCGCAATCTAAGACCGGAGATTCGTCGGCATATCGTGAACTCCGATCCACAGAGTATGGAGGCCCTGCTGAGAAATGTGCGTCGTATAGAAGGGTTTGAGGAAGACCTACGGGACCGGCCATACTTACTAACCAGGACGGGTCCTCGACGAGGAATCGCGGAATTGGCCCCAGATTATACCACCCTAGATCTGGAGGATGATTTGGACCCAGACCAGCTTGCTGTAGCGGCAGTGGGAAGTCTTACGACCTGCTGGAATTGTCACCAAACCGGACACCGGTTCATTTCATGCCGCGCAGAACGTAAGGTTTTCTGCTACGGTTGCGGCAAGCCGGACACTTACTTCCCGGACTGTTCTGAATGTGCCGCACGAAAAAACGGCCAAAAGAGTACCCGACCACCTCAGCGGTACTCGAAACCCCAGCAGTAGCTCCTCAGTCAGCGGCTCACCCCAACCAACCTGACGTTAACCCACCAGCCATAACCATTACGACTGCGGATGTTCACTCTCTTCCGGAGACCTCACCAACGACAATATTAAAACGACCATCGCAGTCACTGCCAGAAGAACCGCGGCAGCCTCAAGTACGCACTCTAAAACCTTATCATGTTAGACTGCAGGAATATCGGGTGGCTCGAGAGCGAATATTTGCTTCCGAAGTTGTCACTTCCCGTCCGTGCACGACAAAATGGTCAACCCGTCGTTGGCGGAATTTCCGCAAGAGAGTGCGCACCTGCCGTCAAACCGTAAACTCTTGTAACATCTCGGAGGTTGCTGAGAATGAGATCAGACCTTATCATCCAATTAAAGTGTTGGGCGAGACCGTGTTTGCATTGATCGACACGGGTGCCAGTATCAGTTGTCTTGCCTCGAGCTTTGGCTCGAAAGTGCTCCAAGAATACCCGAACTTGATTAAATCCTGGCGCACTGAAATCAGTACAGCTGATGGCACCAAACACCCTATACGAGGTAAACTAACAACACCCGTGACGTTCAGGGGTCAGACGAAGGATATTACCTTCTACATTATCCCGTCTTTGACTCAGAACGTATACCTTGGTGTCGATTTCGTCCTTCGCTTTGGACTGGCCTCCGATTTATTCACCGATTTGTCTTTAAAAACCAGAAATGTCAACGAAATCACTTCTACTCCCGATAGGCATGACCTGACGTCTAACCAACGGCAACGCCTGGAAGCATCCATTGCTGCTTTCCCATCTTACGCTACCCAAGGCCTTGGCCGCACCACCCTAGTCTCACACGCCATTGACGTTGGCGATAGTAAACCGATTAAACAGAGACACTACGCCATCTCGCCAGCCATGGAGAAATTGGTGTATGCGGAATTAGATAGGATGCTCGAGTTGGGGGTCATAGAAGAGTCCCAAAGTGCCTGGTCCTCACCGGTAACCTTGGTTGTAAAGCCAGGTAAAGTCCGCCTCTGTCTTGATGCCCGTAAGGTAAACGCGGTTACCATCAAGGACGCGTACCCTCTTCCACTCATCGATGGAATACTAGGGAGACTGCCGAAAGCCAATTATATCACCAGTCTCGACCTAAAAGACGCCTTCTGGCAAATTCCACTCGATGAGGGCTCGAGGGACAAGACCGCCTTCACAGTGCCTGGACGACCATTATATCAGTTCGTCACAATGCCCTTTGGCCTGTGTAATGCGCCGCAAACGATGACCCGGTTGATGGACAAGGTCATCCCACCTCACCTGAAACACCAAGTGTTCGTGTACCTCGATGATCTTTTACTCATCACGGAAACGTTCGATCAACACCTCCTACTTCTACAAGAAGTAGCCCTGCACATCAGTAAGGCGGGACTCACCATCAACGTACAGAAAAGTAAGTTTGTCATGAAAGAAGTCCGATACTTAGGCCATGTCATAGGACATGGCACTATCAAAACGGATCCAGACAAAACGCGTGCGATTGATGAGTTCCCCTTACCAAAAACTGTGAAGCAGCTACGACGTTTCCTTGGTGTGTGCGGTTGGTACCGAAGGTTTGTTCGGAATTATGCAACAGTTTCAGCGCCCCTGTCAGACATGTTGCGGAAAGGGAAGTTCGTTTGGACCGAACTCAGCCGAAAGGCATTTGAAGAGCTTAAACAAGCCCTCACATCAGCTCCTGTCTTGCACAGCCCCGACTTCACGAAGCCCTTCTCCATTCATTGTGACGCAAGTCAACATGGAGTAGGAGCCGTGCTGGTGCAATTGACCGACGAAGGGGAGGAAGCTCCCATCGCCTTCATGTCCAATAAGCTGAATTCGGCCCAAAGGAACTATACTGTTTCCGAGCAAGAATGTTTGGCAGCGGTAATGGCTGTGAAGAAATTCCGAGCTTATATCGAGGGCCACCAATTCGAGATCATCACGGACCACGCGTCACTACAATGGTTGATGAACCAGGCAGATTTAAGTGGACGCCTAGCCAGATGGGCTCTTAAACTGCAAGGGTTCAAGTTCTCCATCAAACATCGGAAAGGAACCCAGAACATCGTACCCGACACTCTCTCACGGATGTTTTCCCCAGAGGGAGCCGAAATAACAATAAATGACGAGGACCCCATCGAAATAGATTTGGACAGCCCACATTTCGAATCAGATAGCTACAAAGAGTTGAGGCAAACCATAGCGACCCAACAGACACAGCTGCCTGACTTGAAGGTAATAGACGGCTATGTGTATAGACGAAACGAATACGCCACTGGTGATCCATGGCAGGAAGAAGAGTCTTGGAAACTCTGGGTACCGGAGGAAATGACACAACAGCTGATCCTCCGCGCACATGATCATCCGTTAAGTGCCCACGGAGGTTACGGTCGAACACTACGGCGACTAAAAAAATACTTCTTTTGGCCTAAAATGGCATCCCAGGTCAAAGACTACGTGAGCGCCTGTGAGACCTGTGAAGGCACCAAAGCGCCCAACCAGCCTCTTCGACCTCCTATGGGTCAACTCAACGTCCCAGAACGCGTGTTCCAGCGTCTATACATCGATCTACTCGGTCCATATCCTCGGTCTTCCATGGGACACATCGGAGCTATAGTCGTTCTAGATCAGCTCTCAAAATTCCCAATGGTGGAACCTATCCGTAAATTCACAACTCCATCGATCGTGAAATTCTTAGAGAACCGGGTATTCCATGTGTTCGGAGTTCCAGAGAGTGTGTACTCAGATAATGGAGTACAGTTTCGGTCTCGGCAGTTTAAGAGCCTACTTGAGCAGTATGGCATTGAACACCAACTGACGCCCATATACTCTCCTCAGTCCAACGCGTCAGAACGGTTGAACCGCACCCTATTGGCCGCGATCCGTTCCTACGTCCACCCATCTCAAAAGGATTGGGATCGGCGATTGTCTGCCATCACATGCGCCCTGCGATCCTCGTATCATTCCGTCACCGGTGTCGCCCCTTACTTTGCCGCCTTTGGACAGCACATGATTTGCCACGGTAAATCATACCGACTGTTACGGCAATTAAAGTGTTTGGGAGACCCGGTCGTTGCGCTGGAGCCCCACGAACGTTTAGGAGACCTCCGCCAACAGATCGGACGGAAGATTAAGGCCGCAGGTAGTGCAAATGAAGCGCAGTACAATCTCCGGTCACGATCTGCTAATTTCAAAGAAGGAGATGAAGTTTTCCGGCGAAATTTCCGCCAAAGTGACGCCGCGGGGCATTACAACGCCAAGCTGGATAGGCGATTCCTGAAAAGCCGCATAAAGAAGGTAATGGGACCTAACCGTTACTTGATAACGGATCCATCGGGAAAAGAAGTGGGGATATACCACGCGAAAGACCTGCGCCGATAGATAATTGGGCACGTCTGTTTGTCCGTCCGCATATATTTTCAAAAACGCGCAAAGATTGTATACTTCCAGGCAAACATAGACATAAGTCAGTCCGTCCGTCTGTTAATTGTGTTCTTTTATTGTTCGTCATCTCTAGTCCCGACGCCGAAGGCAACCCGTGAGACACAGAAAGATCCTTCAGCTCCTTTTTCGTAATCCGCATTGCCTTGGGATCACGAGAAAATTAGCTGCCCTGTAGTAATCTAAGAACTATGGCTCTAAAAGCAGCGCTGACACAGGCACACAGCACGAACGCAATTTAATAAGGATTCAGTCGATTCAGTCACCTTCCCCATCGCAACACTCGTTTTTTTTTCGCAGGAATAATAAGTGGAAAAATTTCCTTTGTACTTAACACCCGGGAAACAAAATTCTAAAAATGTTTAAAAATTTCTAATGTGTAGTATCTTATTACAATATCTTTTGAAGATAATTTAACGAATTGCGGTGTAACGCGGTATGTAAATGCTTAGAACGAAACGGTTAACCCCTTTTAATTATGAATGCTAAAATCATTGTATCATTTAACCTGTTAATTATATGAACGCTAAAATCATTGTATCATTTAAACCCCTTAAAATTTGTCTAATTCTTCCGATTTTTCCCACCTAATTACGCCTAATTATCATAAACGACAAATTGCCTTCAATTGATAACTTAATTGAACCTACAAAAGACAGTGAAAAGGGAAATTGCAAATACCGCCGTCATAAACTACAAATGATAAGGAAAAAGTACATTTGATAGCAACAAAAACCTTCAATTGTGTGATTTCCCCCTTTCTGAATGGGTTCGTATTGTTCTACTTGCCCATAAAGTGTCGTAGTTGCTTGAGTGTGGAGAATATTAAATTGTGCTTGCGAAATTTGCATGCTATTGCGTCGTAAATCGTGAAAATGGGTGATAACTACATAACAACATTGGAAATTGGAATTATCGGGGAGAGTGGCGCCGGCAAGGCGAGTCTGATGCTTCGTCTGACAAACGAGGAATGGGATGGAGATGAGGAGTCTGCTCGAAACCGCCAGACAGCGCGGACGCCGCGTAAAGAAGAAGCGAGTTGGGAGTGAGAGGAGATTGCGGGCTGATCAGAATATCGCCGAGACACGTGGAAAAGTTTCTCGCGTAAAAGACAGTGAAATATTGTAAAAAAAATAGACGATAAAGTTATCGTGCAAATTGTGAACACCTTGTTAGTCGTGTGGGTTAGCGAAAAGTGGAATAAAACTCGTGTTCCGTCAAAATCTAGTGGAAGTGTTTTCGCTTGGGTGTCCAAAGGTTTCTCCCTCCCTTAAATCATTTGTCGAAAAGTTATTCTTTAGTTCCCAGAAATAATCAGGTCCCCAAAGGAGATATGAAACGAAGAAACAATTTGAAAATGTGGAAAAAGGCGTCATTGATTTGCCCCCGAATTTAGTAACAATTAGTTACTCAATGCACTTAGCATGTAACGGATTTGTAATTAACCGTTAGCTCTTTTGTCGGAAATTTTTCGAAATGCTGTGATGCAACTTCGCTTCATCGATTAAGGAAGTCGGTTCGCGTGGAATCGTTGTTGTTAATGTACTGTACATGTTCCAATACAAATTCGGAAACTCCTCCACAATACTTGTTAGAAGAAGCGTGCACACAGAGATGAATCGTGAGAATACAAACAAACTGGAACGTTTCACAGAAGTACACAGAACACTTTCATGGAATAATTTCTGTGTTTGAATGGTGCATGCTTGGGGTGAAATGAACTAGTGAAGGATCAGAGAGCAAGTCTTCGAAGAAAAACCGGCAACCCGAACAAAATAAATACGCGTTTGATCGACAAATATCTCTTCGAATCTTCTCACGTTTCCCTATGTGGCAACGAAAAAGAAAAGTACGGTAGTTCGCAAATGTAGATTTAATTAGACACAAGAGAAAAAACTAGTAAATACACGGTGGATATTTGCGTGGAAAAAATAAAAGTGCGTGTGTGGTCGGAGTAAATTGATCGCGATAGAAATGCACAAAGTAATGCTTGCGAAGATTCTGTAGCAAGAAGTGAAGTGAAGGCCCAAATTTAAAGCACGTCGGCCAGTTGCACTAAACAACAAAGTGATAATAACGGTCCAGACATTGCCACACAGCACGCTCACCGTGGAAATTGATCCTAGCAAAACGATCAAAGAGCTGAAGCAGGAAATCGAGGCTGTCCATGCTTTTCGGGAATTGCAAGGAAAGGTTGCAGAATTGTCGGGAGAAGAGGAGGCTTTCACATTATTCGGCGCAGACATAACTTGAGTAGTTCACATTATTTCAAGTAATAGAAAATTCATATTAGCTTTTGCATGCATGTTCATTTTCGCGTCTTATTGGAATCCCGTATGAAGTTCAAGTCACAAAACCTTAGAATTAAAAGCGTCGATTGAAAGTGTAGTTGTAAGAAAAGCTTATCAGTCGTGTTCAGATACAAGACGACCTGAGCATTAAGAAACATAATCTTGAAGAGATAATTTTCTCTATAGAATGTTATGTGGCATTCAATGAATTTTGTCGAAATATTTTTGGATAAAGTTCGCATGAAAATTATAGCACCATGATGTAATCAATTGCATATAGAACTTTGCTATCACACGATTAATTTGAATGAATCTGTCTGAGTTCAGAGCGATTAATTTGCATGTATCCATTTTTATACTGATTACGTTGTGCATCCAGAGATTACGCCTGGTTTTAGTAATTCTTGTTCGTGAACTTCCATGTATTTCTTGCTATAGATTTTTTTTGGCACTCTCAAATATCTGCACTTTACTAGTTTTCGATACCGGATATGTAAATGAGCATACTTATTGGTCTAATTTTGAAGGCTTAATTTTATATTCATACATATTTTAATCAGTTCTTGAAAGTGAACATTTTTTTCAATTTCATGAAAAATTTTGGATTTTTAATATAATAAAGAGTATGTTCAGTTTACGCTTTGTCGATGTACTTGAACATCAAAGGCATTATATCATTTGCATTTAGTGATACTCCGTTAAAAGTTCCCGAAATTTGAATAAAAAAATAAGATAACATTACCTTATTATTTAATAATAATAATTATAAAATAATACTGATTCATTTATTTAAATAAACAAATTTACCTAATTATTTACCCTATAAATCTTTCTACTACCCATTTATATGACAGCACTGATTCAAATTCTTAGTAAAATTAAACCATAAGATAAAATATCACACCTAAAATAATAGCCTAAACCCATTCAATAAAAAGAATAACAATTTGAAATGATAAAAATCAAAGACAATATAAACAATAAATTTTGCACCATTCAAAAATATAAAAAGGTATTATAAATGACAGATAAAAAATTTAGATTAAATTCGAAGCTTTTGTGTTTAACGAGAGTTAATAATGATGTAATTTCTCAACTGGGATTTTAGAATGACAGTTCAGGTAAAATACAAGTATAAACGAGGATTTGTTGCAACAAAAAGAGATAATTATGGGACATGCAAAATAATCACTTGCAACATCGTTGTTCTGGCATTTTCCGCAGAAGTCTGTAATGTAACAGTATCTGAACATTATTCTTATAATTAAAAGTCAAAAATTTAATAAAGGGCGATAATTTTAGTCTATTAAATCGCTCTCTAAGAGCTTGGAATTAATTCTCAACCAGAGATTGCAATTTTGAAAACCCTGTTAACATCGCTCGTCAGAAAGGTAGATTGGAATTGAAACATTTCCTGTGTTGAAGATTATCTTTCTCAAATTGATTCATTACTAAAATTCTGCCTTTTATTTAAGTATTATTTATCACCATACAAAATGTACATAAGTGTAACATAAATAGTTCATTTATATTCAAATTCCAAATAAGATTTTGTGGTCAGCTATAGAGTATCAGAAAATGTGTAATACCGGAATTTAACCTGTTAGAAACCAATAAGTTAGATTAGGTATAGATGATCTAATGAATTGATTGAAAATTGAAAGAAAAAAAATAAAAATGAATTAAAAACGTACCCGAGGGTCTTTCCTTTCCTCCATTTCTAACCGGGTATAGGACCCGGTACGGTGGCAGGCTTCCCCCTCAAAATATGAGCCAGTCACCGGGTACAATTTAATCCTTTTTATTTCAGGTGACTTAATGGGTTGAGTGGCCCAAGCCAAGTGCCTTTTTATGGCATAAAGTTATGCAATTCCATTGTATAATTCTATGACATAAATTGGTCACCGGGGTACTCCCCTTCTGATGGGAAGGTTCATACAATTCAAGTTGTATGAGTTTTCCACTCAGAAGAGGAATACCTGGCCACTTCAACGATTTAACATTGGATTTATTCCGGTTGGGTGGGCATGAAGGGGCTCCACCACCACCCGGTTGCCCCTCTTTCATTTGTGGGCCCTGAATGTATTTGGGTAAGGACGAGGTCACCCCCAAATTAGTCTTTCTTGTCAGGTTGCACTTGTTCTCGCAACAAGTCGTAATTCCTTCGTGGAGGTTATCTACTGATTTGCGACTTCGGTCGTCCTCTCGAACTCTGCAAGCAATTCGTGAATGCGAAATGTTTTGTAGTGAGTCCTCGTGCCGGGGAAACGAACCCGCCCCACGACACCGCAATGCTAGCCTGCCAGCGCATTCACGCGTCTCCGGACGAGGGCATTCTCGGCAGGAATCAACACCTTCCTCTGCCGAGGCAGCAGAACATCGCTGCGGTCCTTCACGGACATATGAAAATCTTTTATTCACTACAATATGATTGGATTTTCATAAAATTTACATGGTATTAGGACCTTTTAAAAGACTACTTAAATATATTTCGTTGAGTTTAAGGGTATCCATACGATTTTAATGGGAAAAAATGTAAAATTTGAAGATCATGCTATTATTAACAAAGTTATCTGAATTTTGACTTCTGACGCATTTGTTGTTGTTGTTTTACTCACAAACGGCTACCGCCATAATTTTTTCAGGTTTTTCAGATCACCGGTGTCCAATCGCGAGGGGGGGACACACATTTATGCTGTATTTTCCCTCCATGTGCACCCCTTGAAACAAAAAAGGTTAGTTTAAGACCTGTTTTGGAAAGTTCTCATCAAGACCTTTCATTTGATATCCATATCGGCTAGCTTAGTTGAATTTTTTTTTTCAGGGGCCATCCCTCTATATGGGGAGACCCTCTTAAGAACCCTGTAAAATTTCTTTTATAGTGAAGATTTGAAGAGAACACCACTTTACACCTATCTGCATAATTTTATGTTTGTAGCTTATACGGTTCACCAGAAAAAGGGCTATGACACACGGACGGACGGACACACGGGCGCGATTTTAGTATAAACGGCATTGGTTATCAGACAACCCAATATATATATATATATATATATATATATATATATATATATATATATATATATATATATATATATATATATATATATATATATATATATACGAGTATATATATATATATATATATATATATATATATATATATATATATATATATATCTATATATATATATATATATATATATATATATATATATATATATATCTATATATATATATATATATATATATATACACATGTGTGTATGTATATATATATATATATATATATATATATATATATATATATATATATGTGTGTGTGTGTGTGTGTGTGTATGTATGTATGTATATATGATCTATTCATGGACTTTCAAAATATAATTAAATAATTAGGGCTCTCCATCAGCAATCATCAAATATTTGAGACCACAGTTTCAAAAGCGCAAACTGCTTTTATTGACACAATAGCAGATTGTTCATTCGTGGTTTTAGGACAAAAAAGATCTCGAGGCTAGTGCACGTGAAGTTAATAATCGGATTGAAATTTATAATCAAAGGATTGTAAGTGTGAACTTGTCAACATTATTATCTATATTGCTGTCAATTTATTAACCGGATTCCAAGGGAGAGAAGGTTTCCGTTTCACATGTATATCTTTTTTTTGATAGGCTGAAGAGTCCTGTTTTCGGCAAGGTATACAACATACTATTTTTAATTCCTATTTGAAGGTCCTGAAAATCAAATAACAGTAAAGGACCTTTACCGTAAAAATAAGAATGTGTTCCACTTTCAACCCGATTTTTCAGAATAACTGATCGACACATATAAGAATTTTGGTTGTGGGAGTTGCAAACGAAGAACAACATATTGGAATAAAGTTTATCTTGGCTTAAAATTGTAATCCTTACAAGAACTCTGTAGATGTTAACAGTTAAATATGGTACATGGACGTCAAGAAATTAAATTTTAATGCACTTTCGTATACCAAATATACTTATTTTTTGGTAACTGTTCAAGGGTTTGATGAAGGATACAAAACCTTTTGTTCATACTCGTTACATGATGAAGAGGATCTGTATCTTTAATATTCTCAACAAACGCTACATTTTAGCAAACCCTTACTTTCGTAGTATGTAAGATTTGCTGAATTCCCTCCAAAAATACTAAGGATTGAATGACTGTAAATTTTAAAGTTAATCGCTACTTGAAAATTGATGCATTACTTTCTATACAACTTTATTGATAATTTTCACGGGAAATTAAAATTTGTGATTTCTATACTAACGATTGACAGGAACCGCGCCCTTAAACGACGATCTTTTTAGTGAATTATTTGATTGGTTTGCTTTTCCAGGTAAAAGACGATACTTTTCTTTGTATCTTTTTCTTCTTTGTAGCACTACAGCCCCTCTTGGGCCTTCACTTAGAGATAGTTAGAGTATCTCATTTTCATGACCGTATTGATTTCTTCGGAAGTTGGCTTGGTCAGTACCATGCTCCCGTATGCCTGCTCAGCTATGATATGATCTGATTAAATCAGTACATATCACCACTGAGTGAACACTCGTAGTCTGTCCGAAAAATCCCCTGAACTAAATCACGTTGCTCCCAACGAGATTTGAGCCTGGGACCTTCGGCTTGTGGGTTCATGCTCTAACCACTAGGTTACACAGACTGATACTTTTCTTTGTATTACTGATCATAAATCTGAAGATGAACATGAAAATACACATGTAGTTGAATTTTAATTGAATTATGGTAAGTAATTTTCATGAAAGCTATTGCGAAGGCAATGGGTATCGAATAAACATAAACAAGAGTTACGGTTAAGGAGGACCTTTGTGTTACTTGGCAATGAAGTCACATATGAGACTTACTATATTGAACTGATATGCGTAAGAGTGAGTGAGTGACGATAACATTTCAAGCCCACTCACTAGTTTTGGTGCATCTTGAAAAGATTACATAATGCATCACTTGGGCGTTTTGGTTGATTTAACTATCAGTGATTGAAATTTTTTGAAGACCAGCCCTCTACAAAAATTTGACATCGAAAGGCTCCAAACGGCGTCCGTTGCAAAAAATTTCACGGAGATCCTCGAAAACCAGCTGTCTCCCATCATATCAGACGCATCACTGAAAATAAGCAACGAGCTCTGGATGGAAACGAAAGCGGCTATTAAGACGGTGGCAGGATAAACAATCGGACATCAAGCCCGGCGCAAGAAAAATGATTGGTTCGATGATGATAGCCAGAATATGCTACACAAAAAGAATCAGGTTTACAAAGAATACTTAGGTAGAAAAACCAGGGCGAAGTGAGAACAATATGAAAATCTGAGACAAGTAGCGAATAAGATAGTTAGAATTAAGAAAAGAAAATACCATGACAATCAATTAGGAAGTACAGATGTAAGTCTAGTGAGCAACAATACAAGATAAGCATACAAAGAAGTGAAAAGGATGAAACGAGGTTGCCAGCCCAAAACCATGCTCTGCTGTGATGACATCGGCAATATCATCGCTGATGAAACCACGATTAAGGAAATATGGACATCATATTTCAAGAGTCTGCTTAATTCTCCGCACAGATGTTTCCGGAGAGCTCCCATTGTTTTCACCAAGCCCAAAAGAAAAATAAAGCACCGGGCATCGATGAAATTCTAGTGGAGCCTATCAATATAGTGGCAGTGGTGTTCAGAAAGCTATTCACAAAGTCACTCAGCACATTTGGCAACAAGAGCATATGCCGAACAAATGGAGCCAATCAATTATATTCCCTATTCAGAAAAAAGGTGACAAAGTACCGTGCGAAAACTACAAAGCCATATCACTATTTTGTACGGTGTATAAAGTATTTCCAAAAGACTAAGAAAATAAAATCAGGTAATCCGAGTACGCCAACAGTGTTATTGCGGAGTATTAAGGTGGTGTTAGAGCAGGTAGGTCGACAATATACCAATTGTTCACTATCAAGCAGGTACTTGAAAAATGCTGGGAGTTCAACATAGACATACACCAAATTTTCGTTGACTTTAAGCGAGCATACGAGAGTATTAATCGTAACGTACTGCACCAAATAATGTTTTGCCTTGGCATCCCAACCAAATTAGTCCATCTTACTTAAATAGCAATGTCGTCGACAACCTCTGAAGTCCGCATCAATAACTACCGATGCCTTTGACTCAAACATCGGACTAAAGTAGAGAGATGAGCTGGCTCCATTGCTATTAAATTTGACTCTGGAATACGTCATAAGAAAACTACCTATCGATACGCGGGGTACATGACTATACAAGTCGAGCCAACTAGTAGCCTATGCGGACGATATCAAAATTTAGTCACGGTCATCAACAACCGCCAAAGAACTCTTCATGAAACTCGACAAGGAAGTAAAACTAGTGGGGCTACAAATCAATGAGAATAGAACAAAGCTCATAATGCAGTCAACGAAAAATACCTCAAATTAACAAAATATCACACTTGGCGAATACAATATCGAAAACGCTGGCAAATTTGTGTATTTAGGTGCCAAAATAACGAAAAGCAGCAATGAAAGAGACGAAATGCGCCAAAGAATATAGCTTGCAAACAAAATATTTTTTTCAGTTTTGACAATCTTGAAGACCAGCTGCATATACAGGAAAACAAAGCTTTAAGTTTACAAATTGGTGTAAAACATGGACCCTAACTCAAGCATTCGCAAATATATTGCACTCCTTTGAGCGTCGGATCCTTAGGCGAATACTCGGAGAGAAGCTAGATGAGGACCAATGTCGAATTCCGTACAACCATGAGTAGTCTGCAATTTTTGACGAGCCCAAGCTCTCAACGATGGCTTGACCACGTGAATAGTATGCACAACAACGGATACCCAAAAAGGTATTCGTTGGGAGAACTGAAGGCCGGAGACCAGCGGGGAAACCAAGGAAACGCTGGTCTGACTCGGTCAAGGTAGACAGTTCATCGCTGCTCGGATATCGAAATTGGAGAACGCGGTCAATGGACCGAGACGCTTGTTGCAGGAAGTGAAGGTCCGAGAGGGGCTGTAGTGCTACGAAGAAGAAGAAAAGGATTGGAATTTTGTTGATTCAAGCCGAAAAAAATCGGTGACGCATACATGCTTCGCATAAGCAAAGTATTTGTTTGCAAACTTTATCTTCCTCATATGCCATGTGCAGAAAAACATTGGATTTTGCAATCCTTCTTTATTAGTCAAATTCCCCAAGCTTCACCTTCTGTCAGCTTCCTTCTTGAAGCAACTCGGTAATTATTTCATTAAATGAAGGAATGTTGATCTTGCACACATCACGTGTGGGTGCATCTATCGCGTCTACTGTTAGTAGTATTACGTAAACATCATGTTCGGCTTCTGGACTCCATCTAATTTATGAAGCCATGCTTCTTATGGGGCGGTCAGGTGGATGAAAAGAACGCGAAAGAACGACATAAAATGACGCCATAAGAACGTCATGAAAACCCGTTCCCCTTTATTCTTTGGAACTATTGAAGCTAAAGTCATTAAACTTTGTGAAAAGATCAGAAATGGTGTTGAAAACAAAGTTTTGCAGTCTACTATGCAAATAAAAAGTTTTCTTGGGGGTCTCAAATGTAAATTTTTAAACAATTTTGGTTTGTATTCACAAGGCGATTTCTTTCTTCTCGGAAAAACGTCGGGCCTTGCTTTATTTGGTTACCAGGCGCGATTCGGCTCACTTGAGTCAGCTTTATACAATTCAAACTTTAGACGACTCAAACAAGTCGAAACGTATCTGATATATATATATATATATATATATATATATATATATATATATATATATATATATATTTATATATATATAATTTTTCTCTATTATAATGTATGCGGTATAGAGGCCTTATAATATAATAGGTGTTCTGACAAAGTTATTTCACCATCGTTTGAACATTACTTAAAACTATGCGTAGTATCGTATTTCTATGTGAATATTACAATCGGCTAGAGGAAAATTTAGGCAAAAACCTCAACTGAACTTATTAGTAGCTTAACACAACTTACCTATTCAGTCAGTTGATGTCGTAGTGGAGCGCTATTGGTTTCATTCGAGTGGTGAGACTAAAAAGTTTTATCCTGACAAAGTTCAGTCGCCATCATGCGTTGGAACATTGAGGAGCGTGCTTTTTCCGTTGAGGCCCGTGTGACTTTTTTCTATGGGGTTTGTTAAAATTCTGTGTTTGTGTGAACCGTCCAAGGACCCTACAAGCTTTCAGGACCAGCATACAGGAAGAAACTGGTAACAATCGGTTGCTCATTGTATGGAGAACGGGGACGTCAGCTACCTGATTTGATCTTTAAAACTATGTAAAACAAAACTTTAGGTATGCGCCTATATTATAAAAAACAAATCAAAATTTTCTGATTCATACAATGGATTTTATGAAGTTTTGACAAAAGGAAGCACACAACAAAACTTTTTTGTAATTTCTAAGTTAAAGATTTTCTAGGTATTGAAGAAAATCTATCACAAATGACCATCCACCCCTCCTCTCCGAAGCTACTGCTGCTAAACTTTTTTATTGATCACTTGACCCTTCGTACTTCAATTTCATGTAAATCCATACGTTTATGTGCTCTACACTAATTGTACGGCTCACACGTCTAATTTTTCAGAAAGTTCCGATAGCTTAAAATTACTTATGAAATTTTTTTGTATGTAGGTACTTTTTAATTGAGTTGCATTAATTTATAATTTCTCTGAAAAATATTAAAGGAGAAAAATGCTAGAAGGTGGTTTTTACGTGTGCACTACATAAAGTGTCATCAGGCCATCACACTTTAGACACACGCGGATGATGGCGACCACCAGACATAGAGATGAGAAAATTATTCCAATTTATTCTACTTATGCAAACACCGAGGCTCATTCGTAAGGGTGTTAACCGTTTAAGCCGAGATTCTCCTATTTGAGTCCAGTTGGTGGCAACCAGATTTATTTTGAGTTGTTGGGTTATAAGTCCATCCGGCTGTGATAGGTGATAGGCCTAAAAAATTAGCAACAATCGCAGGAGCATCTACATGGTCGTTACTTCCGGTTGCAATGGTCATTCTACTCGTTTTTATATATATATAATTTCTTTATTGGAATGTATGCGGTACAGAGGCCTTATAATGTAGTAGGTGTTCTGACAAAGTCATCTCACCATCGTTTGAACATTACTTAAAACTATGCATATAATCGTATTTCTATGAGATTATTAGTCACTTAATGAAATGTGTGGGGTATCGTTCTATAAGATGCCAAAAATGTAAACCCTCGTAATTTGCTTATTAAGCAGATTATACGTATTAGTTCTTAAGCGATAAACTCTGTAAACGTGTGCATTTCAAGAGCTATCTACCATGAACACTCGTATTTGAACGATTTTTATCACATTTTGCTGCTAAAAGATTGGTTTCCATTGACATAATAATCGGAACTGGATCTCGAATAAAATACTTTAAGGGGTTTGTACTAAAATACAAAACCCTAGTGAAATCACGACATATACCTGTCTGTCCGTCTGTTAGTATTTCAGAGCAGTTTTTCGCTGAAACTATAAAAGCTACAGCTATTAAATTTTGTGAAAATATTAAAAGTGATAACCTCTTGAATGTTTTGGTTTAAACATTTTTCAGAGTGTTTTAAGTTTATGTGTTTTATAGTTTATTTTCATCAATGGTAGTCAAATGGGGTGTCTAATGAAAAGTCTCTATGAGATCTTTTCAAAATAGGTCTTAAAATTACCTAATTAGTGTCGAGGGGCGCATTCCCTTACGATTGGACACCTTTTATCTGAAAAGGTGAGAAAAAAAATCATGGGAGTAGGTCTTTATGAGTGAAATAACAACAACTACCTCAGAAGTCAAAATTTACTAAATTTTGTCGATAATAGTAAGATTTCTCAGTTTTACACATTCTTGAATAAAATCATAAGGCTATCCTTAAATTCAATGAATTGATTGATATTGTTTCTTGCAAGGTAGATCTATTCTGAAAATTTCAGAAGGATCGAAAATATTTAACGAATTTACAGTGGCTTGAATTTTTCTTTATTAAACAACAATAATGGAGTAATATGCGCTGCCAAACCACTCACACACTACGAGGCTTTTCAGATTTGAATTAAAGTTTCAGGAAGGATATGTATCGTGACTTCCTTTGGGAGTTCGTACAATGAGTGACATCAGGAATGCAACCAAAATGGCAGCTGCTTTAAAACAGAATATTGAGGTATATTTGTGTTATTTTTCCCCAACTTCAACATTTAAATTAACTTACTATCGAAGTCAAAATGCACTCAACTTTGTTCATAATACTAGGATTTGTAAATTTAATATTTTCCCCTGTAAATTCGTATGCATGCCTTAATTTCAATGAAATTTGATGTTTAAGAAGTCCTATAAAAGATACTTATACTCAGTAAGTTCCAATAAAATATCAAACTATTTGCGGAGGTTACAACCGTTTGAATTTCTCCGATCACTACTATCTGGGCTTTCCATCGAGCTCACTTACTTAACATCAGCTCACCTGCTTCTTTGCGTAACAGCCAGGGAGCGATTTCAAAGAAAATACCTCCTCCAATTCAACATCAGAAACTGAGTCACCACGTTCTTTCAACAGATCTCTGTTCTCCTGTCAGTCGTGCTTGTATACATTTGAAGCATATCTTCATCTCCAGAGCGACATACGAAACTTCTGTTGAAGAAGCGTTATATCATCAAAAAGTTTGAGTCGTCCGTTATAGTTTTTAGTTGTCATAAGTTGACAAAAGAAAATTTAACGGGTAAGTAGTTGCCTCATTTAAATTTGTGATTTCTGCATATACTGATATTATTCTGAATTCAAATTACTGGGCTGCTAGTATACTTGTTAAGCAGTTTGAAATGAGATGAAGAAATTTTCGTCGGTCAATAAACGAAATCCCAAAGCTTTAGTCACATGTAATCTTGATGAATATTCTTATAATCATAATGTTTATCGCACTATATCCTCTTTAAACCTCAATGAATCATTTTCAAACGTTAATACTGTTCAACTGCTGATAAAATGTGTCCCTCTATTTTTTACCAAAGTGTACGAGGATTAAGGACCAAGCTTGAAGGACTCTTTATCCCCCACCGACTTCGTAATGATTGAAAATAGAAAATAGATTCTATTATTTGCTTCTTTGAGACTTGGCTAAATTTAAACATTTTGAGCAGTGGAATGTTTTCTGATCATATTGTATATAGATGTGACCGCGACTTAATTGCAACTAATAAGGCTGATGGTGGTGGAGTTTTGGTTGCAGTTTGCAATACTCTACCTAGTTCTCTTTGTCCTTGTTTCTATTTTTCCCATAATTTAGAATATGTTCTTGTCAAAATTTCTCTCCCTAATAATACAAAATTCTTGATTTCATCTATTTATGTCCCCTGTAATTCACCGTTAACTGTTTATGAGCCATTTTTTGATAGCCTATCCCCTTATCTAGTTTTGCGACACCCTCACGCCAAAATATTGGGTATTTTAGCTTACCATGCATAGAGTCGAAGAATTATCTTACTCCTATCTGGTCAGTTAATCCTTTTTGTATTACTCTATAATCTTTCCTATCTCATCGCTTCTTTTTTCAATTTAATCATATCCGCAATCCTAATGGTCGTCTTGTTCTATCAAATGCTCCAGTTAGCTGCTTATCTGTATCTCAAGCCGCACATCCGTATGTCCCCCCGGATCGGCATCATTCTTCTTTATCTACAGATCTTATAGTTGATGAAATTAAATATAACAAACCTCATGGTGCTCCAAAATCTAACTTTTTCAAAGCTAACTATGAAGCTATTAATACAGACCTTCTTTTAGTCAACTGGCTAGGTTCCTGTAGAGGCACAAATTGTGAGGCAGTTTAAGATATATTTACCATTTATATTTATAACCTTATTGGCTGTTCTACACCTCTTCAGACATCTCGTAAAGTAAATCAAAAACCTTGGTTTACAAGATGAGTGCTTAGTGCCATACGAGCAAAAGATAAGGTACATCATGTCTTTAAAACAATCGGCACTATTGAAGCTAAATCTAATTTTAGCAGGCTGTGTGCTATTGCCAAGAAAGAGATCAAATATGCTCTGAAGACTTACTTCAGTAGTCTAGATAGTTCTCTTGTGGCTAATAATATAAAGCCGTTTTGATCTTATATTAGGTCACTCAAATCATCTTCTTCTAGTCCTAGTAAGATCTAGAATGGCGCAGAAGTTTCTTCTCCTCAAGAAATTATCGACTCACTTGCCTAATTTTTCTCTTCGATTTTTATCTTCTTATTGCTTCTGTGCATCCTGTTGTTTTACCTAATCGTTTTCCTTTCCCAATTTCCTATATTTGTATAGATGTATCTGAAATCGAATTTTTTAATAATGCTTGATCCTAATATCAGCCCTGGGTCGGATGGTCTGCCAAACATATTTGGGAAGGCGTTGGCCTCGTCGCCGAGTTTTCCTTCGCCTCTCTTCTTCAATCTAAGTTAGAGTACTGGCACTTTCCCTAACTCTTGGAAAACAGCTAATATTGTATCTATTTTTAAAAGTGATGATCCTACGTCAGATTCCTATTATCGCCCTATTTCCTCAATCTCCTGCTTTCCAAAGTTACTTGAACGGCTGGTTCATAATCGACTCCCAAACTCATTAGCTCCTATTATTGGTCCAGAGCAGTATGGCTTTCTCAAAGGATACTCCACTACCTCTAATAAAATGGAGTTCACAAATAGTATTGTCTATTCCTTTTTATCCTTCATCTGGTGTTCCACAAGGTTCAATTCTTGGGCCTCTTCTCTTTCTGTTGTTCATAAATGATCTCCCCTTTGTAATTAATTCCTCTTACCTCTTGTGTGCTGATGTCTTCAAAGTATTTTGAGAAGTCAAATCCCATTTAGACTGTCAGCTTCTCCAAACTGATCTGAATAATCTAAATAAATGGTGTACTTCAAACTATTTATGGCTTAACGTTATAAATGTTATGAAATGACTTTTTCCCTCCATGACTCTCCTTTTAATTTTAATTATATATTAAATGATACTTTGCTCTCTGAAGTATTCTTGGAGTAACTTTTGACCCAAAACTCAAATTTGATGCACACATTTTAAATCTAATTACAAAAGCGTCTAGAGTTTCCGGGTTTACCCTCAGGCATGTACATAAATTTAATAGCATCTATTCTTCTATCCACCTATTTGTTCTTTTTGTTCTCCCTTTGCTGGAATACTGTCCTGTTATATGATCCCCCGATATTCCTATCTCGTGTCTTCTTTAGAAACGCTCCAAAGAAAGGTTACGTGTTTTCTTTACCTTCAGTTTAATTTGTCGTATCAGCCCTATGAAAATCGTTTATCCTTCCGTTCTCTTCCACCTCTAATATCCCGACGAATTTATTTAGACCAATGTTTTTTGTATCAACGCTAATAATCATTTGCAAAACGAAGTAAACTTCCCACAGGACACTCCCAGAGTGCCTCACTAAAATTTTTTTTTACTAGGCATGAGGAGACCATTAGTCAGTGCATATTTTAGACCTACCGCATTAGGGCCTCATAAGGCCCATATTAGGTTGTGTTTAACTTAAGCATGCCGAATAAGGGTCCCATTAGGCCCGCATTAGGCATGCCTAATTTGGGAAAAAGTTTGGAACTGCTCATCATATCTAAACTTGAAAATATTTAAATTATTGTATTCTCGTCGTCCACATGTAATTGTACCTTATTACCTAAAAATTTTGCTTTGTTTTGATTTTACACAAAAAAAAATTAATGTTTAGGTAACCCCCATCAGCGCCTTAATTAGGAAATCTTTATACAAGCCCCACTATTACCTAAATTAGGAAATGTTTAGGCAGGCCCCATCACTGCCTAAATTGGAACTTATTTTGTAAAGTGACGAAACTGTAAAATATTTTAAATTCCTACCATGTAAGTTTGTCTTTTACCAGAAACATTTTTCTGTTTAGATATTGTTTGGGCAAGCCTCATCAGTTCCTAAATTAGGAACTGTTAAGATACGCACCATCAATGCCTAAATTAGAAAATGTTTAAGTAAGCCCTATCATTGCTTAAATTGTTACTTGTTTTGTGAAGTAGCGAAAATGGTAAATATTTTAAATTCTTACCAAGTAATCTGAGTTTTGTTTTTTTTTTTTCATAAGAAAAATTTTTATGTTGTGATATTGTTGTGGTAAGTTCCATCAGTTCCTATATAAGGATCTGTTTAGGTAAGCGCAATCAGTTCCTGAATTTGGAATTGTTTAGGAAAGCCCAATTAGGCCCGAATGCAAAAAACCCGATCAGTGCCTAAAGTTGCTCTGTTTAGGAGTTGATGGGGTAATGCGTTACGTTCGGTTTACGACGTAATGGGGTTTTCTTGGGCAAATCCTCAACAAAACGAGTTTAGGCATGCTTAACTAGATCCCCGTTAGGCCCGAATCAGGTGTGTCCGATTAGGTACACCTAAATTACGAACAAAATGAAAAATTTCTAATCTGAATAATTTTCAAAATCTGAATTAGGACATTTATTTAAGTTTTTCGCATGAGACTAGAATACGGTATTTTTCAAATTGCCCAAGTTACTTAGGCGTGCCACATGAGGGCCCCATTAGGCATGCCTAAACTGGAAAACTGCGAACCTCACTTTAAACTTTCTTTTGATCATTTTTTCACCCAGCAATTTACACTAAATGCGAAATTTCCGAAATTGCTTAAGTTAGGCATGGCTAATTAGCCCCGCATTAAGCATGCGTAATCAGGCCGACATTAGACATGCCTAACTTAGGCAAGTTGCATTTCGGCCCCATTACTTATAAGAAATTTTTATTTTTACACATTGAACTAGATGCTCACCGAGTCGTAATATAGGTACATACGAGCATATAAGGGGACAAATGGCTTCTATTATATAAATAAACTATCTTGGGAGTCTGCCGGATTGCAATAGATTTGATTTAGGATTTTCAAATTTTCATTTTTTCTAACAAGATACATATCAATTGTAAGTCATAGACAGGTGCTTACCAGACTTTAAATAAGAAGGTAAGAATTGGCTTTTTAACATGTAGATTTGATGTTTTCAGGTTTGCTTGACGTGGATCAACGCCTATTTACTCAGACTCGAAAGGAAAGCAATTAACGTACATGATGTCACAGTGGTAACTGTCAAAAGCTGTCCAATTGGTCTAAAATCTTGGTGCGCATTGTGACGTCATGCATCCGCTTTCGAGCCTGTCCATGTAATACCCACATGGATGGACGAATATGATGCATACGAAAATTTGAACTCGCTCGCAACAATGTATCGGCAAATCTAGCATGGGCTTTCGCAAGAAAGAGCTTCCTATTATGCTTGTATACTTACATAAACAAACCGAATTTCTCTGGGATGGCATCCTTTGACCACAGAAAAATTCATGATTTCAATTTACTTTGCTATGTAGAAATTTATGAAGATCCAAGTTTATTCTGCAGCTAGTTTTATTGCAGAGACCGATAAAATAAAAGAAATGAGTGTTATTTATTAGGAAGAGTTTTTTTAATTTATAGAAGAAATCATTTGATGATAATATAAATTGATGAAAAGTGAAACAAATTTCATTGTTAGTAGGTTTAAAGTAGAAAATATAAATAGTTGTAAGCGCAGGTGCGTCTTAATGTGATATTAATGAAATTTAGAAATATCTTCTGCGAGACCAAACGCCGTCGTCGTTGTCCTCCTCTTCTTGTTCTTGCTCTTCTTCTTGTTCTTCCTCTTCTTCTTCTTGCAGGTATAATGTCTTGTTGCATGTAAAACAAAAATTAGAGTTAAGGTTACCAATGCATGTGAACATAAAATTAAGCTTACCAGGAAAAAGAGAATTGTACGCCATACAATCATGACGAAAATCATAAAGAAGAACTGGCAAGTGTGCCAAGCGAGGCCTCGCAAGTTGAAAAAATCATCATCTTCACGGCAAGACCCCAACCGTTTCGCCGAGAGAGCTCGGTAATGTTTGTATAAGGTGTAGGAAAACATGGTTAACCAAAAGTTACTAATTCCCAAAAAATATTTATTATGAAATGATATCACGATTTGCCGAATCATTAACCGGATGAGAATCACAAAATAAACATAACAGAATACAGATATATAATCAACATCACCTGCGCTACACAAAACTCTTCCCGAAACACGTCTCACATTACGTATAGTCAATACTTAAGTGGCCGATAAATTTCAAAAGCTTTATGGGTAGAACTCGTGTTTCGTTCCTACTTGTTCCAGTTTGTAGAGATTTTGTTGCATTATCCCCACCCAGAGCATATTTTGCGGTTAGTGGCTCCCCCCCAGAAATCAGACTACATTTACGATGTCTCCACAGGACTTGCTAAAATGTCAATGGCTATCGAGCCATTGACATTTAAGCAAGTCTCACCACACTTTTGCAAACCTTGAGAGCCATCAATTCTTGATATCTCTCCACACAACCACGTAAAGTGAAATTGTCGATAAACGGTCACTTAAATTTTGACAATACTAAATAAGGGACGAACTTTGGCGCAGATGATGATGACTGCATATCTTTTAAAAATATATGTATATATTTTGTTTTATATTGTGTTGATGATTTTGCAAGTAAAATATTGCATTTCATATTTGATCTATCAAATGAATCTCGCCTTAGCTAGTCATTTTCCCATATGTATTATGCAGCCGTAGTCGAGTTTTCTCGGAAATCCCGCTCCAATTTGTGGCCGAAACGTTGGAGCCACCAATCCTGCCAGAATTTGTTTGGGAAATTCTTTGGCCTCACAGTACCGAAACCAATGAATGACTTTCGGATCAGAATATCTTTGAACATATAGCTGATTGCATTCCAGAATTTTATGAGGATTCCGCGCTGACGTCTTTGAAGTCAGCGCGGAATCCTCTCCAAGCAATTCCATATTTTCGAAATTTTTCAAACTTTTTTGTTTCATATACTAAAGCTGTAGCTGTGCTACAATACAATATATCATCGGATATATGCCGTTAGCCTGGTGCATACCTTCCACCGGGTTCTCGTCTGCTCGGTTTTTGTTGGAGCGATTTCGGATTAACTGGTTGAAACAAGCTACATATGTCCCCAACGGTTACACTTTTCAGTGCGCATAGCCATCAATCTCCTTCTATCCGCAGTGATTCGTGCACATGATTATGTCAGCCCAAGTTCCTCCACCTACTATGGCAACAGTTTTCTCAAAATTTACAAAAGCCCTCTCAAGCTGAGGAACTTTACGAATTTCTTTGCCCGAGTTGTTTGGACATTTAACATCTCTGCACTTTTAATTCATGATTTACTAACTGTGAGCTGAGTTTCAGGTAAAGAAACTTAATTTATATAAAAATTGAATAACTGAAAAAAACAACCAATTTATTTCTATATATAAGGTATTTTTTCATTCAGTTTGGTCGTTTGCAATTTATTTAGACTAGTTTTTGAATACAACATCAATCAAGTGGCTGCCTCTATTGACCAAAGCACAATGTGCCCTTTTTCTTGCATTTTCCATTACCTTTTCAAGCATCTCGGGAGGCATAGCAATGATTTCCGCACGAATGTTTGCTTTGACCTTGTGAATGATCTGAGGCTTTCTGGCGTACACTTTGCTTTTCAAATAACCCCAAAAAAACAAGTCCAGAGGGATCAAATCTGGAGATCGGGATGGCTAGTCAATGTTATCTCCTTTTCACAACAAACGTCCAGGGACACAGACCGAACGGTATTGTTTCATGCATTCGTGAGCAAACGTAACGAGCCAACATCCACCGATATTGATTTCCAAGGACTGCTTCGTTTTCTTTAAAAAAAATTGCCTAGTTTTAGTTTTGGCGCGAACGCCAGTCCAAACATTCACTTTTTTGTTCAAACATTGGCGTTTCCTGGATCTCGGGTAGATTCTCCGTTCTTCAAAAACGGCGATTGTGCTAATTAACCCCGCCAAAAAGTGTGGAATGAAATCAAACTCTGCTTCCAAAAATCAGCTTTAATGTTAACCATTCGAGCGACTGTTTGGCTATTTTCCAAATGACGTGGATGGTCTGTCAGCAATGTTCTCTGTGTTAATTGCACTTTATACGAAAAAAATGCAAATCATTTTCCAAAATACACCGCAAAGTGATTCCACTGGCTCCAAAATGCTGAGCCCGGCTTACTGTTAAAACAAGCTGGGTTGAAAGAACCACGCTTATATCATAAGAGTTTTGTACTCAACGTACGATATGCAGACACCAACAATAAATAAATTCAAGAAGAACTTTAGTGGAATGCATAACAAATACATACTTGCTTTAAGAGAAAAATCACTGCTTAGCTACTATTGCCGGCCACCATTTTCTAACAATATTATCTATTAATATCTTTAATTGAATGAAATCTTAAAGATATTTTTGTAATTCATGATTTTCTTCAAATTTTTCAGATCAAAGGTGTCAGGTGTCAAAGGAGTACGCAAGAATTTCGTCCAGTTCCCCCTCTCTTGCATCCCTCGACACTGGTTACGTAATTTTAAGATCTCATTGCGACCTTTCATATATTACCCCAATCGACTAACTTTTATGAACAAAATTGTTTAACGGGCATCCCTTTTGTGGGAGACCCCCTTAAAACTCTTTAAAAAAAATGTCCACCCGAAAACTTTCAACATATCATCATTTCTGAGTTTTTCGCGAAGTTTAATGGCTGTAGCTTTTATAATTTTATCGAAAAACAGCTGTGACATAAGGCGTACGGATAGACGGACGCAGATCGTGATTTCAATAGAATGTTGCATTTTAATTGAAAATAATTAAAAAGCATTCTTGATCACAGCATCGGAAGAGAGTGAATCCGCTTTCTAGCAGTTCCTCTCCCCTCCATTCCTTCCGCTGGCAAAAGGGGTTCCTGTAATTCGACAATGCCGTTAGGCATAGGAAAACGGGGCCTATGCTGGCATAATACGTCAAACGGCTCCAGATTGGGGTTTCAGACTGATAGGGGAGATTTTCTGTGGGTAATTCAAGAGTATAGTGTAATGCTCATAGAAGTTTCATACCGCGGGAGTTAATTGTCGTCACCACTTTACTACAAAAAGGCATTGAGCTTACACTTCTTAAATCCATTAACAGCATCCAAGGATCATGAATTTATGGTTAAGAGGCTCACAAAGAGATCCCTTCCTTCTTTAACTAGAATTCAGACCCTGTACGACTAAGTGCTTTGAAATACAATGGGCTTCATTATTTTCCTATTGCAAAATAATTGATTAGCATTTTAAAGGATAAAACTTGTTTACAAATTCAGCTCGTTCATATCAGATTATCAATTCTACGCATGATCCTTCCACAAGGTGCAATCCCTCTGATCTTTACCTAATTTATTATCAACTGAGAATTCAATTGGCAATTTAATTGATTTTACTGGAAGGTCAATTTGACATCCCACCGCATAACTTTGTAATAAATAGATTAATCGGCGCTGGTTAAGCTTCATACTTCACCATCGCCACCACCTTCATCATTCATTAGTTTCGCACGAAAATTATATTCAGACTGGTGAGCTCTACGTATTCGATTCAACTTCCTTTTACAGGTATGTATACAAAGGAATTCTAGCAATTTTATGTATATTCCTCATTCAATAATGCCCTAGAAAGCAGTTCTTATTCATATAGTCCACAGCCTGCGCTGACAGCTAAATATATTGTTTGCAAAATAGGTCAGCAATAACACCATGTCATATGATACCTTTTTCGATTTCAAAGAATAATCAAAAAACTGAGTATGGAAAATTCTCAACATTTCGAGCCCATGAGTGAAAATCAGCCGACCATAGAAAATAAAACGAGGTAATTTTGCTTAAATCGAACGATAATCATATTTACTGCATTCATATGCATTACTTTTACTGCACTTCTTCGTCAGACGACAGTTACGGCCTTAAACTTAAAATGATTTGTAGCGCTTATATTGGAATTCTCACCTTCCTACCAACCATTATAACTTTATTATGGCCCTTGTTGGTTCCTATTAGAAGGCGACGTGGCATTCGCTACGGTATTACGTTTAGCGCATTTTTCATTAGTGGAAGGTGATTAAAACCAAGTTAACATTGGTCATTTGTTTGGCCGATGTGGTGACACTTACCCAACATTGTTTAAGAGCTCGTAAAATTGCACGTCGATGAAGTCTTCTAAACGGTCAATGGAAGTCGTTTCCTTCTTCATTTCTTTATTAGCTTATCCAATTGTTTCAGATTTGTTTTGCTTACTACAGCCTACTGAACGCATGCCTTCATATTTGGATCATGCAGTGTGAAAAATCCTCAAACGTCCTTTAATTACTATTGTGCAGACTTTTATGCAATAAAAGTTTTTTTTAGCGACTTTTTCAAACAGTTTTTGAGTTTTAAAAGGAATTGCAATCGCCGATATGTTTCAGAACAATCCAAGCTTAGGATTGAATCAATTGGGTCTCCAAGAATTCCTAATAATTTTCGAACGGGAATTTTTTAAGGTTGAAGTTAATATTGAAACAGTATTCGATTTAGTCAGAAAAGTGTCGGATCGTTTTTACTCGAATAATATATTTTGTTTCAGTGACAGAGAAGATATAAGGTACTATCGAGGAATATTGGTTTGGTATTGCTGCCAGTAACTGTGCCTAGTGATAAAGTGCGTTAGATGCGATCATGGCCAGGACCTGGAAATGTGTGCTAAAGGAAATTCTAATTTATAAATGTATCTTATCTCATTAAAATACTGGATAAAAATTCGTATTATTTAATTTTGTGCAGAGCGATGGCCCTTGGTGACGAAAAAATGAACCAACAGCTAGACACACTCATCCCGATTTGGATAGTAGTGGTGATTGTGTCCTTTTTGGTTATTGCAGCCGTGGTAGCATGGATGCAAACTTTGGAGGTGGTCCAAATTTTGCTCATTATTACAATTTTAATCATGAAACTTGCTTTTTACTCAGGGCGCACGAGTTTGCGGATGGGTTGTCGAAAGGTTGCGACGAGATTCAACTAACAACGATGGGGCTACAACGGAAGACATCAATGAAAATATGGAGGAGATTGGTCTAGCTCAACGTATCAATCAAGATCCGATCAGAAATGACTATCCAGAAGATTATGCTGAAGTAGATTACGAGGATCGATGGAATGGTGAGCCAGAAGCTTCTCAGGAGTTTCTCCGCTGGTTTGAACAAAGCATTCGTGAAAATATGCTGAGTTGAAAACGTGAAGCTGCAAATCACTCTACGGAGTCACTGTTCATAAATCGAACAGATTCATTTTATAAGTTACATTGTCTCATATGAAATATCCTAACATTTGGTATAAATATTAGATATTAAGTATCCGATCGTTACTAACATAAATTTAAGTAAAACTGGCAATGTAACTGATTCATATCAATATATTATACTCTTTTAAATTTATCAGTTAATAAAGGTATCTTTGAACTATAAGATGTATTATTTGCACCGCTGACCGGAGGCCTCCCGGATTTAGGAATAGTTAGTTTGTCGAGAAAACTTCAATATGAATCAATTTTTAAAAAATAATAAGACCCCAAATTTGAATTTTTCAGGAGATACAAAAAACTTTCTATTTATTTGTTTTTTTTTGTGGGCTCTTAATCAAGGTAGTTTTCTCTTAAAAGGTACCAATTTAAGTTTTTATTTCGTCATATTAATGAGAGATATGTAGTGTTTACTGGTAGATGGAAATGTCTGGCAGCTAGCGTTGCGCTGTAATTGGGTGGGTTCTTTCCGTCAGCATAAGGTACCACTGCAAAATTTCACGCCTAGAATTTACATGGGTGATCAGAATTAGTAGAAATGCAAACTACGATTGACCTCCATAGGCGTCAAGGCCTAGATAACAGACCGAAAGGGACTACAAAAGAAACGCGACGACGAATACCCGGTTAACCGCGCGCCAAACGTAAGGCGATTTCTTCTTTGCCGAGGAACGTCACGGCCCACAAATAACAGTGGCAGTGCCCCCTCGTACCCCTCCGAACCGAATCAAGGATCCAAAACCATGTTTTAGCCCATAGCGGCGAGAGCCCCTACACCACAGAAAAGAGGGAGAGCTTACCTGATCATGAGCGGCGGGGCCAGCCAACGTGGCGAGTCCCATATCCATTCGAGGTTCAAGTGAAAGAACAAATATGGACATTTGGTATAGTGAGTGTGCCTAAAACCTCGTAAAACTTGTTAAATCTACCGCTATTTTTGAACAAGTACAACAAATTTCAAAAAACATATTATGGTACTATAATGTGTTTACTAGTACTAAGTTTCCAGCATACACTGCACTGTCTCGCTTTCTTAGCAATTCTAAATGTCTAAGTTTCAACAGTGAAACTGCATGAATTCTCCACACTCGAGTAGAAGGCACAACACTAAAGTGCATAAATTATTATTGCTTGGAATTGTCTAAAGTTCAAATATAATATTTCTTTAATCAAAACTGCACCAATAAAACTTGTTTCGATAGGTATTAGAACAACAATGCTACAAAGTATCGTGAATATAAATATACAGTCGCAGCAAGCACGGCCTTGCGGTAATGTTTTGAGAGAGAGATTTCGCATAAAATGTGCGCGAAAATAAAGTTAGTTTTTTCTTCGTATGCATGTATTTATGTAGTTCACTTGGTTATCACTTTGGGATTTTTTGTTGTTGAACGTATTTCAGTTCATATAGAATATCTCGGCACAATTCGACACGGTTGATAATTACTCGTATGCTCCCTTCGACATGTTATTTTCGTAGTTCTAAACGTAAATAATTTTAAATTAAAAAATTATGCACGTTTGCAATTTTAAGCGAAATAGCAGTGTTATTCTTACTGAATTATCTGCGGCAATTGTAAGTCATTTTTGATAGACATGAAAAAGCTTTCTGCTGCACGGGATAATTCATCGTAGCTGGTATTTATACATTTACAAATATACGGGCGTTCAGTTTCAGGTGTCAAAAGGAGATTGTAAGTTACGACATGATTGTTTACTTCATTTATGAATTTCAATTATATGCCAGAGTTTGTGTCACACAATAACGATTAAAATAAAAGTAAAAAAATGGAGACTTTCCGATTCTTCTTCTTCTTCTTAGCACTACAGCCCCTCTCGGGCCTTCGCTTCCTACAAACAGCGCCTCCAACTGTCTAGGTCCATTGACCGCGTCTTCCAATCCCGAAATCCGAGCAGCGATGAACTGTCTTCGTCGACCGAGTCAGACAAGCGTTTCCTCGGTTTCCCAACTGGCCTTCGGCCTTCAGTTCTCCCAACGAATACCTTCTTGGGTATCCGTTGTTCGTCCATACCATTCATGTGGCCAGCCCATTGCAGCTTCCGCAGTCTTATCATCGTTGAGACCTCTGGTTCGTCAAAAATTTCATACAGCTCATGGTTGTATCGAATTCGCCATTGGTCTCCGTCTAGCTTCGCTCCGGTTATTCGCCTCAGGACCCGTCGCTCGAAGGCGTTCAATATGTTTGCGGATGCTTGGGTTAGGGTCCATGTTTCACACCAATAGCATAACACAGGTCTTATCACAGATTTGTATACTTGGAGGTTTGTTTTACTGTGTATGCAGCTGGTCTTCAATATCGTAAATACTGAATAAAATATTTTATTTGCAAGCTGTATTCTTCGGCGCATTCCGTCTCTTTCATTGCTGGTTCTAGTTATTTCAGCGCCTAAATACACAAATTCACCAACATTGTACATTGTATTTCCTAAGGTGATTTCAGGCATTTTTCCTCGACTGCGTCATGAGATTTGTTTTACTATCACTGATTTGTAGCTCTACTAATTTTGCTTCGCTGTCGAGTTTCAGGAAAAGTTATTTGGCAGTTGTTAATGACCGTGACAAAATGTTGATGTCGTCCGCATCGGCTACTACTTGGCTCGAGTTGTATAGTAGTGTACCTCGCGTATCGGCCGGTAGGACTATCCGATTAACCTAAATTTATTTGCAGGTGTCTTGTCTACAGACTGAATCTTGCATAAAAATCGAATTCTTCATCGATATCCACTTGATAGGCAAGCAATGCCCATTGACAGTTTATTCTATATTGCCACTTCGGAAATGTTCCCAAATCAAGTTTCCCATTTTTGATTTATATCATTTAACAAATGCTTTGCTTGAATAAACTACATGGATATTTGGATTCGTTTTTTTCCGTTTGCCACATAGGGAAACACGAGAAGATTTGAAAGGATATTTTTCGGTCAAACGCGTATTTATTTTGTTCAGGTTGACGTTTTTCAGGGACTTGCGCGTTTTTATATTTGCTGGTCGTTTTCCACTCCACGCACTTCTTAAGCAACCCGTCAGCTCACGCTTTTTTAGGGTTTTGTAAAATAGTTTTACAAAACCCTACTAAAACCGACCTGTCTGTCCGTCCGTCCGTGTGTCACCGCAATTTTTCTCGCAAATTACTTAAGCTAGAAACACCAAATTTTACACACAGGTGTAAAGTAGTGCTCTCTTGAAAGTTGAGCTACAAAAAAAATTTATGAGGTATTTAAGGGGGCTCTCTTCATATAGGGGAGTGGCCCCCGAAAAAAATTTCATCAAGGTTAGTCAATATGGGTATCATATGAAAGGTCTGAACGAGAACTTTTCAAAACAGGTATTAAACTGACATTTTTTGCTTCAGGGGGCTCACACGAAGGGGAAATACACGAAATATTTGTGTGTCCGCCCCCCCTCGCGATTGAACACATGTGATCGGAAAAATCTGGAAAAAATCATAAGGGTAGATATTTATGAGTACAACAACAACAAATACCTTATAAGTTGAAACTCACTCAGTTTTGTTAATAATAGCATGACTTTCTAATTTCACATTTTCCCCAATCAAATCGTGCAGGTACCCTTAAACTCAACAAATATTTGAGTAGTTACATATAAGGACCTAATACCCTGCAATTTTGATAAAAATCGAATCATATTCGCGGAAGTTACAGCCATTTGAAATTTCTGCAATTACAACAACAATAGCACACGGTTTTGACATTTTATGGATTTCCTATCGGTTCAGACACTGCAATTTTGATTTGATCTTCTTAAAATTTCCAGATAAGATTTATAACAATACATATTTTTGGAATTCATGATTTAAGTGATTTTTATTAGTTTGGAACAAAATGGAGACCGTTGATAATGGAGAAACAATGAGTTTTCTTTTAAATGTGCACATCTCTTTGACATGTTTCTTGACTTTATTTGTTGCTGGTAACCGTATTTCGGCGAGGTTGGGTACAAAACCCTTCTGACATGACCGTAGGTCTGTTTACCCAACTTGTTTTACTTTTCTCTTCCCGGGCCCACCAAGTCACTCGTTACACCGAGAATCTTTTTCTCATTCTTTTGTCAGAACGGATTCATTCCAATGTCATTGGAATTGTTTTGCAACATTACACGCAAGTTTTCGAGCTAACAGCAACTAAACTCGTTCTCAGCCCGAGATAGATCAAGTTTTTCTGGTTCTTCTTGCATTGCTTCAGACATTTCTATCGCTACCAAAGTAGCTACCATGCCCGAAAAAAGGTGTCAAACGCTCCCAGGCTAGGCTCTCAGGCTGACGGGAGGTGTTTAGTGGGTAGTTCAATGGCCTACTTGCGAGCATGGGAGTCCCACCCTCTGTGCGTAAATGGGCATTCATCTCCCTACCACAAAAAAAAAGTAGCTGCCATCGCATGATACAACGCGGATGACGAGTTTTCATTACTTCCCGGTGTATTGCGGGCAGGTGAATTTGAGTATTCTGCAGGTGATGTTATTTTTACTTGAGTCGTTTGAATCGGCGGTATGATAGGAATTGCTGCGTCAATTGCGGGAGGTATCACCATTCCTGGCAAGGAAGATGATGTCATTGCCACCGCCGCTTTAGAAGCAGCCGCAGTATTCTGCCGGTGCTTCCCATCTTGATCCTTTCGTATTTACATTATGGTAATACGTTTTCCCCGTTATATACATTTTATATCTATAATTGTAATAAATTGATTATATTGAACATACTATCGATAAGATGAGCATGTTGAGGGAAGTTTTTCTACATGAAATAATTTAATTACGAAAGCTGATTTTCATTTGAATTAATTTTAAGTTATTTAATGTATATGCGTATAATGTTCTCTTTCCTAGAAAAACCTTAGACCATCACACTTCCATGATCCAAAAAATAATAAAATTAAATAATAAAAAATAAGCATCTATACCCGCTTAAGAGCTGCGTCAGATAAAGGTCAGTCTAAGCATTGTTTCATTCGAGCCACAGCCTTAGACTAGGGATTTGGCTCGCGGTTCATTTCCCCTCGAGTTGTTCTCCCAGGACTGTTGTCAATCGCTGAAGGAGCATTGTCTTTCTTCGTGCAAAGCTGCTTCTCTACCACCTTCGTATCATTGCAATTAAATTTAATTGGTGTTCTAATGGGTATTACACTCGCGATGAACAGCACTGCCAACTCAGAGACTGTCTGATATGCAGATGCAATTCTCAGCACTCCTAGTCACTACATCTGTGCCAGGCGTATTCTCCTCACTAAAAACTTTGCTCCACATTTCCGATTTGTTCAATAGCACAGACTCGAAAGTCACCTTCTTGACGAGGCAGGTCCCCCATGTTGGCTATCAGGCAACTGGGGCCGCGTTTTTGGGTCTTGAAATCAGCTATAGAACGGGAACTGTTCGGAAGCTGTGTATAACATGCCAAGGATAGAATTTGAAGCAACACGTAACTTGATATAAACTAGGCAGGCGTAGATACAAGTAGATAAGAAGTTTGGTTACGGAAAACGCTTGCAAGTTGGGGGTGGTTAGTTTACTTTTAGGCTAACTAGTGAAGTTGGCTTAATAGCAAAGATGATGGCAGGAAAATAATCAAGTGCTAAGGAGGTGTTGGGAATAGTTGTTAAATGATAGTAAGCGCACGAGTTAAGGTACTTAGCATATCGTGTGGTTATCACTGTTGGTTTCACAAGTCATGTTTGTTTGGCACGTTCCACTACGTCGGGTATCATAACTGATAGAGTATGGCCACAAAGCCAGTGTTGATGCTCCCATCTTAGTCTCTCCTGAATATCTACTTGATTCCTTCTTAATATTTGCTATTCTTTACCCTTGAACAACGATTATCCTTACTGGTGCGTGTAATAATTGAGATTCCACGAAGTCCCACTTGAGTATGGGGAGAAGCGTTAGTTTCGTGCCTGACATCGTAACTTGGCAACTGCTTGGAGATAAGCAGCTGACCTAGGTCATGCACAATAATTATTCTAGAAACTTTGAAAGTATTTTACGTAATTTTTACATCATTTGGAAGAGTTACATTTCAAGGTAGGTTAAACCTTGGATTGCAATTGAATTGATTGAAAAAATTTTATTTTAGAGTATTAAAGCATTTAAAAAGTATTTAATTTAAGTGTAGGCTGGGTATTTAAGTGTAGGCTGGGTAAGTAAGTACTTCAAAGTGGCTAATTTAGTTTGCTAGAAGATGATCGCTCGCTGTAGGTTCAGAGCTTATTAATTACAACTGCAAAAATTATAATTGAGGGAAAATGAGGACAGTTTTATTTAAGCTGATGGTCCAAGTGCGTATATGGGTGTGGTCAAAGAAAGAATCATGGAACTATCTAATACTGTATCTGGGAATTAGCAGGAATAAGGCACTTGGTGGCTATATTGGACGCCCAAGCGAGAATTTGAATCTAATGCCAACACAGTCACAGATAAAAAGGAGAAATCGAACAAAGAGAAGGATCTGTCAACAACGGAAGATATTTTTGTTCATTCTATTAGAGCAGACATGGTCTACAGCTCGTTTGGTAATTTTTTGCAATATCGTGATCCATATATTCAACAAGCTATTCCCTTTGCTCTTAAGTTGAGCTCTGTTTCGATTCTAAACCACATTACTCTGACATTTGTAATAAATAATCTTATGGCTGTGGCATAGAATCAGCACACAATACAGCTGTAGTGTTTCAGATGATGTCTTAATGAACTAGATCGAAGAGCTCCACTCGAAATTCCACGTCTGGGAATGCGTAAGCTTGCTTACAGCTAGGTATCTGCAGTGTCACGGGGCGGGTTGTTTTTCCCAAGCAAAAGGCACACTATGACTAATTTTAGGCTTAAAAATTGAAAGCTGCAAAACAATTAAGGTCCAAAAGGCATAGTCTTGAAGTAAAGGGAAGCTACAGGAAAAAAAAGCACTTCTATTTTTCCATGAAGATAGCCGCTTGTGATAATAATCAACTTTATTCTTGCCAAAATAAGTTGTCCACCACAAGAAAGATGAGCTTTCACATCCCTCCCAGTCAGGCCTTGGGTCCCAATGGCGTGAGTCAGAATGCGATGGCTCACTATCCCTGGCGAGAACCCTTCATGTACCTCTATGGCTGAACTATAGGGTATTGTCCTGACCAACGTGGCAGGTATCATACCCGTTAATTCATTGGAATCCAGAAGACTGTAATGCTTAAATTTTAACAATGCATCATTATTAAAATACACCTTCGTTTACATAACAACATAGAAGATTTATATTTTTGTTGACTTATTGAGATCAATTTCTTGTAGTCAAAGTGCCCTTTATTTTGAACAAAAAAAAACCCCATCGCTCAGCTTTCATTTTTCCATGTCAATCTTAAATAATCAGAGTATAGGAGAATTATTTTAACAAAACTAGCTGGCTAATTGATGAATGGGCAGATAAAGTAATTTATAAACTTTCGCTAATCCTCGGTAATGATTGTATTCAATTAACATGAATCTAATTGGCATGTCATCATGGAAGGAAAAAGTTTAAAAATTAAGTTTCAAAATATGCAAATTAAAATTTTAGTTGAAAGAATGATCTAATTTCCCTACATAGATTTGTGCCACGGTACACATTGTGGGCTAAGTAATCGAAAATTTCAAGCTTAAAGGAGATGATCAAATCTCATTCATTTGCTTCTTCATCAAATGAGGAGCCCGCTGGTATAGATGAAAACAACAGCTCACGCGTGAGTATTTATGGTGGTTATATCCGACTATCTGCTCATTGTGTCGTCAAGGCTGTGAAAAATCCGCAAACCCTTCGCACACTTGCTCTGTACAATGATACTAAGGCAATGATAAGCAAAATTAAAATTAGTGCCGATTGACTACTTTCATTTAAGTTTTCGAACATTTGGAGAATAAGGTGCAATCGCTGAATTTTATCCCCGGATACCTTATTTTGACGCCTTCCATAATTGTTCGCCTAACTGATGCCATCTCATCTTTTCGTGTACCGAATCTAGAGTTAGTTGCTTCAATCAGTCATTTACTAAAATCAAGGTTGACACGTTGCTTCTGCAATGAGATATTAAAATAACAAAAAAAAAATGCTCAGGTTGAGTTTTCTTTGATATATTGCATAATGTGGACTGGTGAAATATTGTTTTGCTTGAAATATTGAAACAATTTTTTGGTCAGATCTCATTGTGTTTACAAACATATGATTTAAAAAGTTTGGTTATGAGTGTGATTTTTTTACATTCCCCTACGTGAACCTTATTTTGTCCTTTGAATGGTGTTTGGCTAATCTACGTTAGTTTCAAGTTTGTTTTTTAACTTGTTTATACATTCTATTTAGTATTTTTCTTTGTTATACGGAAGCAAAAAGACAGCAAGATTATTTAAAGTTTCAAGAGCTATTTTGAAGGACTATGTGGGAAATTCTGAAAAGTCTGTTGGTCTCATTACTAGGAAAACGGAAAGAAAATCAGGTTTGCCGGTATAATTAGAATAGAAACCGGTAAACCATTGTTCTCAAATGAAAAAAATACTAAAGTGTCCCCGCTTCTGATTTAAAACGAATGCGTTTCCAATTGGCTATCAGAGATAATATTTTATATCAATTTTCAAAGTACAGCAAGATGTTGGGAAAATGAATGAATTTGTTTATGGCTGTTCATACTTCATTGTCTTTCCATAAACCAGAATCTTTATCAAAAACCCGTGCACATTGTTTTACTGCACAAAATATTCTGGATTTTTAACCAATTGAAACATGAAGTACAGATAATTTTTTTTCAACCTCAACCCTAGTAAAATATTTAATGTAGACAAAACAGGTATTAGCACTTCCAGCATAAAACAAGAATAAACTTGGTTGTGAAAAGCAAAAGAGAAGTTCACAAATAGTCATCAACTGAAAAAGGGACACTAATATTGGGTTTTTCGATAATTAATGTCATTAATTATCGAAATTGGTTTTTAGAAACGAAGAGCTGTGTAATGATTATATTTACTTCTCATTCGTTCGAGATTACCCGGAGGAAATCTAAACCGAGCTCTCATCGTTATAGATGTGAAGTCTGGGAACTTGCCAACGGACTGTACCCATCAGGTCAACAAGCCCGGACACTCTTAGTCTACTCTGGGGTGACTGCTGGCAGGCTAGCTTGTTCGGAGAGGAATTTTGGTCCAAAATACAAGAATCAGCCACCGATTCAAATGCCCGATTAAAAATGCGTCGAACAACTTCCAAAGACTCGACTTTACTGTACTTTGTTGCAGTTTCCTATTTTTTTCGGTCCAAGAAAACGAACAACAAGTAACATCCTCAACCGAAATCCACACGTTCTCGAGTATTAACCAAAGCGGCGCCCTTAAAAAACTACTTGAATTCAACGCCGAATCAATTTACTCTATCTAAAAAACCAAGCTACGGTACCATGACACGAAAACGACCATTCGCGGATTATATAAGCCCTACCCCCTCGGTGGCATGCTCACCTTTCACCTTCGTATCCTTATGAAAAAGAACGAGCACATATTGAAAAAGAAAGTCGTTTGTATTAGCTACCAATTCATAGTTTTCTCGTTTTTTTATTAACAATTGATGTCATATAAATTCTTCTTGAATCAAAGTGACCTTGAAGTAATCTACCGAATTATCAAAACTATTAAAATATTTCCTTAAGCAAAAACCTGAAACTTAATAATCTGAGCCTATAAGATAAACTTAGCTTACACTTATTAAAGTATTTGTTTAAGAAAAAAATTTACAAATAAAGAATTTCAAACTATAGGATGGACTTAGCTTACAGCTTTATGTATTTATGTATACTAATGGAACTTATTATCCTGGTGAAATTCTGTTGACTGAATAAGCCGATTTAAATGAGAACCAGGCTCTGTCTTGTCTTGTTTTTATAATTAAGTATTTTTTTCTACTTTGACACACAAGCTTTTATAATGCCAAATAAATGGATTCATATGATGGACAAAGATCTTCGCTTATCATAATTAAACTTATTTTTTCATATATTCTTTTTCTTCTTCATCATAGCACTACAGCCCCTATCGGGCCTTCGCTTCCTTCAAAAAGCGTCTCCAACTCCAATTTCGAAATCCGAGCAGCGACGAACTGTTTTCGTCGACCGAGTCAGACCAGCGTTATCTCGGTTTCCCCAATGGTCTCTAACCTTCAGTTCTCCCAATGAATATTTTTTTTGGTATCCGTTCTTCGTCCATACATTTCATGTGTCCAGCCCATTGCAGCTTCCGCAGTCTTACAATCGTTGAGGTCTCCGGGTCATCCAAAATTTCATACAGCCATGGTTGTATCGAACTCACCATTGATCATATATACTACTAAATAGTGCACTTAAAATGTTGTCCCCATACTTGAACACTATTTAGAAATTTTTGTGTTTCATTACATCTCCTCGATATTATAATGCGATAAATATGAATCTTTTTTCGGGAAAAATTTCAAACTTATTTAAGAAGAACTGTGACCTTTAATTTTCATAAACCAAACCCGGATAGCTTCACGACTTTAAATCCTCTTTGAGACATATCGCAAGATCCAACTTCTTCAGTTTCTTTTATTTATTACTACTTCCCCGAGAACTTTCTTTTCAAAACCAATGCAAACGTAAATCTCTTAAAATTTGTTTTCTAATTGATGCTGTTTCAATGAATTTTACATCATCCTATATGTACAGCTTTATAGCAATCCATTCGTAATAAAACGTAACGCTTACTTCGTATACCAAATAAATTCGATAATTTTATAAATAATCCAAAACAATAAAGCCAATTAATTGAGTTTAAGTAGCTTCACAAATAAGCTAAGCCAACAAAAACATCACAAATTAACTTTAATATATACGATATTATTAACAAAAAATGCAACCTGGAAGATTTGCACTAACCTTATCTCCTCGTAGAGTAGAGCAGTATAAATATCATACAAAATCACAGATGAAGTAATGAAAAGTAATAAAATAAGTCATTCCATATTTGCAAATAGAGACTTCAATGATAATTAAGGTACAACTCCTGTGCCAGCGTCCATAATCTCTATGTGCTAGGACAAGAGTAAATCTTGTAACCTGCTATTGGCATCACTCATTAAAACAGGTGATTCTTTCTAAGCTAAAGAAGTCTGTGTTTGGAAGTATATATAACTATAATCAGCAATCTCTTCACTTTGCCATGAACAAAAACCTTGCTCACCGCCTAAACTGGGCCCGGCTCTGATCGTCGATGCTGATGAAACCTATTTCCTTCTAGTGTCATTTAATGGTTTATTTGCGCTTACTGCGGGGAAAGCATGGTCGAAATTTTTAACTATTCGCGTTTTTTGAGAGAGTGGTAGCGTGAGGAGAAAATTGCTCAAATCTGCCTCGAACTCTTGATGGCCGGATAATGTTCACAGCCTCCCACTATTTCAGTAATAGTGCTTATAGTAGTCCGCCACGTAATTAGGTGAATTACGTCTTCAAGGAGAGGGAGGAAAAGCCAACTGCAGTGGCAGAGATCAGTCATTTAACACTTGTCAGCTGATCGCAATTGTGTGGGAATGACAAATTTTTGACGGGCTATCAAAGAGGTGTGAAGTCTGTCATTATCATGATCGCCATATGGGACTTTCCTAAACAGAAAACTTTTTGTCGAGAAAGATGTATACAACACTAGAACTTCTTAGTAAGACTTTATCATTTTATTAACATTCGTTAAAATCGATAGTTTGGCGAAAGTTTTACGATAATTATGAGATAGTTTGACGATAGTTTTATAATAGTTTAACGATAGTAGCAAGATGTTCGAACGATATTTTTATGATAGTTTTAAGACGGTTTCGCGATGGTTGGATGATGCTTTAACGATTGTTTTGCGATGGTTTTACGATAATTGCGCAATAGTTTCATGATAGTTTTAAGATAGTTTTGCGATGGCTTTACAATCGTTTTAAGAAAGCCTTACGATAAATTTACAACTATGTTCCGATACTTACGGTTTAAGGTTTGCTAGCATAAATCAGTTTATTGGGCAACCATTGTCTTCAATTTACAAAAATGTTCCAATTTAAGCTGCGATTGAGCAGTTCCTATTTTAGGCAGTAATGGACCACGTCTAAACATTTCTTAATTTAAGCGGTGATTGAGCTTGCCTAAACTGTTCCTAAACATAATTTCATTTTAGTGAAAAAACAAACAAACCTTAAATTCTTGATAAGAGCTTAAATATTTACAATTTTCTGCACTTTGTATAAAAATTTCAATTAAGGATGTCATGGAACTATTTAGGCTAGGTGCTGACGAGCCTTGCCTAAATAGTTTCTAATATAGGCAGTGATGGGGCTTGCCTAAACTGTTCCTAAACAGAATATTTCTTGTTGTGAAACAAAATCAAATTTCTTGGTAATAAATTACAATCATATGTAGAAGACGAGAGTACATAGCTTTAAATACTTTAAAGTTCTGATGTGATGAGGAGTCGATCACTTTTTTCCATGTTAGGCATGCTTAATGTGGACCTAATGTTTCTCCGCACATGATTTGCACCAGAGCCGTGTTGCTGAGTTTATATATATATATAAGTTTATCGAGAATGTGGATTTTCTTGGAAAATATGAAAACTGGTAAGCATTTTGCGTAGTGAGGAGAATGCTAATTATTTTGAACAAATTTAGATCTCTTGTGTCGAAGTCCCATCACTGCCTAAATTAAGAAAAGTTTAGGCAAACCATATCACTGCCTAGATTAGGAACTATTTAGGAAAGCCCTATCACTGCCTAAGCTCGGAACTACTTAGGCAAGCCCCATCACAGCCTAAATTAGGAACTGTTAAGAAACGCCCCACCACCGCCTAATCAGGGATGAATACCCGTTTAGGCATGCCAAAGTAGGGCCTGATCACTGCCTAAATTGAATTTCTACTCGTGTCGATGACGCGTTATTCTCGTTTAAGAAAATTGGATTTACCTGTTTGAGGACGACAGCAAGCCACCGCGTATGAACTTCTCCAATGAGCCAGGTTCAGTGTCGTAGCTAGGGGCTGGCCAGGTAGGTGGCCGCCAGGGGTGCAAACTATTGGAACGAGACTGCGCAGAAGGGCAGCTAAAATAAACATGCAGATTATAAACGCGCCCTTAACTTCTTCTTCTTGTTCTTTGTAGCACTACAGCCCCTCTCGGGCCTTCGCTTAGATGTAGCTAGAGTATCTCATTTTCATGACCGTATTGATTTGTTCGGAAGTTGGTTTGGTCAGTACCATGCTCCCGTGTGCTTGCTCAGCTATGATATGATCTTAACTTATGCAAACTATTTTAGTCGAATCCTAAAAAACTGATTTTACATACAAACTAATATGTATTTCATATAAGAACGCATGGGTAGCCCAGCTGACTAAAAAAATTGTCGATTTTTTTAAGGAAAACAGAAAAAAATATTACATTGTTTAACATTAGAAATGATCATTAAGTGTAATGTCTTTGGAAAGTTATGGGGACAACTAGGTTGAAATAATAAACTTAAATAAGGACTTACAGAAAACAGTAAATTTTGAATTAGCTTTTCTTTATCATTTCTGCTACATTGTTCTAGTCATAATCATAAACCTGCATTTCGTTCACATCCGGGGCGCATCGGAGCCACATCGGAACACATGATGTACTCTTGAAACCGGTATGGAAAATCGAAAGTAACTGTTTCGCTCTCGGAAACCTGAAAGCCGTTTACATATTCGTGCTTGTGTCTATTCGTCTGTTCTCGGCCAGTACCTAAACGGGGCATAACATGAATGCTACCATAAATGTTGTATGCGCCTGATATCTTTGAATAGAATGACGATCATTCTTATCAAACAAGCCGAACAAGTCACTCTAAGTAAGAAACCTGCCTTGGCATCGTTGTTAACAGTAACCCGGTTTTTCCGTGAAAAAGTTCGAGCCATCATTCATCAATCAGTGGGGAAGACAGTAAATACCTATTGTTATACAGTGCAATAAAGATGGGCTATATTTCAGTTGAATACTTATTTGCGAAGTGAACACAAAACGTCATTCTTATGTATTACAATTCTAGTCAAGGTATTTAAGTTATTGTGATTGTCTATTTAGAATGTCACCACCGAAAAAGCTGTCTGGATCCCAACTTCGAAAGGTCAGAAGTACACGCAAAGTAGAACACAAAAATTAGCCCACACATTAAGCAAGTGGGTATCGCCGAATCCAGAACAATGTGACATGACAATTACATCGCTGTCCGAAAGTAACACAACTAATACAGAAAAGATTGATGAGCTGCTTGATAAAGACGATAAAAAGGATAACACTGATAATGAAACAGCTTCAGATAAAAACGACAACCACGGTATGCATTGATTTATTTTATTGTTGTTGATATTTAGTATTAGCTTAGGCGCAATAGGCGCAGGTTTGACACACTCTTTACTCTGCCTACAGATATTTTACTTGTTTTATTCAAATGTAGTTTATTTTTTTTATCAATTTATTTTTCGTTTCGTATAAGTGTTATTGAATTTGCTCGCCGGCCGCTGCGAGGCTACATTGTCACCAGAATTTTTGAATTGATAAAATATGCATATAGAGTGTACCTTCAACTTCCTACCAGTGGCAAATAGCTCGTCGCGCTTTATTAGTAATTTTTTGTTTATTTAATAAAATCTAGCCTATTGATAACGTTGACTGGCAAACATTGAGTGCAGATCGTACTTTGCAATCAATCTCGTTGAGTGAAATGTCTTCACGAGGATACGTAGTTCATTATGACGGTCTTACAATTGCTTTTTTTCAGGTGATGTAACGACATTAAATACTTTGGATTCGGAAGATGCTGACTTTGGAAATCCTGTGTGAATAAATTATAATGACCCCAGGTCATGGCCTAAAATAGATGGCAAGGCTAGATGTTGTCTCATTGAACGTGGATCAGAGCAAGGGAAAGACTGCGATTTAAGGCTTTCAATGACTGATGATGGCAGAACTTTTTCAGCTGATTGGTTTCAGAAGACCTTGTTAAATTATGAAAAAATAGAGAGGAAGTGGCTCATTTACGGTGATAGTTCTAAATCTATTTTTTATGTTTATTATTCAGTACGAAAGAAACAATTTTCGCAAAAGGTTTTCGTGATTGGAAACATTTAAAGCCAAGAATAGGAGAACACGAAAACACTGTACGACATCATAAATGTTATGTATCAAGAAAAGAAATGGAAATACGATTAATGAAAGGTAAAACTTTAGACAGAGCATTACAATGTGGAATATCTGCAGAAAAATATAAGTGGGGAAACATTCTAAAGGTAGCCACAGACGTAGTAATATTTTGTGCCAAAAACAATTTGGCACTGAGAGGAGGGGTCGAACAAATTGGACATCGTAAATCTGGTATATTTTTGAGTATTGTGGAACTCCTGTTCAAACACAATTCACAAATGAAGGAACACGTGTCCTCTATTACCAAAGAAAGTCTTTCGTACTTCTCACCAACTATACAAAATGAAATAATTTCAGCACTAGGATCAGAAGTCAAAAACAAAATTGTGGCGAAAATTCTGCAAGTAAAATATTACAGTATCTCATTTGATTGTACCCCTGATTTTAGCCACCATGAACAAATATCAGAAATTGTACGCTATGTAGATACAAATAATGGGAAGTGTACGGCTGAAGAAAGTTTTTCAGCTTTTATAAAAACTGATGAAAAAACCGGCAGTGGACTTACTGACAAAATCGTAAACAAACTAAGCCAAGATGGTCTAATATTATCAGACTGCAGGGGACAGTCATATGACAATTGCGGTAATATGGCGGGTAAATATCAACTTCAAGCACGAATCTTGCAACTGAATCAGCATGCCAGATTTTTACTATGTAGTGCTCACTCACTTAATTTAGTTGGAGTACATTGGTCGCCTGTAATACCAGAATTAATTACATTTTCCGGGATGGTACAAAATATTTTCAATTATTTTTACGGATGAATTGAACGTTGACAAGCTTTATCAAATTTGAAATGGACTCTGAAGGGCCATTCTGATACGAGATGGTCATCAAAATATATTTCAATTTACGCATTGCTTACTTAACTACCGCAGGTAAGAAAACATTAAATACCATTGCAGATGGTACTGATGAAAACATGAGTTATACAGCTGACGCTGTATCCTCAACAAAAACTATTTCAGAAATGATTAATTTCAAATTTATCTATTTGTTGGTCATATGGGATCATCTTCTTGGGAGCATAGATAAAGTTAATCACATTTTACAGGAGAAAAACGCTTCCATTGAGGTTGCATCAAAACATTTGCAGGGGCTTGTTGATATTTGCAAAGATTTCAGAAATAATCAGATCGAACCGTGTAATATTTCCGCAAAAAAATTGCAAATGAGTTGTTGATATAACCAGTATTTTTTGAAAAACGTAAACGAAAGGTTAAAACGATGAAAAGGCCAAGGATGACGCGGCTATAATGACTCCTCGTCAAAAATTAAAGGTTCAGCTTTACTGTACACTAGACAATCTTATTCAGCAAATGGAATGGAGATTTCATAGTTTAACAGGACCTTCGTTGAACGATACATCCACTGAAGAGCTTAAAAAATCAGCAACTGACCTCGGATTAAAGTACAAAGATGATTTAAATGCCATTGAATTATGTTTAGAGATTGAAAGCTATAAGCAAAGAATGAAATCATTGCTGCCTGATTTAAAAAATGCAGAATACTTTGCACTTCCGAACTGTCATGAAGAATATGGCTTAGTAGCTACATATCCCAACATAGGGATTGCACTTCGCCTAGCATTGACGCTTCCGGTCACTTCTGTAAGCTGTGCAAGATCTTTCAGCAAATTAAAACTAATAAAAAATTACTTACGATCACAGATTGGCCAGGAACGTTTAAGCAATCTTACCATATTATCAATCGAGTACAAAATTGCAAAAAGTATAGATGTAGATCGAATAATAGACCGATTGGCCTTGGAAAAAGCCACGAAAGTCAATTTTAATTTATTATAAATTAAAACATTTTAATAAAAAATTTTTGCTTGCGCTATTTTTGATCTGTATTTGCTTATTTCTTTTCTTATAAAATATTAAATAAGACTTCCAAAGTTTTATTGTCGTTTCTCTTCTCCCATTAGATAATAAGTATTGGACGGCGGAAAATTCAAGTCTTACCAGGGGCGCTCATTACGCTAGCTACAACACTGGCCAGGTCAGACGTAGTACTAAAGAGGATTACGACTTATTTCAATATTCAGGTTAGCTGAACCCTGTCTGAGGTCTACGTGGTCCAACATTGCACCCATGCTCACTTTGTATACGATACACATTTTTTCAATGTAGGTGTTTCACTGGGTCGATTTCATTGTTAGCCGTCGACAAGTGAACACGAGTAACATACTCGTACATGAGATGTGCGAGTTCATCCCAAGACCAAGAACGCATTTCCAGTCTCTCATACGAGATCTTCCCCTTGGGCTTTCGATAGATGAATGATTGTCTTGAGACTAAGGAAATTTTCGGAGGCGCAACAGATAGGTACACACTAGTTGCAGTGCATGCAGCTAGGTCGTTAGAAAATTGTTCCTTCCCCTCGACGTCGCGTCCTTCTCGTCTTAGAAAACTGGGTTTGCCTGTTTGAAGCCAGCAACAAGCTGAAGCATCTGACCTCGCCCAATGAATGCATGAGGAGTACGTTGGAAATGCATTACCTAAATTTATTTATATTTCTTAGTTGGAGATCCAAAATTTTCATTGATTATAGGGACGAATTTAGGCGTCTTAAAAATATTTTTAGATCTCGTACTTATTAAATTTATGTTTGCTGGGTTTGTACCGAAGTTAAACTGAGTTGATTACAATATTTGCATTTCTAAAGTCTAAAGGTTTAAAATTTCACTGAATTTAGTGATCTCAATATCGCCCCTGGAAGCGATCTTAGACGGCTCAACTAATATTTTTTGATTTTGTACTCACTTACTAAATTTATGTTTGTTGATTCTGTAACGAATTTGACTTGATTTTAATTATTTTGAACAATAAATATATGTTGTTGTAATTTTGCGAGCTACTGTCGCAATTGTTTTCACAACTATTAACAACATCATGATCAACAAGCGAATGTACTCGAAAGCAAGAGAAACCACCAAGCATAATCAACATCCGAAAGTGACGTCACTGCGCCATTGCTCGAATATTCCAGGTAGTTCACCAATGTACGAGAAATGGATTGAATGACTAGAGACCCTATATAAAGCCGAGCTGAATGAATGGGGAGATTATTACAACCGCGGTATAGTAAAACTGCGATAGTGTGGAGTGCGAATTAAACACGATATTGATTGTGAAGTGATAGACCGTTGAAGTAAAAATTGATAGACAAGTTGTAAAATAGTGAAATCAATTATTGTGCATTCTTAGTAAATAAACTCTTTTAACTTAATTTAAAAGACAGTGTGTTTTCACTTTCCCGGAATATTAAAATTATCGACCGCGAACCATAACACGCGACAATATGTTTTTTGCCTAAAGTTGGACGTTGTATTCATTGTTGCACCTAAAATTATTTTCGTCGAACTTTTCTTTTAATATACAGGGGGTGATATTTGGCGACTGTACCCTATTCACAGCAAGGAGAAAACATTCCTAACATTTTATAAGACCCATTGGAACAATTTATCAATTCGGAACGAACCATTAACCATAATCTTTATTAAAGCAATAAATTTCCTAGGCATCCTTTCTTCGTACTTACAGATAGACCAAAGAAAGAGTTTGTAGTGTCGTGTAAGAAAATAAATATCGGGCTATTGATCTTGCTTAAAACTAGAGTACTGAGGAGCTCGAATTTACAGCTAATACTCGTATATCAAGAGTACTTCATGAGATGCAGCATCTTCTTTATTTACATTATTAAACCTTTGCTGTGATATTTTAAGTTGAAATAAATTAATAAAAATATTCGTTTCAATATAAACAGTTTTTAATGATTTTCATCCAATTTTCCCATTACTTTGCTACCTGACAATAATTCTCAATTCAATACTTAAGAAGATAATCTTACTTTGTGAAAAAAATCACCGGTAGCTTTATGCAACGAATTTGCAGTGGTGAATTCCCTGTATCTTTTATTTTCATAAAACTGTTAATTTACTATAGTATTGGCAATGCTGCTAAGGAATGGAATATTTTATGTTGTGGAGAGTTTCATGGTGTGGAAAGTTCCAAGCTGTGGAAAGTTTCACAGCGAGGAGAGATTCATGGCGTGGAGAGATTCGTGGCGCGGAGAGTTTCATGGTGCAGAACGTTTCAGGGAAGGGAGAGTTTCAATGTGGAGAACGTTTCAGTGTGTGGTGAGTTTCATGGACCAATTTGAAGCAGTTTCAGTGTCGTCCGAGTGAGTGCGGTAGAATTGGAAGTCGCATTAAAATTTAGTGCAGATCTTCTTTGAGCATATTTACGAGTATACTATAAAAAGGTTCGAGTTGTATAAATATAACTTTAAAACTATTTCCATCGAGTGATTTGGTGATAATTCGATAAGTTTTGGCGGATTTCAATAAAACGGTAGGTGTGCTTTACTTGTAGACAGTTTGAGATTTCTCTAGAAATAGTTGAACGTGATATTGCCAAGTCGTTGCATTGCTCGCACGCCAAGAGCTATAATTTCCTGAAACTTATTTAGACATCTACCCTATTTGCTGAAATCGGTTACCTATATTGTCGGTAGATATCTGATTCGAACATAACTGTTAAGTATTGAATGATTTGTGATTATAAATCAAAGATCAAACAAATTTTCTAAAATTCAGATAATGTCTACCCCGAATATAACTGCTCAAGTCCTGAATCGAGTCATTGAGACATATCTCAAGCTCATTAAGGAGTATAATGAAGCCATTGATTTTTATTACCAGCGTTATAGACCATGGATGATACTTTTCTATATTGTGGCGGGCTTGTGGTTGATATTCACTGCCGTTATTTGGACTTTAGTAAGTAAATTTTTTGATACTTTGCTTTAAAATGAAAAACTTCCATTCTGATCGAATTCGATTTCCGACAGCTTCTTCGCGAAGGGATCCGTTTTGTAATTTGGAAGATTAGAAACATAATTGCGGATATAAAAGAATTGTGGCACCGCCCAGAAAATTGCATCCAGCGTCCTGAACAATTCCCCGAAATTTTGCGCCGCCAGACAGCCCGAAAGCGTGCTAGGGAAGACAATGATGCCAACCAAAATGATTATCCGTATCGTTATTGAAGGATTTGCTAAACAAAAGAAGCTTCCCATACACGTTTTTGAATTTTTAAGATTGGAAGCCTTTTGATGCAATTCTTTACTCTTTTCAAAACATTTTAAACTGATTTCCTAGGTTTCATGGGTATATACCAGATTCCTTAATATTAATAATGGAAATGCTCATCTTCAGTGAATATTTATCTATGAGCGAATCCTTTTTTTAAAAACATATCATTTGATTTTCTTTATTTCATGGATATACCCGAGATTACATAATTTTAATGAAATTTTCAAACTTCAATGAATATCAAACTATGAATTATTAATCATTGAAATGAAATAAATTTACTATTCTTGGAATTGTAGTTCTGAGTGATGAATGGTTAGATTTTCATAGCATACACAAATAAATATTGAAAAATGTTAATGCCACAAATTCTACGTATAAAGGATTTATCTTCATGATAATGGATATGTTAAGAACCAACTTTGCTGCTGAATCCCGAAGCTATTTTAAAGTAGGCATGCTTAGAATAGCTGCTGTACTCCCGAACCATTCTATTCTGTGTAAGGAGGATGTTTTGGTATATCTTGTGAACAAAAAGGCCAAGGAATCCGGGTTCCACAGAGAGAAGGCAGATCCTAGAGAATATAGTAGGTATATAAAGAAATTTACCAATTGTGAGAGACACCACCAGCAAATGCGTAAGCGTAATACCCAGAAATTTTAAAGTCAACCAAAAGCCGATGACTGCCAGAGTTCACAAAGGAGGAAATATAATTTGGCATTTTTTTTGACGGTTACATTGATTTTTTCGTGGTGGGGTTTCCTGAGCCAATCCATATTTTGGGAAAGAACTTGTGCTCCTTAAACTGAATTATCTCTGCTTGCATTCATAGAAACAAAATATAAACATCTCAAATTAGGTAAATTTTTTCCAACATATACTCGTATTAAGCCTCTACGTTTTACAGCTTGTAATATGTTAATTTTTCGATACAACTAAATTAATTCAATATATATACCTCTATATTTATGGCTTTTCTAACAAATTTTAAATGTTTTATTTTTTTGAAGCTGGTTAGTAAAAAATATCAAAAATGAGTACAGAAGATCAAGCTATTGCTAATGTTAATAAAACCGAAGAGGAGATAAATGATGGCCTGGAACAAGCAGATACTGTTGCTATAAGCACTGAAAATGGTAAGTTATAACATAACTCGGTAATCATATGGCTGCCCAATATATTCTCTTTCTCACTAACAGAAAAGAAATCGAATCAGAAAACAGCCGAGATAGTAACAACTGGTAAGTAAGTGATGCAATATTTCCAAGTACGTTGTTAAAATTTTTCATTTTAACAATCAGCTAAAACCCAAAGTCTCTCCGACCTCAAAGGAGACAAAAAAGTTAGGCAAAGCCAGGAAAGCCCACTAAATGAAGTCATTTTCAAAACAATAAATGCGGCTGAGTATTCAAACCAAACAAATGAAGCATCTAGTCTTAATACTGCTGAACCGTCAGAAGATGCAGAAGCTAGTGAAGAAAGTGAACCTGGAGTAATGGGTTTAGATGCAAGTGATGCTGAAGATGATGATTCGGTATATGCTGTTTACTATGAAGAAAGTTCAGAAGCAAGCCTATACGAAAGGCTTCGAAATGAAATAATTATGGCAAGTGATGATGATACTGATGCAGAAAGCCTTCCAGAATACGAAGCCAATGAATTTTTCGATTGGATTAATGAACGGAATGAATATCGTGAGAATACCGGTCGCGATATTTAATTACGGAATACGCAATGTGACTTCATTTTCTGCTACCTCACTAATATATTTTTATAGAAATACAATATAAATAAAAACTATTAATAAATTTGATAAAATGTTGATGTTTTCTTTGAGTTAATGAAATAGAAATAATTTGAAATAGTTAGAGCGACTCTACGTTTCGTTAATTACCTATCATTGTAAGAAATTACAAGGCAGTTGTATCAGTGATTGGAATGATTTTCACGAAATTCATATTAGACGAAAGAATAGTAAAGTGGTTGAAAACTAGGTAAATGGCGTTATTTGCCATCAGATTTACAATAAACAATGGGATATATATTCAGCATATATATTTTAGGATACTGAAGTACCAAATCATATTGAAATACATCTTTGTTTTATAACCATTTTTCTTCGAAATTATAGTAGCTACTATATGGAAGGGAAGAAAGTGTAACATAAGTATATATGGTTTGCTCTTAAAAAAATTTTTCAAGCGGGATCTGCGCAATTTATGGAAGCGGTGCAAAATGTCTACAACTTTTTCTCACATTTTTAACCTGACTAATGAATTTCAAGAGCTCGCCACATTTCTCTGGTAGTCATATAAGACAATTTTTTCATCTAAAATTTCCCAACATTCTTTACGTGTTTCCTTTAAACGGCCTGTTTAACAAAGATCCTTGGATTAAAATTTAAAAATTTTTGTGCGTGTGTAGAAGAAGTGAAACTTCGTAATGTGGAAATGAAAATAGGAAGGGGTAGAAATTGATCTTTAGTGAACTCATATCGTTTCTTTAAGACAAACTTTATTAACACTGCTTGCAATGAACAATTGATCGCATCTATTAATTATCATTTTCGAGTGGAGAAATATCCACTCCTACTTTCTACCTGCGCGTATCTTTCTCTGGAATATTGGACGCTACTCGTTGCTAACGCTCGCACTAGCCTGTAACAGGTATACTTCGCGCATGCGTTCGAGTGCCATGCGTTCACTCTCGTTCTGTCTCTTTCTATTTCCCCTCGCCAGGACGTTTAACGCAACGGTGCTTTCATACCCCCTCCATGGTAGCGTTAAACGTTTAACGCAACCTTGTTGGAAGTCGCATTAGAAGTTTCACTTAAAAAAAAACTACAAGAAAATTTCGATAAAAGAACACTTGAGTTTGGGCACTTTGTATTTTATTTTACATGCATCAGGATGTCGTGACACCTATAAACTCAAATAAACTGTTAATAATTAAATAAACTGTTAATAATTAAATTCAACTATATCAATTAAAAATCCAGTTTTTTAAACAAATTTATCTCCCAAAAACTAAAACTAAGAAAAAATTATTTCAGCGTAAAATATACCAAAGTGTTAAATATACGTGCATTACAAAGTACTGGGCATAAGTAGGGTTTCCTGTCTTAAATTTGTCAGGCGTTATATTCAACTATCCTAATGGAAGCTCAATTTAGGCAGTCTATAGGCTACTTATGTCATATTCCCCATTTGGATCTAACGTAAAATCCGGCCTGATGTTTATAGAGCTGTTTTGCATTCAGAACTTCAACTTGTTATCGGGGCGGATTTGTAAGAAGCTTCATAGAAATTATACGAAATTGCAAATAAGCTTCATTGCACTACATCACGATTCAACTTTTCAATGCATTTCAATTCAAGTCAAATCATACATGCTCCCTTGCATAATTTGCACACAACCATCTGAGGAATTTGATGTAGGTCCCTGGAAAATTTTAGCGAATATTCAGTGGGCAGATCTACGGGCTGGGTGGATCGGCACTGAAGATAACACAATACCACAACAAATAAAGTGTTTTTGGTATTTAGATAGTTTTCCTCAAGGGAACCAGTCAAGAAGAGAGAAGCAAAACGGAGTACAGATGGCAGATACGAAGTCCCAGCACTTTAGGAGATATGGCTTTCTGAAGGCTTAATTATAGCTTAGAATGCAAGCTAGTGCACCAACCACCAGTTCAGCAGCAAGAGAGTGTAAAGTTACTGAGTGAGCATCTGGCGTTGGGTTGCATGCAAGAGATTACAGACATTCGTAGCCCATATGAGTATCCACAAAATAATTGGTGTTTTTCATGCGTTAGCTGAAATCACTCCTAATATTGCGCTTAATACCATTTTACGAATAATAACTGTTCCGACACTTCAGGAAGATCTTTTGTGCATCTTCTTATGATTAAGACTACACAGATACGTAATAACAGTGAGCTCGAAATAAATCTCGCAAGGCTAACCTCAACCTGTAGCGTAAGACTTTTCAACTAATCTTTTGGAGACATTTACAGTATGTCCGTTTGGTTTTTTCGAAGTGGAGCGAATGTTTCGTAGTAGGCTCAATTTTTTTCATAGTAACCATGAGAAAAGAGTAGCAGCTCAACTCCAATAGGAGTAAATTGGGATCACTGTACGCAATCCAAAGGAGTTCGTAAAGCAATACCAATTGAATACAGTTATACAATTTTAATGTATATGATTACAAGAGCGAGCAGTAACAATTTTCTGTTATTCTCTACATCAGCGCATGGATTTCAATCGGATGTCAGCATTATCATGAATTGTTTGATAATTAGAGTCACTTGTAATGAATTTCGAAATGTCCGTGTAGGACACGGGTGCCGATGGTCTGGCACAAGTGTCAGCGAGCTAAAACAACACCGAGCTCAGCTAACTAGCTTCGCTTGACGACCGCGTACGCGTGCTTGACGACTAGCATTTGCGGGATCATATGAGGCGGGTTCTTGTCGAGCCACGAAGCTACACTACAAAATACTTATCACGCGTACTCTACTCTACAAGACGCACCGATCAATTTTTATTGCCTTTAGAAAAGTTCTATTAGGTGTCAATTAATCTACTCTACAGTAATTCAATATTGTTTTGCCTCGTTAAAGTTAGCGGACACGGAGGCTTGAGACAAACGCAAACATTACACAAAAAGCAACCGTTACTTTCACCGAAGAAGGTCGTTGCATTACAAGGGGAATGTCAAACCTAAAGATGTTAAAGTGGCTGAAGTGAACCACTCATCTCTGCCTAAATGATGGAAACTTGACGGATGCAGTTTACTTTACACTAGTAAAACAACAAACTAAGCAGTTTCGACGGGGTGACCACCTTATCTCTTCAGGAGCAGCCACTCCTGATCACCACGGGGCTGCTCGACTGCTTATGTTTATTACACACTGCCGAACCATTTTTAAAATTGTTCAATAGCATAAGCTATGCCATGCACAAGGAACTGTGCTCAATAAAGAATCGGAATCTTTCTATATATCGCATCATAACTGGATGCTACAGCCTTCTGGGGCCGTTAAAAATTCAATTTAAGCTCAAATTTTTACTATTATGGGCAAGAATTAACCTGAGAAAATAGAGGGTATTTACAAGCTTCTTTCGAATCAACATCTTTCACAAAATATTCAATTCAGCACGGATTTTAACCAAAATCAGGGTTAATATGGATGCCAGGCGTTAATTAATTCAAAATCAAATTCTCATCAAATCACAAACATAAAATTACAAAACGCAAAATTAATGTAGAGTATCTCATAGGATATATTTCCAATCTTAAAACCTTTGGGATTCATAGTTCCAACCGTCAGCAAAAATATAAGTTAAAGCTGGATTGCGATCCCACCCTACCAATGAAGATGCATACCAAATGCTCAACCTTTTGCAGACAACTGAAGAATTATACGACGTCATTTTTATTCTCACCGTTTACCAAAAACTGAACACATTCAAGTTTTCACCGATGCATCAATACGCTCTAGGAAACAAGACTTATGTAGCACCTCATTATTTATGGTGAAGCTCTGGTTTGGGCTTTCGCCTCAAGTAGTAGTCGTCTCCAATCGTTATGGCTCTGTGACCTCGTTCGCCATTTGGGAGTCACAAATAGGGATCTGCTGTCAGCACTGATTGAATCTCCCCATCGTTTCCTCGCTTTCCCAAGTGTATGTTTCCCTTATGCTCTAGGCTTCAACGTTTGTCTGGAGAGCCTATGTTCTTCTGTTCTCTCCACATGTCTTGCCCATTGTAGTCTGCATAGCTTTACGCATGCGGATGCAGATGGGTCATCATAAAAATTATACAAGTCATTGCTGTTACGAAATCTTTACTCTTCTTCATGTTTTACTAAGCCATATATTCTCCTAAGTAATTTGGTTTCGAATACGTCCAGGGTCATGTTGACAACATTATTAAGAGTCCAGGTTTCACAGCCTCACAGCAATACAGTTCTTATTCGTGACTTGAATATGCGAATCTTATTTTCCTTGTGAACATATCTGGATCTTAGTATAGGAGGTATTGAGAAGTAGGCTTTGTTTACTACGTTTAGTTTTTCCATATTTTGTTCGTTTCTAGGCCTTTTCTATCAAGATGAACTCCTATGTATGTGAAGCTATCCAAGCTTTCCAGGTTGTAGTCTTCTAAAGTCAGATTTTGTCGGACTGGCATGTCTTTCCTTGCTAGGATCATGAATTAATTTAAGTTTCATTGACCAGTTTATCGAATTTTTTCGCTTCTGACTCCAGTCGTATGAAAGCTTCCTTCGCATTTGGGATTGATGTTGACATAATGTTAACGACATCAGCATACGCTATTAGTAGCGCGCACTTGTACAGGGGCGTACCCATGGTGTCTGCTGGCATTTTACTGACCACATGATTCAGAACAATATTGAACAACATTGGGGAAGCCTTTCCCCCTGTTCTAGTCCTAAGTTTGCTGGGAAACTTTCAGTAAAATCTCCATTCACTTTGACCTAAGATTCGGCACTTAGCATTATAACCTTGGTCATGTGGACAAGTTTGACTGGGACGCTAAATGTAAGCATGATTTTGTACAGGACATTTCTGACCAAATAATAAGGACATTCTGATTTCTTGATTAAAATCTACGAAAATCTGGTGCACATCAATATCATATGCCCAGTGCTTTCCGAGCACAAAATTTCCTGAAAATATCTGGTCTATCAAACACCGTTCTCTTCGAAAACTACCTTGTTGCTCTTTAATGATATTTTTATAATAAGGCTTTAGTCTTTGTTGAATAACTTTGGATTGTGTCGTGGCTAGCTACATATTGACATGCTCACAGTGATTAATACAATACATTTAATTTCATTTCCACTATACTTACATTAATTTCATGCTGTTTCAAAGAAAAATCATATATATATATATATATATATATATATATATATATATATATATATATATATATATATATCTAGTACACTGAAAAAATGGTATGTCTAATCATTGTGTCAAATAGTTTTATTTGATAATTTTGACTCAATCTTTTTGAATGAAAACGAAATGCCAAATTATCTCAGAAGGTAAAATGAAAAGATGATTCCTCTGCAGTTTTCACAGCATAGCCTGTCCCCCTTTTCGTGTTTAGGGCATATGATGCTTTTCCGTCTGTCATCTGGTAGCTACTCCTCTGTCCATATCATGTATATATTAACCTATGTAGGAGGCTATACAGGTGTGTTCTTCTGGCTTGGAGCAGTTCTGTCGGCATTCCGTCAATTTCAAAAGCTTTATTCTTTTTGATACGACGACTTATGGTCAACGTAAGGGGTGCCAATCCATCAAAAACACTCCTTTTGATGAGTCCCATGAGGTCTGTGCTACTGTACGGAGAAGAAATATGGGATGAAGCTCTCAATAAAGTGTACTGAAAACGCTTCGTAAAGGTACAGAGATGAGGAGCACTGAGGATTGCATTTTCACATCCTCCAGTCTCTGATTTGGCGATGAGAGTTATTGCAGGCGTGATATATGTTGTCCTCCTTGCTAGAGAGCGCCGCGCTATTTGCCTGTATCAAAGTGAGGAGAGACAGCGCTCACTCAATAATTGGCAGCAGTCTTGGATAAATTGCACCAAGAGAAGGTGGACTGCTCGCCTCATCCCGGGTCTGAGACGATGGGTAAATCGAAGGCATGTTGAGACTGATTTCTATCTGGCCTAGTTTTTGAGCAGGGATGGGTGTTTTCGTCTTACTTGCACATCATCGGTAAGTCATGGTCTCCCGATTGCGTGCACAAAATGGGACAGGCTGTAACGGGACCTCTATAGGAGGACGGTAGAGCTCATCTCGGATAGTAAAGTCACGGTGATGCATGGATGGTTGGCAAATAGAACCATGTGGCACATTTTGTTCGGGCAATCTTAAAAGATGCAAGGGACTCAAAGCAGACGCTGAGGCTGGAGCATCACTTGTCTGGCAATTCCTTTTCCTCCTTCTATTCCCACCAGAGGAGGCATCCCCCAGCTGGAAAGTATCTCGCGGTGTGGCAAAGTGAGACCTGGCCTGAAGTAATGTCTCAAGCGGCTAGGTTCTCAGGTTGAGCCGCTTGCCCCCTTGCGAGGAAAAGAGCCCGACCCTCAGTGCGTAAATGATATTTGTCTCTCAACCACAAAAAACAAGATCTTCATGAATCAAGAGCTTCCTAATCCAGATCAATAGAGACATATAGGAACAAAGATGAATCCTGCCGCTGTTATTCTTGCCAAGCTAATAATATCCAAACAATTAAAAGCTTGAATTCTATGGTTTTTTAAGCCAGTTTTGCTACGCAGCAGCACCAAATAGCATTTTGTTGCCTTCAGCCCTTCTTCAAATTTAAAAATACATAAAAACTCATTCGTTAGGTTAGTGTGAGTCACTAATATCATCGTTCCAAGCTTACTCAAGAAGTAGCATCAGGAGCAACCCACACTGTCTCTGGCAATAAATCAATTAGAGGAGCAACAAGCACTCCCGGATCATTGTGAAAGTAATTCAACGCTAAGAGCTTAAAGTGAAAATCTGCTACTTACAACGACATCATCATCTACGTGCATTAAGCGCCTTAAGTTATCTCACTCTTTTTTTAGATTAATGTACCATTTTGAGGATTGGAAGTAGACTGGATGCAGGTATTCTATCTTTTAACGTAGAACATTCAATTTCACTTCAATATATGGACAGTATAAGAAGGATGATAATGGAAGACATACACCGGAGACATTCGCACGTAGGGCCTCAAGGCTTTTAAGCCACACAAGGCAAACGTTTTGGCCACTTAAAGGAAAGAATTTTGCAGGATCTATTGTACATAAATGCGTTAAATGAGCTTGAGTCAATTGAAAACTTTTGTCGCAAACAATGGGTAACTTACACGCATCATCATTTCTAACGTCGACTTTCCTTTCCTATCATTTCCGATTCAAATTCAAGTCAATCTACTTGTAACTTGGCACCTTTACAGGAGTATCCAAAAGTTAATTGGGCACAATAAGATTTGTAATGATAACGGAACAAAATTTGTAGATACGATAAACCAACTAAAAGAATTTGCAGAATCTCTTTACTCTGAGTTAGCTGTTAATAATATAAAATCTAACCAGCTTCATAGCTCATGAGATGTTGATAAACGTGCTTGTGAAAATCAAGGCAGTTTGAAATTCATGACCTTAAACTCCATTATTATTTGGTCCAAATTATCTAACTGCATCAATTCTAGATCACTTTTAATTGGAGAAACCATAATTGTTCAAATTGATTACAAAACGAGCTTAGGAAAATAAGACTATCATTAGCCCGGGGACGCAAATGTAAGTTTTAGCGATGATTTTCTAAAGAATGCCATCATCCCTTACAAAATCATTATGGTTGGAAAACTGCAGTGAAAAATGTTCCAACTGGAATGATTGGTATCACAAAGGAAATGTTTGCCCATAATGAAAGGGTGACTCGATCGAATTATTCATACCCACATGGGTGATGATGGTTTTGTAAAAGTTGAAGATGAATACAGCAAACACAACATTAACCAGATCTAAACAAAGACTTGCGCAATTTACCGACGTCAAAAATACTCGTAACATCAAATCAGGCTTCAGCTTCTAATTCAAACGATCAAAAACTAAAACGTAAGGACCACTACCCAAATACTGAAGGCTACAACAAATAACATCAAAAACAACTACAAACAAGTAAAAGTAGCAGGAGAGTGCTCCTACCAGAAGGGCATTATAAATTAATTCCAATTTCAAACAACGTCTTCTGAATATCAAAATTTGGCTCATGCATATACCACGAATTTAGCTTGGAAAACTAAAATGGTGTTATTATGTATTTTGATTTGCCGCCATTTTATTTTCAGTGCGCATACCTCAATGTTTGAGTAGTCATGATAAAATATCAATGTTACAAAGTATTTATCTTTTCATCAAAATCTGTACACATCTGTAGTGTTTGGGTCCTTTGCGAACGTGTATTTACACAGTACCACTCGTAATTGTCGTTGTACGAGTAGTAGATAAATTTTCAATCGTCTATGACTTAGCTGTTTATCGGTTCATTTTTACGAATCTTTCAGAAAACGTGTGCTTTATGTCAAAAAATTTAAACACAAATTTTTTGGTAAGTTTAAGGATCTTCTTCCGATTTCATAGATTAAAATGTAAAATTCGTAAAATATACTATCAATAATAAATTTAATGGAGTTTTGACGTTTGAGGTATTCACAAAGACGTACTTTCCTGATTTTTCCCAGATTTTTCTCTGCAAAGATGTCCAATCGTGAGAGGGGCGACACAATTTTTCGTACATTTCCCCCTAACCCTGCACCCCACCACGCAAACCTTTCTAGTTTGAAACCTGTTTTCAAAAGTTCTCATCATTTCATTTGATACTCATATTATTGGCTACATTTGGCAAAAAAAATTTTCATGGGTCAGTCCCGTATATGGGGAGATCCCCTTAAACACCTTAAAATATTTTTTTTGCACTGTAGCTTTTGAAAGGGCACCACTTTTGACCTACCTACAAAATCTCATCACTTTAGCTTCGACGGCCGGACTGACGAACGGACAGACAAGTCACAATTTTAGTATGGCATAGTAAACATTTTTTTAAATACCCTCAAAAAGTGAAATTAAACTTCTAAATAAAGCTAAACTTTAAACAATAATCTGGAATGATGTTCAAGAGGAAGATAATATCACCATATAATTACTTTAGTTTTTTCAGCATTAAAATTGATTGACATGTTATAGCTCTCATCTGGATCTTCGCCTCCATTAGGAATTGCGTCCAATTGACGCTTCGACCTAGTTTACCAATTGTAAATCCCAAGCAGGGATCTGTTATCAGCATCGATTGAATCTCCCCATCGATCCTTTAGTTCCACATGTGGATGTTTCACTAATGCTCTAGCCTCCAGCGACCGTCTAGAGAGTCTATGTTCTTCTGTTCTCTCCACATGTCTTACCCATTGAAGTCTACATAGCTTTACGCATGTGGATACAGATAGGTCATCATAAAGATTATACAACTCGTTGTTGTTACGAAGATTTCACTCTTATCTATGCTTTACTGTGTCATACATCTTTGCGTTCGAATACGTAAGGGTCCAGTTACAAACTGGACCTGGAGAAAACAGACGAACTTAAGAGGACTTTGTCGTTACCGACGATACTTAAGGCCCCCAAATAAGAGTGGGGCATCCAGGTGGAAGCGTGCCCCCTCGCATCCTCCCCACCGAATCAAGATCCATATGTAGGCATGGCCATATTTTCCATTTAAGTGAAAAACTCATGCAGGCATAATTTGAATGAATTTTTCTTTTAAATGAAAAAAATAAAAGTGGCAAATTTATGCCATAGTATTATGTTAGGGAATCACATAACACTATGCCATAAATAGGCACGCGAACGGAAGACCACCTTACCCGACAAGAGCACCTGAAACGCATAAAAAGGGGTGAGCTTACCCGATAGCTGGCTCATCATACCGGAGGGGCCAGCCATCGGGGTGGGTCCCATACCTGGTCAGGATCTCAAAGCGGAATGGAAAGACCGGGTTTTTAGTTTTTATTCCTTGTGATTTTGCCATTTATTTATTTACTTTATTTTAAACAATAGGTTCGAACTATATGTGAAATCGTTTAAAACTATAATCTTTATTCATGAAAATGTGAAATTTTACAAAAAAGAGGCGAACAACAAACACTAGATCCAAGCTGTGAATTTGCTAAATTCAATTTAACATTAGTTTGCATATAAAAATATTTACGGTTAACACACCAATTTATGTTCAAGGAGTCTTTAGAAAAGTAACGCCATAAGTAATGAGACTTAATATAAAATTTGAATTCTTTTAAAAATATCAAAAGGGTTCTTACCCGAATTCTCTTCCGACGAACGCTCGTTTTTGGGGTGGGTAAGGCCTGGATAACATATAGCACAAAAATTTAAACTTATGCCAAAAGGCTAAAGTTAATGCAATTCATGGTGTTTGTGGTGCTGAACCTGCTTCTACTGCTGTTTGCCATTATTTTAGACTTGTTGCTACTATCATTTTTGCATTTTCATCGAGTTTCATGATTTTCTTAATGCGGGCAAGTGGCAGAATTGTAATTCTAGCATCTACTTGCTTCGTATTTTTTATGTCTACTTGTACATTCGGCCAGAAATTTCTAATTGATGTTCACTTTTTCCTATGCTCTTATCATCACTATTCCAGCAAACTTGGAGCGCTCGTGGATTTGCAGGTGAGTACTGTTTTGCTTTTTGTATTCTTTACCGTATATGAATTGAACTTATTGTGGAATGATATCGCACTATTGAGCCAAATATATTTTATATTGTTCATACATACTGCAAATTCAAAGTGTTGGATTATGAAAAAAGACCCAACATAAATCGTAAATATGCGCGAACAACATTCTATTATGTTTTAAAAGGCGAGCGAAAGTAAAAAATTTCTAATTAGACAACTTATTGTAAGAGTATTATCATTTCATAACATCTTTCTGCTGACCCTTGCTGTACACAATAAATTAGACGGAAGCACATTAAATAAAATAAAACTTTAATACTTTATAAACTGGACCTTCTTTCTTTTTCCCTGAAACGGGTAAGGAACCGCAACGTGGAGGATACATCGTCTGATGTAGATTTCACAGGGTTGCCCACTTTTTTCGTTGAGCTTAGGGGCTTTTCGTTAAAGGATGATAGGTCCGTGAAGATGGACCTAGTCACCTGGATTTTGATTCAGTTGGGAGGGTGTGTGGGGCATCAAACCCAGCCGGTTGCCCCTTTTCAGATAGTAGCTACCTTCTCCGTTAAAAACGGAAGCATGACTTGTGTCATTAGTAGGTTAGGCAGGATAGCAAGAGACCCCCTTCAGTTTTTCATAAGGCCAAAATATATCTTAAAAATCGTACGCACGAACAAGTTCTCTATAGTGTGCTTTGCGCTGGCGAAAAGGAACTGTCCCATCACACCACAGCAGCTAGCTGCCAGCGAGCGTACGCGTCGTCAGACAAAGTCTTTCCAGTAAGCCCAAATCTTAGCTCGCTGAGGCAGTAAACATCGCTGTTGTCTTTTACGGACATATATACTCGTACACAATCAACCCTGCAGAATCACTGAAAAAGCGAGAAAAAATTGGCAGTTATGCATTTTTACTTTACAACAGTGCGAGAAGAAATTGTACTACTAGCACTTAACTATATGGATGGATTTTTAACAGCAATATTAGTAAGAAAACACATTTACAAATTTAAGCTACGAGTTGTTTGCTGCTAACATCAAATTATATGAACTAAGTCGTCCTGGATTGTCCGCCGGCTTATTAGTTTTATACTACAGACAACAGTATTGCGAAACGGGATTTATCAAATTGGGAATTACACTGAGTAAATTAGAATGGGGCTGATCGTGCGTCACACCGTTGGATTTACTAGGATTACTTCTTTCACGATTACGATGCGCTTTTAATATACCGACTGTGAAAAGAAATGGAAAAACGACAATGTACTACTGTGTCCAAAAAATAAGGTGACATTTGAATTTAAACTGCGCGCGTCGAAGGATTTGGAGAATTATCGTTCCACAACCACCGTATTCATCTGATTTGGCGCCGTGCGACTTCTGGCTGCTCAGCAAGATCAAAAGACCACTCCAGGGATAGACGGAACTGAAGGCCATCCCGGAAACGACGCGTATCTCAAACACTAATCAATATTTTAACGTGTAAATTTGACATAGATGTCAATGACAGTACTACCAACCTAAAGAAAATATAATCCTCCAAATCCTTCGACGCGCGCAGTTTAAATTCAAATGTCACCTTATTTTTTGGTCACTGTAGTATTGGAAGATACAAAGCTGTTATGCATGTTCATTTTAAATACTATTTTATTATTTTCAAATTATATGCTTTACAATAATTTTTGGAACTAGGTTAATTGATACTAAAAACATATAACGATTCCCATCAATTCTTTGGTGGTATCTAGCTGTTCATTTTGGTTTCATCGATTGACAAAACGAACACTATATATACAACTTCGACAATGCTCAGTAGTTATTATTATATTGCAGTGACTGTCCTTCAAGTATTAAAAACTAGGTCAATCAAATATGCACAAAATTTTTAAACAAATTTACGGTGCTTGCACATAAAATCGTACATTTTGAACCAAAAATGTAGAAATAAGCTAGAATAACTTTAACATATGTTACTTGATCCTTGGTTACTATTTCTTCAATAAAGTGCACTTTATTTATGATCTGTTTTGACCGTAAACTTATGACACTAGAATACTTGAACTGTGTGTTACAAGATTATAGTACTATAAATTTGCATTTGAATATTTTTGCACTTAACGTAAGCAAAGTGACGATGACATTACCGAATGAAATGGAATTTTTTTTAATGAGGTAAAATTTATTTAGGTCTATCAAAACCTCTTACATATATAATTAGAGACTCACAGCTAAGGCATATGTTCATTAGTGTTACCAAAATTTACGAGAAGCTACTTACTCACAAAATTTATTGAGCGCTTTCTATACTGAAGAATAGAAAAAGATTAAATTTTTATAAATATTAAATGCATTCAAAATAAATTAATATGGAATGCTAAATCAGATAACCTCTTTCCTATCAGTAGATTAGATTTCAGCGGCAACCGAAGCCGAATGTGAGTATGTCGTTAAGTGGGCGGGAATCTCAATAATCCGCGACTAAGTGATTTAGGCTTTCGGTTCGGTCACGGGGTGTCGTAGTTTGCATTCTGTCGATTTCAGTCAGTGTAGGTTGTTTCAGTTCGGTTTGGATTTTCTTCGGGAAATCACAGACGAGGCGAAGGAAAAATCATTGTCAAGTCAATCAAGTCAAACACCTTAGCTATTTTCTGCAGACTATAGAGTTAAATTTTATACGACCACATAGTAAATGATTTTGAAAATAGAAAATCGCACAAATACGAATTGTAAAATTTCATTATTTAATTAATTGAATTTCATATCATCATTAGCCGGATTGTTACCAGATAATTTAATATATTATTTTTAAACTCTAAGTAAGAGCAATAAAAATGATTTAATTACATTTTCCGAATGTACATTATTCAGTGAGTAATATTAAGGCATGCCTTCTACACCCCTATTGTATATACGATTGTGAACTAGGGCATCGAATTGTGGGGGCTGTCAACTTTGAACAGCCTACTGGCGACAAGTGTGGGTTTATTTTGTGCGTTCATGTTTTCCATATTTCGTTCGATTGACATCTAATGTTAAATAATTTGTAATGTTAATATATTGGAATCAATCGAATTTTGTAAGCCCCTGTTAAAATCGCGGTCAGTCTGTCCACCTGCCCGTCCGTCAGTTCGTACATCACAGCAAGTTTTCATGGAAACTGCAAAGATTACATACACGGAATTATGTGCACAAATCAAAACTAACGACTTCGCCAAACCTTTGAATTATTTTTTTGAAGGTACCCAATATGGGTATGAAACGAAAACTTTTGACAAGAGCTTTCAAGATTAGGTGTTAAAAGTGCGTCGATAATCGTGAGGGTCGCGGATGGAGTCGAAATATGTGAGCATAGATTAGACACATGTGGCCTGAAAAATCTGGAAAAAAATCCTGCAGGTAAAACTTGATAAGTACAGCAGCAAAAATTACTTTAAAAGCCGAAAATTGTTCAAACATTACATTACATTACAATTTTTTCAACACAATCATCTAGGTACCCTTAAATGGAATAAAATTCAGTAATTAAGTAGGTTTATATAAGGTTATTTTATAGTCAATTAGTTTGTTTATTTGATATTTGTAGGTCAATTCTCAGTGTCTGACAGTCTAGATGACTCAAATGAGTCGAAACTCGTCTGCTCATATAACAAAGCAAGGCCCGACGGCTTTTCAGGAAAAAGAAGGGTGTTTTAGCCTTTCATTAAGATCTAACTGTGATCAGAAATGTTAAAGCCATTCAAATTTTATTGATTACAATAAAAACTTAGCAATCCGCGTGGTACAGTGGTTAGAATGCTTACTCCGTAAGCCGAAGATCCCTGGCTGTAATCCCGTCGATAATATTGAGATTTGTTTCGAGTGATTCTCCGGATGGACTATAAGCCCGTTCAGTGATGATACGTAATATGTAGTTTGAAACGAAAACGTATCGTAGCTGGGTGAACGCCGCGGTTTGCACTTTCTGTCAAATTAAGCGCTACAATTTTGATCGAATCTTCTTAAAAATTTCAGACAAAATAAGTAACATGATTATCTATGATATTATGTTCAGTTAATGATTTCACCAGCACATCAACAAAATGGCGGCCGCTCAAAATAGAGCAAAGTCGGTTTTGTTTGAACCCATCATTTAATGTGTAGCTTGTCGACGATTTCTTGCCTTCATTTTTACGGATTTATTAGATGCAGCGTTAAGCATTTTTAGAAAAAATAAGAAAACTTACTTCAAAACGCACTAAAAAGGGTATAATAAGTTTTAGTTACGATTGATTAATAAGTTAATTCTATTCACTTTTCATAATGGGAAAACTGATTTGGCTCCGATTCCATAAATTTTATTTCACACTTTTACGTGCATTTCGAAGTCGTGTTTCGTTTTTTCTAAAAATTGTTTTTTTCTTTCAAGTGTTCTGGTGATAACATCCGATTGGCGGGCTGCTGCAGGATTTTTTTCAAAGTAACAATGAATTTTTGCCTTCGAATCATAGTAAAGAGCACCGTAAACATTGAGTAACAACTCTTTTAAGTATTTTTTGACACGTTCGAAATTCTCATGAACGTTTTGTTGAGAACAATAAATTTTGAAGGAGTTCAAAGTAACCAGTTTGTCCTGCTCTTCCTGTTGGTTCCACTCTGGATCTGGTTCTTAGTGACAAAAATATTACTCTCTCTGAGTTGAGTGTCTTGGAAGCCCTCTCATCTCCCTATATACCTGTAATTTCCTTAGAAACGACGAGAGGTAATAGTAATGTACAAAAAACATACTACTGTTATTAAAAAGCAAAATGGTCTGAATTCCAGAGTTTTATTAAAGAAAGAATGAACTTAACATCAGGAACCAAAGAATCGCTAAATACTCCCTCAGTATGTGAAGAGCGAATTGAAGAATTTGCAAACACTATCTGGCAAACTATTGAGTGTAGTGTCCCAATACGATCAAAAGCTTCTTATAATTTAGAATTTGATGAAGAAACCTACAATCTAATAAGAAAACGAAAGTACTTGTGGCGCAAATGGCAAAACCCCGCATTAGGTCTCTCAAAAGTGGTGTTAAAGCCTCACTCAAGCAATTAAGAACAATATTAAGGAGCTCCGGAATCTCCGATAGAACAACCAACGAGCTAAAACCCCTGCTAGGCAAGTGCTCTTCTGCTTGTTCTGAAGTCGACTCCTTGTTACAATTTGCGGATTCCTCATCTTCCAATCCATCATCTAGTTCGATCAAAAAGGCTGTGCGTTCAGTGTCGGATCCAGCTTCATCAATACCGACAAAAAGTAAACCGCAGGTAAAATTATCCAATGTCTCCTCTCAAGGAGAACTATCCACCCTGTGCTTAAGTGACAGCCTGAACGTCAATTCTCAACATGGTATGCAGCATCAACCAGCGTTAGTGTTGCAGCCAGACTACCACAATTCTGCAGAATTGATTGGACCTAGTCTCTCAATTGTTACTAGAAGTAAGTCTTTGTTGAAGCCGCTATCTATTAAGCAACAACCAACGGTTTCGGAAGCTGACAATTTAAATTTACCTGATACATCACTAGCTGCTCAACAAGATATGCAGATACAGCCAGCGTTCGTACTATAGCCGGATTGCTGCAATTATGTAGAAACAGTGGAATCTGGTCAATCAATCGTCACTAAGAGCAACTCGCTGTTGAGGCCGCTTTCTATAAAGCGTTATGTCAACAAAAAATTTGGATCATCCGTTAAAGTCTTTAGTTGTCATAAATTGACTAAGGAAAATTTAACGGACAAAGTAGTTGCCTCATTCAAATTGGTGATTTCTGCAAATACCGATATTGTCATAAATTCGAATTACTGGCCTGCTGGCGTACTTGTTAAGCCGTTTGTGTTTAGACGAAGAAATTTTCGTCGGGCAATAAACGTAATCCCAAAGCTCTAGTCACAAGTAATCTTGATGAATATTCTGATAATCATAATGTGTTTTCTACTGTATCCTCTTTAAACCTCAATGAATCTCTTTCACTCTTTATCTCTTATGAAGACAGTAATGATTCTATTATTTACTTCTCCGAGACCTGGCTGAATGGAAACATTTTGAGCAGTGAAATGTTTCCCGATCATATTGTATATAGATGTGACCGTGACCTGATTGTTACTAATAAGGCTGATGGTGATGGAGTTTTGGTTGCAGTTAGCAAAGCTCTACCTAGTTCTCCTTGTTCTGATTTCTGTTTTCCCCAACTTTAGAATGTGTTATTATCAAAATTTCTCTCCCTTATAATACAGAGTTCTTGATTTTGTCTATTTATATTCCATGTAATTAACCTTTAACTGTTGATGAGACGTTTTTTGATGATCTATCCTCTTATCTAATTTTGCGACACCCTCACGCCAAAATATTAGTTTGCGGGGATTTCAACTTACCATACATAGAGTGGAAAAAAAAATTATACTACTACTTCAATCTCGTCAGTTGACCCTTTTTCTATAACCCTGTCATCTTTCCTATCTCATTGCTCCTTTTCTCAATTTAACCATATCCGCAATCCTAATGGTCGTCTCCTTGACCTTGTTCTATCAAATGTTCCAGTTAGCTACTTATCTGTATCTCAAGTCTTACATTCGTATGTTCCTCCTGATCGGCACCATCCTCCTTTATCTATAGATCTTATAGTCGATGAAATTAAATTTAACAAACCTCATCCTACTCCAGAACTTAACTTTTTTAAAGCTAATTATGAAGCTATTAATACAGAATTACTTTCAGTCAACTGGCTAGATTTTTTTAGAGGCCTGAATTGTGAGCCTGCTTTGGATAAATTTTACATATATATTTATAATCTTATTCGCTGTTATACGCCTCTTCAGACATTCCGTAAAGCAAACCATAGGCCTTCGTTTACAAAGCGAGTGCTTAGTGCCCTACGAGCAAAAGATAAGGCACATCGTGTCTTTAAAACACTCGGCACTATTGAAGCAAGATGTAATTTTATCAGACTGCGTGCTATTGCCAAAAAAGAGATCAGGTATGCTCTGAATACTTATTTCAGTAGTCTGGATAGCTCTCTTGTGGCTTATAGTACAAAGCCTTTTTGGTCTTATATAAGGTCGCTGAAATCCTCTTCTTCCACTCCTAGTAAGGTCCGTTGGAATGGTGCAGAGGTTTCTTCTCCTCAAGAAGTTACTGACTCATTTGCCCAATTTTCCTCTTCAACTTTTTCTTCTCCCGCTGCAGCTGTGCATCCTGTTGTCTTACCTAATCATCTTCCCTTCCCAATTTCCTTTATTTGTACGGGTGCATCTGAAGTCGAAGCTTTGATCAATGCTCTTGATCCTAATATCAGCCCTGGGCCGGATGGTTTGCCAAACATATTTTTAAAGTTGTTAGCCTCATCGCTTAGTTTTCCTTTATCTCTCCTCTTCAATCGAAGTGTGAGTACTGGTACTTTCCCAAACCCTTGGAAAACAGCTAATATTGTGCCTATTTTTAAAAGTGGTGATCCTTCGTCAGTTTCCAATTATCGCCCTATTTCCTTACTGTCCTGCTTTCCCAAGTTGCTTGAAAGGTTCGTTCATAATCAACTCTCAAACTCATTAGCTCCTATTATTGCTCCAGAGCAGCATGGCTTTCTCAAAGGATACACCACTACCTCTAATTTAATGGAATTCACAAACAGTATTGCAAGAACTTTGGATAACCAACTGCAAGTTGATTTGATCTTCCCAGATTTCTCCATGGCCTTTGACACTGTGAATCATTCTTCACCTTCACATCTTATCACGATAGATAAGATGGCATCTATCTTGGATGTCATCTTATCTATCGTGTCGTCCCTGCCGAGTAAGTCTCTCTGGTACTACATCTAGTCCTTTTTATCCTTCATCTGGCGTTCCACAAGGTTCAATTCTTGGGCCTCTTCTCTTTCTGTTGTTCTTAAATTATCTTCCCTTTGTAATCAATTCCTCTTGCCTTTTGTATGTAGATGACTTCAAAGTATTTCGAGCAGTCAAATCCCCTTTACACTGTCAGCTCCTCCAAAATGATTTGAATGCTCTAAATAAATGGTGTGCTTCAAACTATTTATGTCTTAACACTACTAAATGTCATAAAATGACTTTTTCTCTTAAGGACTCTTCTATTAATTTCAATTATATATTAAATGATGCTTTGCTCTCTGAAGTGTTCAGTCAAAAAGACCTTGGAGTAACTTTCGATCCAAAACTCAAATTTGGTGCACATATTTTAAATGTGATTACTAAAGCGTCTAGAGTTTCCGGGTTTATCCTTAGACATGTACATAAATTCAATAGTATATCTTCTTCTGTCCGCCTATTTGTTTGTCTTGTTCCCCCTTTGCTTGAATACGGTTCTGTTATCTGGTCCCCCCGATATTCCAATTGTGTCTTCTTTAGAAACTGTCCAAAGAAAGTTCACGCGTTTTCTTTGCCTTAAGTTTAATTTGCCGTATCAGCCTTATGAAAGTCGTTTATCTTTCCTATCTCTTGCATCCCTAATATCCCGACGAACTTATTTAGACCAATGTTTTTTTGTACAAACTCTGCTACCATCAAGTCCCGTTAAATATTTTTTCTGTGCTGCATTTCCGACAAACATCTCGTTCATCTCGGATGAATTCTTATTTCGTTATCCCATATGCTAGAACTGATTTATGTTTCCATTCACCAATCTTAAGAATCGTACGAAATCATAATAATCTCGAGCTTGGTCCTTACCCCTCTTCTTACATAGCATTTAAGAAAAAACTAAGAGACTTACTACTAGTTTAACTTTTAACTATCGACATTTTATTATCCTTTTTCATTTAAATATTGCTGTAATTGTTCTTTGCATTCCATTTTGTGATTGGATTGTTCAGTCGGTACGATGGAATAAATAACTAAAAAAAAAACATGCTAAAAAATCTTGACTATAACTCACGGAAAGTCAAACGAAGGTATCAAACGTTACCATATTTGATAATAAATAATAACGAAGAGATCTTTACTCCAACCAAGGAAAAGCAGATATACTTGCAGATAAATTTAATCAGTCCCATAATATTTCCAATAAGTTCTGCCAAAATCTAGCACAATTGGTGGTGGCTAAAGCTTTCGGACAACAACCTAACCAAACATCTTTACGTCCTGGTGCTTGAATAAAACAAGAGAGTTAAAAGGTTAACTTAAAAAAGTTAAAAACGGCAAAGCTCCAGGTATCGATGGCCTACCGAATATAGTTCTTAAAAATTTACCCAAAAAAGGAATAGTCTTCATATGCCTTCTATTCAACGCTTGCCTTAGGCTCTCTTTCTTTCTATCTATCTGAAAACAAGCTCTAGTTTTACCTATCCTGAAGCTTGAAACAGATCCGCGCTCTCCCAACAATTATAGGCCCATTAGCCTACTACCAGGCTTAGGTAAATGCTTTAATTGCCAACAATAATATCGTATATGATTTCCAATTCGGCTTCACAAACAGATATTCGACAGAGCATGAGCTTTTCCGTGTTACGAAGGACGTCGAAGCAGCGATGTACAATAAATTTTCTGTAGGTTTGGTGACGCTGGACATAGAAAAAGCCTTCGATACAGTCTGGCATAATGCTCTCGTCTATAAATTTCAGAAATATAACACACCCGCATACTTGTTAAACCTTTTACAAGCATTTTGAACTGACAGGAAGTTCCAGGTAAAAGTAGGAGAAAGCACTTCTCCAGTTAAAAGTATTACTGACGGTGTTCCGCAAGGCGCCTATCTAAGCCCACCATCACTATATAACATCTATACGTCTGACTTCCATTCCTTACCAAACTGTCAAGTTGCAGCTTTCGCAGACGACATTTGCATATACAGCATATGCGTAGACCCAAATTTCATTATTGCCTGCCTTGAAACGGCGTTAGAGCTTACATAGCAATAATACCATAGATGGAAAATCAAAATTAATGTTGCGAAAACGAAGTCAATATTCTTCACTAGAAAGCGTAAGCCTGTTCACCTACCCAAGCGACCAATAAATTTTTTGGGGCAAACCATTCTCTTGGGCTTATATTCGACAAAAAACTAACCGTCAGAAGTCATATTGTGCATATTAGCTCCAAAGCGTTTAAGGCCGTGCTCTCGCTTTATCCCTTCTTAATCGTAATTCGCGTCTCAACACCAGAAGTCCTCATTGTCAAAATGGCAATCCAACCGATCATCCTATATGGCTCACCTACCTGGATCCAATGTGCTAAATATCTACGGTTCCAGGCTGGGTTCTCAGGTTGACAGGGGAGGTGTTTAGTGGGGAGTCCAGTCGCGCATGGGAGTCCCACACCCTGTGCATAAATAGCATTCACCTCCCTAACACAAAAAAAAAATGTGCTAAGTATCTAGTAAGAAAGCTTCACATCACCTAAAATAGATACCTGAAAATGGTACTCAATAAACCGTTTTACTTTTTTTTGAAAAACTGAACAGCCTTGCTGGCGTTAGTCCTATTTATAAACTCGCTGCATCGCGCCATGATAAACTAATCGCGAAAGCAAATGACTCGCCCAATCCACTAATTCGTGCCCTGGCGAACTGAAAACCAGCACTTGCTACCACCTATCTCTTTAGCCGTAACCTAGTCTCATACATTTCAACTAGTTATAAGTAGCAAGTTAAGTTATGTTAAGCTAATAATAAGTTCAGTAGAGGTTTTTGCCGAAATTTCCCTCTAGCTATTAAAAATATTCACATAGAAATACGATACTAAACATAGTTTTGAGTAATGTTCAAACGATGGTGAAATGACTTTGTCAGAACACGTAGCATATTATACGACCTCTGTACCGCATACATTCGAATAAAGAAAAATTATATATAATTAAAAACTTAGCTTAAAAGCTTACATTTACTCCATATACCTCAGCCGCTTGAATTTTTCAAAAAACTCATGCATACACCAATTCCACATAAAAATAATTGAAGTATAATATTATACAAGAAACAACTAGAAATTTTCTTGGAATTAAGTCTACAAGTGTATTTTATACTGATTCCAAATATGATTCGTACACATTTTTGGCCAAAAATGTAAAACAATATACTCGTACATACATATTATGATAGTTGAATAATTACTGAACTATAGTTTTAATATGAGTAAATCTTTACGCTGACTCCAAGTTCAAATGTTCAGTTTGATGAAGATTCGAAAAAGTACTCAATTTATGAAGGGATGCAAAAAGATTGAACAGTGGTGGAGATAAGTTTTAATATATCCATTGTCTGATGAACATTTTCTTTGCATGAAACTCTACGTAAAGCAAATCCAATAATCTTCTGAAAAAAGAATTCAACTCTCTACCATCGTTCAACAGTAACAGGTAGTTTATAGCGAAATTACATAAAATGCTATTTTCGTGTAATTTTTGTCTTGTGTTTATATCTGCAAGGACAATCAATCAATTACCATATACCTTAATCTGTTCTACGTAGAAGTGCTGCGGGATATCAGGAGAAATGTAAGGCCCAAAGATACAAACACTGCCATTCAAGCAGTACAACCAGCCGGGTCGAGCCACATACTGGTCAGATTTGGAGCATAGGCTAACAATAAAGAAGCATTCTGCGACACAGTAAAGAAAAACCTCGGCAAAAATGCAACTATAGCCTCGCTTGAGCCGATGGCAATGATCGAAAAAAGAGGCATTGACTGCATCACGGATCTGGCCGAGGCAGAAGTGGCCATCAAAACGGAGTTCCCTGGTGTGGCCAGGATTAAAGCGATCTGATACCAGAAAACCATAGGGAACAACGCATCGCCATCATTGACTTGACCGAAAAGGATGACGAACAATTTCTGAATACGGGCAAAACAAGAATAGGGCAGGTCGTCTGCAGGATACGGCGAAGAGCAGCGCTTCTTCAATGTTTGTCACACCGCACAAGTATGCAAAGGCCCCGATGGGAGTTTTCGATGTTACAATTGCAGCGAAGTGGGACATAAAGGAAAAGAGTGTACGAAGGAGGCACACTGTATTCTTTGCAAGAGCGCTGATCAAAGACCGGATCTTGGGGACGTTTTGGGATCAGAGGAATGTGGGGTTTTCCAGGCAACCCTAGACAAGACAAAATCAGAACTTCGATAAACCGCATCCTGCAACTAAACCTACACCGCAGTTCAACCGCCACAAACCTGGTTGAGCAGTTTGCGAGGGACATGAAAGCCGCCTTGCTGCTGCTAAGCAACACCATGAAAAAGTTCTGCATCACGATATCCTGATGAAACTGGTACTGCCGCCACCTGTGTTCAGAGCAGTGATTTCCAGGTGGAGAATTCTGGACAGGAGGATGGTTTCGTGTGGGTTCGGGGCTCAGGGACCACCTTATTTAGTGTGTACCTAACACCAAATGAGCCTGAGGTGTTGCGGCTCGTCTATCATCATTGTCCTGACTTGCTGCTCAGCACATTCAACGCTTGCCTACGGGACGGGGGTTTCCCGGTACGATGGAAGGTGGCGAGGCTCGTACTGATTAGCAAGGGGAAAGGAAATCCCGAATCGCCATCTGCATACCGCCCGTTATGCATGCTAGACACGGCTGGGAAAGTGCTAGAGAAACTCATCAAGAGAAGACTCACTGACGCGATTCGTGCTGCTGGGGACCTATCTCCCCGGCAGTACGGCTTTAGAGCAGGACGTTCTACCATTGATGCGATTGCAGAGGTGGTGAACGCGGTCCAAAAGGCAGAGGCATATAGTCGCACCAAGCGACGGATCGTCCTGTTGGTGACACTCGACGTCAGGAATGCCTTCAACTCCGCTAGATGGGTGGATATTCTGGACACGCTGGAAAACTCTTTTCAAGTTCCAGAATATCTAATGCGGCTTTTGAGGAACTACCTAAAGGACCGAAGCCTGCTCTACGACACGACATAGGGCCAACGAAGGATGGAAATTACATCGGGTGTTGCCCAGGGATCTATCCTTGGTCCGGACCTGTGGAACGTGTCTTACGACGGGCTACTGAGACTTGAGATGCCAGATGAGTCGCGCTTGGTCGGCTATGCGGATGATGTTGCGGCTCTGGTCGCCGGACGCACCGTTTAACAAGCGCAACTTAGGCTAGGTATGCTAATGCGTCGAGTGAGGGACTGGGTGACTGCTCGCGGGCTCAGTTTAGCACTGGAGAAAACCGAAGTGGTCATCTTGACAAAAAAGAGAATCCCTAGAGTAAGGATGATCAGTATTGGAGGTATACAAATCGAATCGACGCCAGCAGTGAAGTACCTGGGGCTACTGATCGACTCGAAGATGAGTTTCTCTGAGCAAATCAGGGCAACGGCTGAGAAGGCTGCTTCGGGAATATCGGCCCTGAGTCGACTTATGGCCAACGTAGGGGGACCCAGCCCATCAAGAAGACGCCTCTTGATGAGTGCTGTAGGGTCAGTGCTACTGTACGGAGCAGAGGTATGGGGCGACGCTCTCAGCAAGGAGGTATACCGAAAACGATTGGCACAGGTATAGAGAAGAGGAGCACTGAGAATTGCATCTTCGTATCGAACAGTCTCCGACTCGGCGGTGAGAGTGATTGCAAGCGTGATACCTGTCGCCCTCCTTGCTAGAGAGCGCCGCGCTATCAACCTGCGCCGAAACGAGGATGCGAGGGAGATAGTTGTCCGCGAGGAGAGACAACGCTCGCTCAACGATTGGCAGCAGTCTTGGGGGAATTGCACGAAGGGAAGGTGGACTGCGCGCCTCATCCCGGATGTGAGACCGTGGCTAAATCGAAGGCATGGTGAGACTGACTTCTATCTGACCCAGCTTTTGAGCGGGCACGGGTGTTTTCAGTCTTACCTGCACAAGATCGGTAAGTCACGGTCTCCCGATTGTCGGTTTTGCCCAGGAGAGGAGGACAATGCCTGTCACACATTTTTTGCGTGTACAAAATGGGTCAGGCTGCGAAGGGAACTCTACAGGGAGACGGGAGAGCTCACCCCGGATAATAAAGTTGCGGTGATGCTCGAATCGGTTGACAAATGGAACCAGGTGGCACATTATGCTCGGGCAGTCCTGAAATATAAAAATGACTCACAGCAGCCGGAGGCGCTGGGGCTGGGGGATCGCTCTTCTGGCATTTCCTCTTCCCCTCTCCCCTCCTGCTAGGAAAGGGACTCCCCAGCTTGAAGGCGCCCCACGGCGTAACAAAACGAGACCTGGCCCGAAGTAATGTGTCAAACGGTTCCAGGCTAGGTTCTCAGATTGACAGGGGGGGTGTTTAGTGGGTAGTCCAAGGGTATCCTCCATGGGAGTCCCACACTGCCAGACTCGGCGGGCGTAAATGCCTTCACCTCCCTACCACAAAAAAAAACACCAAATGAGTCGATATCATCTTTCCAAGCCAGGTTGAATGCTTTGGAGGGCGCTGTCTTGAACACAGACGGAAACGCACTCGTTAGGGGAGATTTCAACGCTAAAGCAATCGGATGGAGCATACCTCAAACAGATTCGCGGGGAAACCGAATCCTAGGAATGGCGGCCAGGATGACGCTCGTCATGCTAAACACCTGAAAAACGTCGTCTTTCTGCCGTATGGGCCCTGAAGGAACCATACCTGATGTGACATTCGTCTCGGAGTCCTTGGTATGGAAGATACACAATTTGAGAGTATAAGAGGACTACTCGGCCAGTGATCGTCAGCTGATTCTGCTCGAGATAAGTGATGTTGCCTCCCGACGTCCGTGCTCTCGACTTTCTACAATTGGATGGAATATCGGAAGGATGGAGGTTTGTCGAGGTGCTCATGCCGGTACTCTGCTGCAGAGAGACTCGCAGGCGAGAAGAACAGGCACCTCAAGACGTGGTGAAATCAACCATGAGCACCATCACAACTGCTTACAACTCGTCTATGCCCCGTCGGAAACCCCGGCATGGCAAGCCCCCAGTGTACTTGTGGTCGACTGAAATCGCTGAAAAGTGAAGGAAGTATCACAAGCTTTGGCGTGAGGCTGACCGGGCATGGAACCATGACGAGGCATGCAACCGGGCAGCAGCATAGAAGTTGGCCAGGAAATGCCTTCGCAAAATTCATTAACAACAGCAAGGCTCACCGCTGGCAAGATCTAGTAGACAATGTGAACACGGATCTGATGGGCCTTGGCTACAAGCTAGTGATGCAGGAACTTGGTGCCGTACAGATGCCTTGCATAGATGATGCGGAAAAGATGAACGAGATAATGTGGATACTCTTCCCCGCCCATCCTGTCAATGCTGACGCTGTCAACGGTAAAACAGCAATCTAGTATGCACTGATCTTTACTCAAAGAGGCAGTCCTTTCACTGAGAATGAGGAAGGCTTCAGGTCAAGATGGTGCTCCAGCTAAGGTATTGTAACTTGTCTATCTCCATTGTCCTGACTTGCTGCTCAGCACATTCAATGCTTGTATACGTGGCGGAGTTTTCCCGGTAAGATTGAAGATGGGGAGGCTCGTACTGATCGCTAAAGGGACGGAAAACCCCTACTTGAAGGACGGAAGCCTGCTTTACGACACGACACAGGACCAATGAAGGATGGAAGTTACATTGGTGTTGCCCAGGGATCTATCCTTGGTCCAGACCTGTGGAATGTATCTTAGGACGGGCTACTGAGACTGGAGATGCTAGATGAATCGCACTTGATCGGCTATGCGGATGATGTTGTGGCTCTGGTCACTGGTCACACCGTTGAACAAGCGCAACATAGGCTAGGTATGCTGATGCGTCGAGTGAGAGGCTGGATGACTGCTCACGGATTCAGTGTAGCACTGGAGAAAACCGAAGTGGTAATGTCCACAAAAAAGAGAACCCCTAGAGTAAGGACGATCAATATTGGAGACATATTAATCGGATCGAAGCCAGCAGTGAAGTACCTGGGGCTACTGATTGACTCGAAGATGAGTTCCTCTGAGCAAATCAGGGCAACGGCTGAGAAGGCTGCATCGAGAGTATCGGCTCGGAGTTGACTTATGGCCAACGTAGGAGGACCCAGCCCATCAAGAAGACGCTTCTTGATGAGTGTTGTAGGGTCAGTGCTACTGTACGGAGCAGAAATACGGGGCTAGGCTCTCAGCAAGGAGGTGTACGGAAATCGCTCGGCAAGGAGCACTGAGAATTGCATCTTCATATCCGACAGTGTCTGATTCGGCGGTGAGAGTTATTGCAGACGCGATACCTGTTGCCTTTCTTGCTAGAGAGCACCGGGCTATTTATCTGCGTCGAAAGGAGTATGCGAGGGGGACGGTTGCGCGCGAGGAGAGACAGTGCTCACTCAACAATTGGCAGCAGTTTCGGGTGAATTGTACCAAAGGAAGGTGGACTGCGCGCCTCATCCCGAGTGTGAGATTATGGCTGAATGGAAGGCATGATGAGACTGACTTCTATTTGACCCAACTTTTGAGCAGGTATGGGTGCGTTCAGTCTTACCTGCACAAGATTGGTAAGTGACGGTCCCCTGATTGTCGGTTTTGCTCAGGAGAGAAAGGCGATGACTGCCACAGTTTTCTTTTGCATGCTAAAAATGGGAAAGACTGCTACGGGACCTCTACAGGGAGACGAGAGAGCTCACCACGGATAATATAGTCTCGATGATGCTTGAATCGGTAGACAATTGGAACCAGGTAACACGTTATGCTCGGGCAGTCCTAAAGGATAAAAGGGACTCGCAGCAGCAGGGGACGTCGGAGCTGGGGGATCACTTGTCCAACTATTCCTCTTCTTCTCTCCCCTCACACTTGAAAAGAAATCTCCCAGCTTGAAGGGCCTCATGGCGTAACAAAGCGCGATCCGGCCCGAAGTAATGTTGCAAACAGTTCCATGCTGGGTTTTTGGGTTAGCAGAAGAGGTTTTTAGTGGGTAGTCCAGTCACTTTTGAGCATGGAGTCCCATTTTCCATGTGCAAATGATATTCACGTATCAACCGCAAAAAATTTTTCCTTTCATGAGCAACCTTAATGCTCGTAATTGGCATCCATCCACATGTCGATTTTCAGCGAAGAGAATCGTTACCAAAGTTGAAAAATTGAATCTTATCTAACAGATTTCATCCTTTTCCGTGACTTGATTGAAATATCCTTGAGATGGGACCCAATGACAAGAATGCTTAGTAGTTTGACGAGCCCAGAATCCTTTTATCTATCTGCGTCCAAAAGTTATGCGCTAACACGCATAAAAAAGCAAAAAATATGTGTATGAAACTGATAATCTTCTTTTCTATGAAAGTCGGTTAAAAATAGGTTCATGGAACCGGTTCCCTGCCAACGCTTCCATAGTTCATCCAGCGTACTGTTGCGTCCGATACACATCGTATGCATGTGTGTGTAACAATCTTCATAACATCGCTATTTGTCATACAGGGAATTTTAAAAAAGGATTTAGGAGCCCACTAGAATCACAAATTTTAATTTTTAACTCTCTGTATTCTTCTTCTTAGCACTACAGCCCCTCTCGGGCCTTCGCTTCCTGCAAATAGCGCCTCCAACTGTCTCGGTCCATTGACCACGTCCTTCGATTTCGAAATCCGAGCAGCGATGAACTGTCTTCGTCGACCGAGTCAGACCAGCGTTTCTTCGGTTTCCCCACTGGTCTCCGGCCTTCAGTTCTCCCAACGAATACCTTTTTGGGTATCCGTTGTTCGTCCATACGATTCATATGGCCAGCCCATTGCAGCTTCGGCAGTCTTACAATCGTTGAGACCTCCGGTTCGTCAAAAATTTCATACAGCTCATGGTTGTATCGAATTCGCCATTGGTCCCCATCTAGCTTCGCTCCGATTATTCGCCTCAGGACCCTACGCTCAAAATCGTGAAAATAAAAAAAATATGCGTGAAACATTTTTTTCAATATATCCCGCAGTCTCCGAGACATGGAGTTTTAAAAGTTTATTTGGCTGTGACGTCATAGTGAAACACTTACGGAGTATCTCGGGTTTGTTCGCCGGCCTCCCACACTAAAACTGCGCACAAGGGACTCCTTCACGCACAGTTTGAATGAGAAAATGTTGGAAAGTGACATCGCATGTCAATATCCCTGGGACATTTTATTGACTTTAAATGCCTGTTAGCTTATAGTTGCTGGGAATTTCGGAATGAAACAAAAAACTAGTCCGTTCGTATACATAAGCGACCAGTTGCGACAAGGTGTCAATCGAGACACATCTTGATTCACGTAGATTCAGATCTCCTAAGAGGTTACTCTCTTCAATTGTTATACGAATTGTTGAATAAAGATTATTACAATATTATCCGTTCTTTAGGAGAAATGGCGGATTCACGATTTTCACAGTTTATATGGATGAACTTTAAAATGACGAAAATAACCTTTGGCAGAGTGCTTTGGATCCATTTCTTTATCTACATCTTTCTTGGATAGACAATGGTGATTTGGAGTAGAAAAATTTCTTGAAGATATCGGTCTCTAAAATGCGTGATATAAAAAAATTTTAGAGAAAATAATAAAAACTGATTTCGAAATGCTATAACAGGGTAAAATAAATCAGCCAAATCAATTTCCCCCTTTGGACATAATAATTTGCAGTGAATAAACGGGGGAAAACTGATTTGGAATCGATTCTATGAAATTCAATTCACCTTTTTTCAGACATTTCGAAGTTGGTTTTATTTTTCTTAAAGTTTTTTTACTATGATAATCACCAGGGCTGTTAATGTTATTTCATTTGTAATGGGGTCAGCTGAAAGAATATTGTACTGTTTCTCAGCTTATTTTCCCTTATATAAAATTGAATATAATGTATCCTTATAGAGGTTAAGACAATGTGTTTACCGGCGAATATTCCTTACGAACAAGCTCAAATAATAGTTACAAAGTATCCATCGAGCGCTTTCGCTGACTTTTGCATACGTTATTCCTTCACTGAAACTACTTGTCAAGAGAAAAACATAAAAAGTCGAGACGACAAAAAACGTAGTAAGTTGCAATACTAAATTACCCTAGTTAGACACTTATATCGAGATACAGTTCCTACCCACGCGAAAGACCGTAGATTCTGTGGGAGGCTCTCCAAACAAACATTCAAATTTGAATTTCCAAAAAGAAAAAGTACATTCGAATTTATAATATCATATACAAAACAGGATAAGCAAACAAACGAAACAAAAACAATAAATGATATTTTCAATTCAGTATAAGATACATAAACTGCAATACTAAGTGATACTTCCTAGCCACATCTCTTTCATGTCACAATAAAATCCTGAGTGTTCTTAAGCAGGGGCTCCATCCAAAGCACAGACGATACAGACAAGTACCACATGTCTGCACTATGTTTATGGTGATGAGGAAAAAATTACCAAGCACCTCTCAATCATTCAGACCTCTCTTGTGATGGCAATAATGTAGTTTTCTCGTCTATGATATGCATCTACTATACACTTCGCCATCATTGAAACTTATATTTTTCTGCTGTCAAGCATGCTACAATGGCATCAAAGATTACAGAATCGATACCGCTACTATTAAAAATGCAAACAGCGTCCATAATATCTCAACAAAAGCAAGTTGTATATTCAGTATGATTTTAGTTTCCTCTCTGTTGTTCGCCTTTTATCTTTTCGACGGTCATCGTTGTCAGTAGCATCACCTTTAAACCATTTGCTGGCCATTCAGCGGCTGCGCTTCTCCAAGGAATTGAACATTTAAACACATAACAACCAACCATCCAACGAATTTGGCCAAATTTGGTAGGTGGCTTTTAATGTAATTAATACTTTGAGCGCTCAACTCATCTTGTCTTTATCTTTTGTGTTAATGCGAGCTGATGACGATTATACTTCAATCAAGATGCGATTTGATAGCCTACCTGCTAGATGATCAATGGCACCGCAGCTCCATTTGCGGCGCTGATCTAATGATGGTTGAAAATACTTTGTTTGCAACAAACGTCACGGATTTTTTAAAAGCAAGCCTTGCTGTCGCAATTATTGCTTGTATGACTGACTACATGTATTCCTCTTTCACAGCAATTATTATTGTATATCGGAGAAAGGTAAACATTTGTGGCAGAGAAGAATATACAACAAAAGGTATCAACTTTCTGCTGCATCATGACAGATAAACTCCCCCAATTAAAGTCCGTTCGGTTCGGGTAACATGAAAGTTGAAAATACTCAAATGCAGCAAAGTACGTGAACTGGAGCAAGAGCTAAGGTTCAAGCAGTCTAATGGCTTCTCATCTAGAAGACTCAAATTCGTGTCGATAAATTCAATTAAATCGATCGATAATTACCTACAAATTGATGTATCATATAGAAATGTGAGTGACTTCACTTTATCCCTCAGATATAGATATTCAGATATGTAAGTTGGCCAAACGAATGGATCAGATAAACTGCGAAAAATTGTAGAATCATCTAATTAAAGGGCAACGATAACGTTGTCGAGTGTGTTTTAAGCCATTTGGATTGATGGCAACGGACGCTGTTCACTCACCCTTACTTTAAGTGCCAAAGTTTTGTATCGGGAAAGAAAACAAGGAACTCAATTTGAATAATGCTTGAATGTTTAACTTTTTTTCGAATACCATTCCAATAAAGAGAAAAAGATTGGCAATTGGGAAGTGTTCGGCTAGTTAATTGCCTGATAAATTATGAAGAGATAAATGTTGTTTGGTATTTGTTGGCCGATCAACTGCAATTTGAGGAAAGAAAGAAAATAGCACATTACTACAGGTCTGCGATGTAGTGAATATTGCTGAGAAGTTTGTTGAGAATTGCTTTAAAGTTAAAACAAAAATAATTCGGGCGCTCATATTATATTATGACAAGAGTTTATTGTTAGAGTACGGTCACTTCACCCCCATTATTTGAACCGCATTACGATCGTAAAATTGCATTCATAAAATTCATTTCCGCCAGATGCATTATTGACAAGTTGAGTAGACAAAAGTACGTTCCTGTCAGAATGTTTTTGTAGTTAATCTACGATATGCAAAGACCAATCATGAATACACTCAATAAGTGTTTCAATGACATGTAAATTGAACATCAAAAACTCGGTTTAGAGGAAAACTATTTATACTATGGTTTAAGGGGCCGCGATTTTGTCGTCGTTTTACTAGTATCACACGGGCGTAGCTTGTGGGGGAGGGGGGGCATTGTGTGGCAATGACCTAGCTTGAAATCACAAAGCCCTACATTAAAAATACCAAAAACTAAGATAAATTGTTATAATTAAATTTTTTGTTCATAGTTTGAGATAAAAAAAGTTATAGCGATAGGTATCTAAACTTTTACGAACATACCACAGTTTGTGACAATCATTTCATATTATAATAATTCTTTGTTCTGTGTATAAATGGCATTTGAAGCGCCTAACATGAAGCGATGGGTCTATTTAATTATAATATTTGTGATGCAGACGGGATTCCCCGTACCATAGATTGCAATATGGACTATATTACAATCTATGGTACGGAAAATCCTCTTTTAAACTAAAATAAACATAAGCTAGAGATTAATTACGATTGTTTGTAGTTTGGTTAAGTGAAGTGAACGGTAAAGAGTGTTTTAATTAAAAATCGATACAAGTGTTATTTTTATTGTTATAGATTGCAGATTCATTGATTTCGCGATGGATATATGGGCTTCTTTGGAACCTCTTCGTTGGTGACCACGAAGAACCTCACTGCTTAAAACAGAAGGAAGCACAAAATACAATCGCTGCTCCTATTTCCATGGCAACAGGTTGGTCAACACATGTTGGTAATGTTAGCTATGCTATTCCTTCTGATATTGCATAAATCGGAGAACCAATAAAACAAGTTGTTTTAGACACATATCCAAAACAACATAACAGGGCTTTTGTTCCCGCTTGTTTCAAGCGTTATAAATGGTTGCAGTGTTCTGTCGAGAAAGATGCCGCTTTTTGCTATCCATGCCAGCAAACAGACTTCGTACACTTCCACAGGATTAAAAAACTGGAAAATGCCATTGATTCTAAAACTGGTTTTCTAAAACATGAAAAATCAATTTCTTTATTCGAGCTATGTCGATGTGGCAGGATTAATTACAAAGAATATCTACATCTAGTAGTGTTGAAACGTTAATAAACCATAAGTATTAGAAAAATAGAGGTATTACGTAATCCAATTTCTAATCATCAACGAATTGGCTTTGTGTGAAAATTATATTTTGGAAGAAGAAAAAGAACAAGGATTATTTCGGAATTTATTTGAATACACTTGTATGAAAGATCCAAATTTGAACGAGGTTCTCACTCCTATACCACAAAACGAAACACATTGTTCACCCGAAATTCAAAATCAAATAATTCAAGCAATGGTTCAAGCAGTACGAAGTTCCATTGTCAAAGATATTAATGAATCTGACGTGAAATGGTTTACTCTAATTGAAGATGGGACGAGAGATAAAAATAATCGCGAAAATATTGCATCAGCAATACTCGTACGTTACGTCAAGGATGGTATCGTCAAGGAGCCGTCGCTAATGGTTAAGACTACTGAAAACCATGATGCAGCCACTTTCACGGAATTAACGTTAAATACCCTTACGGAAAATAACATTGACCTCTCTTGTATGCTTAGCCGATGCTATGATGGCGCACGTGTAATGAGTTGGAAAGTTTCAGGAGTTGCGACTGGAATAGAAAATAAATTGGGCCGAAAAATTCCTTATTCCCACTGCTATAACCATCGCTTACACTTAATAGTCATCAGAACTATCTCGAAAATGACTTTCATTCATTTATTTTTTGACCAATGCATCATGTTACATGGATTCTTTCATAATGGCAAAATAGCTATATAGTGGAAAAAGGATTGGGCGACTCCTCGAACAACGCTGGTCTGGACATTTGTCAATTATAAAAGTTGTATACGATAATTATTCATCGATTTTGCAGATTTTGAAAGACATCGCCAAGAGCATCGGTATTAAAAAAGTCGTGCTTGATCAGGAATTCCAAATGGCCATGGTGGTGGCCAAAAAAATCTTATCCACGCTACAACCTGCAGACACAGCTTTACAAGCCTGAATCGCAGGATTGAAAGATGCCATAATAATCATAAAGTGTGTCGAAGATGACATTTAAAAATTAAGATCAAATCAAATGTATAATCAAATTCTGGAAGAAGCTAAGTCTTTAACAAGCAACAACTGCGGCGAATCAGCAAATAGGACACAGACCTTGAAGAGGCAAGTATAAAAAACATAATCGGACGGATGACTATTTAACGTATGGCCCCTCCTGTTCCTCCGCCAGACAAAATATAGAAGAGAACGATGAGCCATTTAAGACTGAGCATTTCGAAACGTGGGACATGCTTATTGCTGAATTACAAAAAAAGGTTTTCGGACAACGATGATCTAATCAATTCGATTGCTAGTCTCGATGAGTTGGATGTAGATAAAATGGTTCCACTGAAAAATTTGGGCAAGTTTGAAAAAATTTAATGATTAAAATAATTTGTCATGTTCAATTTACAATTTTAACTAATTTTTCAGGTCTGAAAATTCCATCAAGAGAAGATGCTAGTGTGGTTAAAGCTTACATGAGTCGTAAAGAGGATAAAATGGAAAATACATTGCAAATTTTGTACAGGCAATGGGAGGCATTCAAAGATACATATGAACTTTTTGCATCTGTTGCGACCATAGGATGTAGAACTGCAGTATGAGAATCTACGTTTTCAACTTTAACTGCAATCAATAGGCCTCAAAGACTGTCAATAGGTCACGCCTTTGATTTAAACGAAGTTCTTCGCATTTTTAATAACATGGCGAATTGTAGAATTCAACTTTTTGAAATATTTTTTATTATCATGTTAACTATTGTAATAAGTTTCCAGAAACAATATGATCTAAATGGTATTTTCGGTCTTATATATTTATTACCTCACCCAACAATTAATTATTCCCTCACTCTCACTTAGACATAGTTCTCTATATCCAAATCTAGAAGTTCAATCATCTTGTTCGCTTGTTCTTCATCATTGAGGATTTAATAGTTCTTAGATCCATGCTCATGCTCTGTCACAGGAATTATTTGTTACGAATAGCTATTGAGTGTACATCGCTAACATAAAGGTCAGTGATATACATGGTGATTTATTTAGGGACCCGTGCTTCGAGGGCAAATTAATTATGATAAATTTTTCACTTCCGCCCTACCTGTAACCCATGCTGCCCTACCTCAAATTCGACGATACAGCCCTGGGTATCATCATTTATTTTATTCACATAAGTTGAAAAATCAAAAATGTAATGCACATTTCGATCAAAGGCCATATAGTCGAAAAACCCTGTGTTATTTTTCTCTTATGAAAAATCTCATAAGGCTGCGAATTCCGTAAATATGGTTAGATATGTTTTTGAAAGACACAAAATATAAGAACTTCAATACAATCTTACCACTGCTTAATTTATTAAATTTCATTGAATTAAAAAGTGTCCATTTGTTTTTACTGGAGAAAATGTGAAATTTACAGATTCTACTTTTACCTACGAGTATAAGCCCAGTCGAGCGAATTTTGACTTTTAAAGTATTGGTTGTTGCTGTACTAGAACAGAACTATCGCCATGATTTTTTGGATCAAAAGTGTCCAATCGCGAGTGGGGTGCACAAATTTTCCGTTCATTTCTCCTGCATCTCACGATGAACATACTGCGATAGTTTTCGAAAGCTCTTATTAAAACCTTTCCTGTAGTGAAAAGTTATATGGTTAAATGTCCGCAAAGGACTACAGTGGTATCAAGCTCCCTCAGCGAGCCAGGTATTGCTGATCACTGGAAACGAACTGACCTAGGTGCGTGTGTATGCACTGGCAGAACAGCGTCTGCGGTATCACGGGGCGGGATCTTTCCCTTAGCCTCAAGTCACACTGCAAGTTATGAGGGTGGTCCGGTAATTACTAAGCCTAACCGCCTGATGGCACCACTATCGCAAGAGAGATTCACTATCATGTAGTTCATTCTTGTATAGACGGCCACTTTAAAAATTTTAGCCGAATCAGACTTGTCATTTTGTTTTGCCCGCGTGTAGAGGCGGCCGTGTCCGCCGAGTTTGGAAAAATGGCTAAAGCGAAATATCGGTCAGTGATTCGATTCTTGTTTTTAGAAGGGAAACCACGCAGTGAAATCAAAGAGCACTTGAATACTGTGTAGGGTGACTCTGCTCCTGAGATCACGACCGTGCAAAATTGGTTGAGCGAGTTTCGACGTGGTCGCACGTCGGTTTTGGATGAGCCACGCGTAGGTGCCCTGAAAGCAGCTTCCACGGAGGGTAACGTGACCAAAATCCACGAGCTCGTTTTGGCAGACCACCGATTGAAAGTGCGTGAAATAGCTGAGACAGCAGCCATCTCAAAAGACCACGTGGATCATATTCTGCATGAGAAAGCTGTCGGTACGATGAGTGCTACGTTTGCTCCTTTGGACAACAAACGCAACCATGAGACCACTTTAGAATAGTGTTTCACGCTGTTTGAGCATAATCCGAACGAGTTTCTGCATCGTTTTGTGACAAACCATGGCTCCACTGGTGCACACCAGAGACCGAACAGTAAACTTCACCCGGTGACTGTGCTCCGGAGAAGGCGCAGACTGTCTTATCGGCTGGAATGGTGATGGTCACCGTTTTTTTTTTTGGATTCACAAGAGAAGAGTAAACCTGTCACAGTGCTCTACTATGCTGAATTACTGGGCCGATTGGATGCCGGATTGCAGAAAAAATCCCATTTGGCGAAGAAAAAAGTGCCCTTCCACCATGACAACGCACCAGCTCACAACACCATTGTCGCCAAGGCCAAAGTGATCGAATTAGGCTACGAACTGCTACCCCATTCACTGTTTTCTCCAGATTTGGCCCCATGTGACTTCTTTTTGTTTCCAAACTTCAAAAGGGCACTCGCCGGGCAGAAATTTGAGTCGAATGAGGAGAAGAAAATACCAGCAAATAAACTCAACTTGATTGGGCAAATCCATACTAATAAAAATACTGCTTCAGGATGGTTTCGTTAATTTTGAATCTACTTGTCACATTGAAGATGCCAGAGTGACAACGGGATATCGATTTGCTGGAGTTAAGTAAGTGGTCTCTCTGATCGTTTGCTGCATTTAAAGAGAGCTCTTGATTTTATTTCACAGTTCGATATTTACTAAATGTATCGTACTTTTGAGTAGTATTTGTATCTGGGAATTTCAGGGACCATATATTTATATCTGGGAATTTCAGGGATCATATACGAGTAGTCATTTACATTCGCATTGTCTATAATACATCCGAAGTTGATGATGCATTTCAACGGTTTGTCGATCAATGATGCGTGCATTGAACGTTGGATGAGACTCCACTTACAATCGAAACATTACTCCCGTCGCTGGTGATTGTGCGTGGTACTTTGTACGAGGACCGTTGAGAACGATTCAAGACCGTTTTGGCGTTCATATAAAGTGGTTTACATTCTGTGAGTAGTTCTACCACGGATTTTTGTGTACATCAATGCAACTGCATGAGAATGGTGATAATGTGATAGCGACTACGGTTGAGTTGAAGAATGTTGATAGGGAAACTCAAACACACAAGCTGGCCAGCATGCCTGGCTGCGATTCGTATATCTTGCCCCAGATTAACGGCAGTTATGCGCTCTACTCTGTACAAATAAGCCCCAATTATGACTGGATCATCTTGACCAGAAAATTCCAACTTCCAGCTAGCAATCAACACTGGTACATTTGGTGCAGTTCGGTCTACATTGCTCCCAACTAGTGGTGGGCTCGACGATGTTGATTAACACGCATATTGAATCGGCGATTTCCCACATTGTGTTGAGGGGTATAATTCGGCGCATGCCAAGGCATCGAACGAGTCATACAATCTAGACGATAGGTAGGTTCAGTGGCATAGTCGCAGTCCCTTGTGATTGCGACGGTTGTTCACGACTGTCTCACCCAGGTTTGGCTGTTGCGTTATTAATACACTGAGATGGTAAAGTTGGTAGAAACAAGTTGGTCCTAGCCTGGTACTCAGGAGCCATTGAATTCATGACGGAGCTTATACCATTGTGGAGGGGCTTGGAGATGATCTAACGCTTAGGTTGGTTGACAAATGGAACCAGGTGACACATTATGTTCGGGCAGTTCTAAAAGATAAAAGGGACTCGAGGCAGCCGGGGACATTGGGGCTGTGGGATAATTTGTCTGGCAATTCCTCTTCCCCTATCCCCAACCGCTAGAGGAGGGATCCCCCACATTTCCACATTATAGGCGCCTTACGGCGTAACGAAACGAGACCCGATACGAAGTAATGTGTCAAACGGTTCCCGACTAAGTTCTTGGATTGACAGGAGAGGTGTTTAGTGGGTAGTCCAGTTACTTGCGAGCCTCTCAACCACAAAAAAAAACGATGACATTTTTGCAAATCCGCTATCTGCTGCTCCATCTGACCCGCTCTAACGGCGATTTCTTTTGATGGTGTGATAACTTTGTCATTACCAGAAGTATCTAACCATGCAAGTGGGATATCCATTTCAATTGTCGGAGGAGCTTCTGCTCCCCTAGTGGCCTCATAGCTGACAGAGGATGGTGCGGCTCTCTCTCGACTGTTTGTGTCTTTGGCACTGCTTTCTGAGCAGTGAGTGAAACCTCACAGTGTGTATGTGCTGCTGGCTGAATGGACCACCTACAGCTATTTGATGTCTGCCGGTGGTGGTCGAAGGCACCTACGATGAAATTGATGACCACACTGTAGTGTCTGTGCCGGCGGATCATCATCGATGGCCTGCTGACAGATAGCGCAAAGCACAGTCTGCCCTACATCAGAACGGAGGTGACACTTGTCATGTGTACGCCTGGTAGGCATCATACCAAAAAGACAAAATTTTACTGTGTATATAAATATAAAATCTTCCAATATAAATTAATAAAGCAAATGTGTATGCATATATATATATATATATATATATATATATATATATATATATATATATATAAGGGTGATTCATAACAGGGCTGCACATGTGAATGGGCCTTAACTCTTATTTATCACCAATTTCAGGTCCATATATTGACAGATTATGACAGTTTGGTCTTTCACAATTCTAACAATGGCGTCATACACATCAGCCAAACGTTTTATTATTGTTAAAACTTTTTACAAAAATAATGAATCGCCAGTGCAAACATTTCGTGCTCTACGTGAATTTTTTGTGCCACCCATAAATTGGTCCACCCATAAATTTGGAGGTTTCTGAAGGATCATGTTTACGCTGATGCTCCCCAGACTACTGAAGCATTAAAAAACATTATTCGAGCCAACATACGCCTAATAACGCCGGAAATGTGCGAAAATGTCATTGAAAATTACAATCATCGTTTGAGCAGCACGAGGTGCACATATGCCCAAAGTAATGTTGCATATTTAATTGTAAGGGACCAAATTTCATGCACCTTGATGACAAATATACATTAAAGGATAGCCATGATATAGCGAACTGTACCACATTTTTAAAATTGACTGACACTAGTCGACTTTTATCACTAGATTTCAACAACTTCTATACGTCTATACCCGTCGATGAAACGCTAACCACGCTAAAAGGAAAACATTATTATCATGTCATAAAGACCACACTCAAGCAGAACTATTTTATGTTCAATAACAACACATACATACATTGCTAAGGAAATTTCTGAAAATATTCGTTATCACTACGATCAAGGTGAGAATGCATCGCAGGCTCGTGAAAAAATGTGTGGTATCTACAGTCAAGATACTTTATCAAAAGCCACAGCCAAGAGATGGTTCGCTCGCTTTCCTTCTGGAAATTTTAATCTGATGTCAAAGATGCACCTCGCTCAGGTCGACCAATCACTGAAAAAGTTGATGAAATCTTACAAAAAATTGAAGAAGATCGACACATAAACAGCCATGCCATTGCTAAGGAACTGAATATCTATCACCAAAAAGTTTTGAAGCATTTGCGTAAGGCTGGATACACAAAGAAGCTCGACATTTGGGTGCCGCATGACTAAGCACAAAAAAATTTGATCGACCGAATTTCCATTTGCGAAATGCTAATAAATCGCAACGAAATCGAGCCATTTTTGAAGCAAATCATTACGGGCGATGAAAAATGGGTAAGATACGAGAATGTCGTTCAAAAAAGATCATTGTCAAAAAAGGTGAATCATCACAAAATTTTTAACGAACCGGAGGTCTCAAGGATTGTAAGCCTGCGGAAGCTGCAATGGGCTGGACACATGAATCGTATGGACGAACAACTGATACCCAAGAAGGTATTCGTTGGGAGAACTGAAGGTCGGCGGCCAGTGGGGAAACCGAGGAAACGCTGGTCTGACTCGGTCGACGAAGACAGTTTATCGCTGCTCGGATTTTGGAATTGGAAGACGCGGTCAACGGACCAAGACAGTTGGAGGCACTGTTTGCAAGAAGCGAAGTCCCAAAAGGGGCTGTAGTGCTAAGAAGAAGAAGAAGATCACAAACGACTTCAAAGCCAGGATTGACACCAAATAAGGTTATGCTGTGTGTATGGTGGGATTGGAAGGGAATTGTTAATCATGAGGTGCTAGAACTTGGCCAAACACTCAATTTGGCACTGTACTGTTAGCAATTAACCAGATTGCAACAAGGAAATAAAAAAAACTGGCCAGAATTGATCAATAGAAAGGGCGTTGTCTTCCATCAAGACAATGCCAGACCTAACACATCTTTGATGACCTGGCCAAAAATTGACAGAGCTTGGCTGGTAAGTTTTGATACATCCACCATATAGTCCAGACCTTGCACTATCAGACTAGCATTTGTTTCAGTCTCTGCAAAACTTGCTTAATGAAAAGAAATTCTCTTTAAAAAGGTACTGTGAAAATCACTTGGCCAAGTTTTTCGCCTATAAACAACAGAAGTTCTTCACAAATGGAATAATGGCTATACCCAAAAAAATGGTAAAAGTTCATGGATAATAAAGGACAATATGTATTTAACTAAAATCTATTTTTAATAAAAGAAATATTCAATCGAAAAATAACAAAAAAAGGCTCAAAATTTTTTAATAAATCCAATATTTACGAAGTACAATATGATGTAAGACAAATGGATGCTGCTTGTTTTGGGGTGCGAATCAGAACCAACGCAAAAAGTCTTAATGAGAAGCGAACTTCTGAGCAACACTCAGGGACTCTAATATTATTTGGCCTTACTAGTCATGCAATGACGGTAAATCGCCAATATATGAGTCAAAAGCAAGAACAAGTGATATTGATGTTCGGAGACAACACAATACTCCCAAGCCGTTTAGAGTTTTGAGCACAATTTGTGCCATAAACCTTTAGCTCAAATGTCCACCCGCTATATTTCTGTCACCTATGGGGTTACCTAGAGACGATGGCCTGAATCGGGCTCACGACTAGTGAAACAGCCACGGCTTTCAGGTCCCACGTTGGTGCCATTTGTAGTGGAAATTTGAATGGTTAAAATGTGCGTAAAGGACTGCAGAAGTGTCTTCCTGCTTCAGCTATTTTTTTTAATCAGCCCAATAAGCTAAGCAGCTATTTGAGATGAAAATCCTTGATTTAAGTTCTGACCAAAGTAATGCTTCGAAGTCGGTACAAAGGTCCATTTGACTGCGTAATGAAGATTACAATAAAATATCTTAAGTTGAACTGTTTGGAACAAAAGGGTGGCCACTCAAAGGTCGAAAAACGTGCAAAATTATGTTAGTGTAGTAGTGAACAAACCTTTGAACCTATATTGATGAAACTTGGCAATGTGGTAGAGATCGTAAATGGCTGGTGAACAATAAAAAAACTTCAAGGTCAGCTAAGAATATCAAAACGGCGGCTAGGCAAAGCTCGAAATTTCGAAAGCTTCTCAAAACTACAATTTTTAATGGTTTTGGTGATCTTGGAATTAAAATGTATCAGAACAGAATACGAACCCTATGATCCCTGTAGAATTTGCCACTAAGAAGAGTGAAATAAAAAAAAACTTTTAGAAAAAACGAAAACCGACTTCAATATGTCCCAAAAAGGAATGAAATAAATTGCATTGAAAAGGTGCCAAATCAATTTCTCCGCTTCAACATAAAAACTTCCAACATGAGGACCATCACAAAAGAAACAGGGAAAGACTGATATGGCACTGCTTCAAGAAAATTTATTTCATCTCTTTTCGGGCATTTTACTAAATCCTACTAAAATCGCGTCCTGTCTGTACGTCCGTCCGTGTGTTACACCACTTCTTCTCGCAAACTACATAAGCTAGAAACACAATATTTTGTAAGTAGGGATAAAGTGACGCCCTCTTCAAAGTTTCAACACAAAAAAAAATTAATAAGGTGTTTAAGGGGGGTCTTCTCATATAGGGACTTTAAGAGTATAAGGGCAACAAATACTTTTGAAGTCAAATTCGCTCAATTTTGTTAATAATAGTTAATTTTATAAATTTTACATTTTTGCGTATAAAATCAAAATGGGACCCTTAAATTTCCCAAATGCTACAATTTAAGTTTTTTGAAAGCAATTGTATGAGCTCTGAAAAATTCACAATAAGCAGCTAAGTTACAGCCGATTAAATATTTAAGAATTACAACAACATTAACACGTGATACACGTTAGCAACGGACCTACACACTAAAAGTACAAATACAAGTATGTAGGAATTTTGATAAAAATTTTAGAAATGGTTTGTAATATTGATGTGTAATCTGACTAATTAAGCGACGGGTTCAAAACACTTGAAACAAAGTGGCGGCAAATTTAAAAAAATAATAACCATAATAATTTTTCGAGCTCAATTTATGGATTCTGTATACTAATCAAGTTTTAATAAGCAGAATATATTGTTTGATTTACTAATTGTTTCACAAAACCCTTCTGCCAGGAGCACTCTCCTGCTACTTCAAATTGTTTATGTTTTATTATCAGGAAGCACTATGAAACATATTGAGAATTTGAAAAAAAGTCGATTCTGTTAAATTTGTATCAAAATAATTTTACTTGTATACTATAGTGACACCTATTGTTTATTTAAGTGCAACTACATTAGTACTGAGATGAAATGTTAAAGTAGTAATGCCACTGTAAATTGAAGTGAAAAAATATATAAGTTAGTCTGTGTCGAGCACTCGGTAGTTTTATTAGGTTATGGGCCCAGTCCCGCTTAAAATAGTAATTTGTTGTGGAAATACTGTGAAAAATGGCTGGCAGTTATATTATTAATGTTCCGAAGCTCCGGGGTCGTGAGAATTACGATGAGTGGGCATTCGCGGCCGAGAATTTCTTAATTTTGGAGGGCGTCGACATCAACAAGCAAGAAGCCGGCGATGGCGGCAACGCAGTCACCGTCGACGAACAAAAGGCAAAAGCAAAATTGGTGATGACAATAGATTCGTCGTTATACGTACATATCAAGAATGAAAAAACCGCTTTGGACATATGGAAAAAACTCAAGACGCTATTCGACGACTCTGGTTTCACCCGAAGGATTAGCTTGTTACAAAATTTGATTTCCATACACCTCGAGAGCAGCGAGTCAATGACAGCATACGTTACGCAGGTCATAGATACGGCGCCAAAAATTAAGAGGAATGGGTTTCGACATTAATGAAGAATGGATAGGATCGCTGTTGTTGGCAGGATTGCCGGACAAATTTTCGCCCATGATCATGGCGATCGAACATTCTGGGTTGGCCATATCTGCTGATGTCATAAAAACCAAATTGTTGGACATGAGCGATAATGTTGGGAGCAGTGAGTCCGAAAGCGCATTTTTAACATCTAAAGGTTGGCAGCGCCGTAAAGGAAATAAAGTTGTCAAAACTGTTGAAAAGTCAAACCGACCTGTCAAAGTGATTAAATGCTATCAATGTAAACAAACCGGTCACTATAAAAACCAATGTCCGCAAACCAAGGAAAAACAAGTAAATGCGTTCAGTGCAGTATTTCTTAACGGCAGTTTTGATAAGCATGAATGGTACATTGACTCTGGTGCCAGTAGTCACATGATGACCAGCCAAGACAACATAAAAAATGCGTCATGTAACCTCACTACAAAGGAGATTATAGTTGCAAACAGAACAACTATGCCTATATTGTGCTCTGGAGATACACAAATTACGACTGTTGTGAACAATAAGGAATTTGATATCGTTGTCAAAGATGTGTTATGCATTCCCACACTCACCACCAACTTATTGTCTGTCAGTCAGCTGATAAAGCATGGTAATAAAGTCAGTTTTCATCAGGAATGTTGTTACATCAGAAATCGGCAGAATGATCTGATTGGCATAGCACAGTTAGTAAATGGGGTCTACAAGTTAAACACCAGGTCAGCATGTTTGTTTGCGGCTTCAGCAACAACGACGTCAAATGTAATTTGGCACAGAAGACTTGGACATATAAATAGCAAAGACATGAATGACATGAGAGAGGGTGCTGTTGATGGCTTAGAATTTGACAAGAAAGCTGAGATCAGCAAGTTCAATTGCACAGTGTGCTGTGAAGCCAAACAAAAGAGATTGCCATTTCCACATAGCAGTAATAGAAGTACGCATGTCCTCGATTTGATTCATGCAGATGTGTGTGGGCCGATGGAAACCAAATCAATCGGCTCATCCAGATATTTCTTGCTATTTGTGGACGACTATAGTAGAATGTCATTTGTCTATTTTTTGCAGAATAAAAGTGAAGTCTACTCCTGTTTTAAAGAATTCAAGATTATGATTGAAAAACAGATGAATTGCAGTATAAAAGTTCTAAGGACAGACAATGGCACAGAATTTTGCTCAAATGAAATGGAGAACTATTTAAAACAACATGGCATAATACATCAGCGCACCAACCCATATACCCCAGAACAAAATGGGATGTGTGAAAGATTTAACCGCACTATTGTGGAGAGAGCCAGATGCTTACTTTATGATGCAAAGTTTGAGAAGAAGTTTTGGGTAGAAGCAGTTCACACAGCTGTGTACTTAAAAAATAGAACAGTTGCTTCTGGGTTGAACCAAAAAACTCCCTATGAACTTTGGACTGGCTGCAAGCCAAATGTCAGTCATCTAAGGTTGTTTGGAAGCACAGTTATGGCTCACATCCCTAAACCAAAAAGGCTGAAATGGGATAAAAAGGCAGAAAAGCATTACTTAGTTGGGTATGCTGATAATATAAAGGGGTACAGGCTGTACAATCCCAGTACCAATAAAGTGATAACAGGCAGGGATGTCACTGTCATGGAGCAGGATAATTCAGAAATAGTGCAAGCAACAATAAATGAAAACAATGTGTCCTCATCTGACAGTCTTGGTCAGAATAAAGATTCTTATGGCTCGGACTCTGAAGTGTCAGCTGGTACAGTGAAAAGTAACAATAATGACAGTACTTACATCGAAGAATCAAACTCACACAGTAGTTCAGATGAATTTTTCGACAGTATACCAGCAAAGGAGTTGAAAGATTTAATTGAGTGTGAAAAACCAGATAAAGCTGTTAGAGAAAGGAAAAAACCTGACAGATATGGTTATAGTAATATGTGTGTTGAAACAGACTTAAATTTATGTGCAGACCAGCTGATAACATATGAAGAGGCTGTAAATGGACCAGAATCAGAGGAATGGTGTAAAGCTATGCAGGAGGAACTAAAATCATTCGAAGAAAATGAAGCTTGGGATGTGGTGAACAGGCCAGAGCAAGCTACAGTGGTTGAGGGTAAGTGGGTGTTTAGGAAAAAAGTGGACTGTGAAAATAATGTGAGATATCGTGCTCGTCTAGTCGCCAAAGGATTCTCCCAAAAGGCAGGAATAGACTATACAGAAACATTCTCCCCAGTTGTCCGTCATTCAACATTAAGATTGTTGTTTGCATTAAGTGTCAAATATAACTTAGATATTACTCACTTAGACGTAACCACAGCATTTTTAAATGGATATTTAAATGAAAATGTGTATATGAGCTTACCTCAGAACTTTGAATGTAGTAATAAAGAAAACAAAGTGTTAAAGTTGAAACGTGCTATCTACGGGCTAAAACAGTCTGCTAGGGCATGGTATAAACGCGTAGAAGATTGTCTACATGATTTAGGTTATAAAAAATCAGAATATGAACCCTGTTTATTCATGAAACTTAGTAATAATGCCAGAATATATGTGGCTTTGTTTGTAGATGATTTTTTTGTTTTTTCTGACTGTCAAAAGGAAACTGAATTTCTTAAAAATCATTTGAAAAGTAAATTTAAGTTGAAAGACTTGGGAAAGATTAGACAATGTTTAGGTATGAGGGTTAGAAGGGAAAATAATGAGATTTTTGTAGACCAGGAACAATTTGTTGATCATTTGTTGAATAAGTTTAATATGAAAAATTGTAATCCAGTCAGTACACCCATGGAAGTAAACTTGAAGCTTGAAAAGGGTGATAATAATTGTTCTAAACAATACCCCTACCAGCAGTTAATAGGAAGTTTGCTCTATTTGTCAATGTTAACCCGACCTGATATATTTTTTTCTGTTTGCTACCTTAGCCAGTTTAATAACAATCATAATGAAACTCATTGGAAGCATGTAAAGCGTATTTTAAAGTATTTGCAAAAAACTAAACATTTTGGTTTGAAATATGTAAAAGATGATTTAGATCTGATAGGTTATGCCGATGCAGATTGGGCATCAGATTGTGTTGACCGCAAATCTTATACAGGTTTCATGTTTAAAATGTCTGGTAGTCTAATTTCATTTGAATGCAAAAAGCAGTCAACAATAGCTCTGTCAAGCACAGAAGCTGAGTATATGGCCATATGTGAAGCAAGTAAGGAAGCCATATACTTAAAGAACTTGTTATTTGAGTTGAAATGTAGAAATGATTTGCCTGTATTGTTATATAATGACAATCAGAGTGCACAATTGTTAACTAAACATTCTGTATTCCATAAACGAAGCAAGCATATAGATATTAGATTTCATTTTGTCAGAACAGCAGTTGAAAATAATTGTATTAAAATAGAGTACTTAAATACTAATTCTATGCCTGCAGATATATTTACAAAAAGTTTGAGTTGTCAAAAGCATAATAATTTTGTTGAACAGTTAGGTGTAACTCCCATGTAAATTTGTTTCATTTATGTACATTTTTTATATTTTTTCAATATCCGTGTGCCAATTATTTTGACATGGGAGCGTGTTAAATTTGTATCAAAATAATATTACTTGTATACTATAGTGACACCTATTGTTTATTTAAGTGCAACTACATTAGTACTGAGATGAAATGTTAAAGTAGTAATGCCACTGTAAATTGAAGTGAAAAAATATATAAGTTAGTCTGTGTCGAGCACTCGGTAGTTTTATTAGATTCTATGTTATTATAAAAGAAACCAGTCAAATTAAATGAATATATTCTTTTCAATACAATGAAAACTTTGTTATCTTGCACGTACGGATACTTTCTCTGGCAAATGTATGTAGTAAAACAAAAAAGAATATATATTTTAAAATCCTTTTGAAATACATATGTAATTTAATCATACACTCATGTTTTCGGATTTTATGTACGAGTATATTTGATGCTTCGAGATCGTTTGTATAAGCCCAAAATCAATTTCGTAGAATTATTCAACCCTATTCCTTTTACCGTAGCTAGAAAATAGCGACTTCAACATGATTCTAGGGTGAATGGATTATGTTATAAAATAACTTCATTCGCGAATTTTTCTGATATGTAAGACGATCATAGATTGCTTCTTGTTACTATTGACTTTCCCAATACGGTTTCTTACGAGTTGTAACGATACTAAGACTCAGACGGCTAGTTTATGAATAAAACAGGTGATAGAGGATTGAAAATCAATTTCTTAATGCAAGCTGATTATAGGACCAAACACATTGTGTAGGTACATGCATGCTACCTCTAAGTAGATAAGGTAAGCTTAGTTGAACTTGCACTGTGTGAAAAGATTTATATATTCTTATAAAGGCAATGTCTGTATACCCCCTTAATCTTTTCTGGTGTTTCCTTGTAAATGCAACCATGAGGATTAGCATCCCTCTTTCAGTCGGCTTTGTAGTGATTTCCTGACAGTAACCAGGATATGAAAAAATGAAATGCTTGGTAATCTGCACATTTAATTTGTAAGAAAATCATGCCTCTCATTTTCTAGGATCAAATTTTTAATTATGACAAATTGGGGGAAATTGTTTTGGTTTCTTAATCCCAACAAAAGACCTAGAAAAATTACTAAGGGTACAAGTACGGTAATATCATTATGAACATCATTTTGTTAGGGAGATACATACAGCTTTGATTTCATGAATTTGCGCCTCAATGTCATGGGTTTAATGTATCGTTTTTTTCAAAGCTCGAACTGAGAAGGTTTTCGGAAATTTTCCGTCCCAAGTTATTCGTGCTGTAAAATAAAATTCCATGTTGAGTCAAATCGAAAATGACTAATATATTTTTTCCATAATGTGCAGAGAAGAAACGATAAGGTTTAATATTTTTATTTTTTTTTCTTTCATTTTATAAGACAACATTGGAAAGAGTAAATAAATACAGATACATTTAAATAATTAGCACAATAGTTCAAGATAAAAGAAACTCAATATCTTCTCATTTCTAAACGAAATCAATAAGATACTTTAAATAAAAGAACCTAGCAAATGTGCTCCAACAAGTCCATATTCCACGGACAGAATAATTATTACAATACGTTTATTGCACACCCTCTCTGCACGAATCTCTTGACACATTTTCATTGTTGTGCACTCAAGTGTATTTGAAACTTGGCAATATTTTCTTTAGTTTTGTCATCAATTAAGGTTGAAAATCACTTTTCAATTGTACGACTCGCATTGTCTCCATCCAATGTTGCTTATAAACCTTGGGAGATCTTTATCGACAACACACAATTACCAGGAGGGAAAATATTGTACATATTATCCCTCCCGTTACAAATTGTTTTGCGTGCCGTATTGTGAGTGCATTTCCCTAACTATGCGTAACCGGCAGCAAAATGTATTTATCCTGCACGGGTGAAGAAAAAATAAGAGAATCAAGTCATTAGACTCGCATAAAATTTCCTTACACTCAAATTGCTGTGGACAATTGAGAAGAAAATACACAGTCCTATTGCATTCGCATAAAGGACTAGCAAAGCCTCACGAAAAGATTTACTCGTACACTAGTGGTGCGATCAAGTGTGAATAAATCAAATGGCTTTCAATATCATTGTAATTACACTGTTCATTGATTGAATGAAGGGAAATGTGTAATTCTTGTTGCTGTTTGGTAGAATGCCCGTTTCCACACTTTAATGGTGTCAAAGCAACGGGTGGTCTGTTTAAAGTTGCCCATGAACAATCGAATCTTGTCAAACCAATAGCTCGTTCTTCGCAAAAGTAAGTAGATTAAGACGCTGAATAAATAATATTGTTATACTCAAAGATCCTTATTTTTTCCAATTGTTCGTCGTAAAATTCTGTTGCATGACATTTGAAGAGTAGCTGCATATATTTGAAATAAAATAACGTTTTGCACACAGTTTGCTGCATGTAAACAATTTCATGACAAAGGAAAGAGTACAATTAAAGAAGGAACCTATATATACAGTATCTTAAGAAATAATTCGAAAATAAGTGCAATTCAACTTGGCTTTCAAATGTTTTTTTGACTATCCTATCCTCTAACATATTTTTCGGACATGAAACGATAATTGAGAATACCTTTTAGTGAGAAAAACCCTCGAGCAGCCAGGTTCGTTACTGTCATTTAGTTTCTCTAAAACGTCATCGAAATTCAAGTAACTTCAACCAAGGAATGTGAAGTTTATTTTCTGAAATAAAGCAAACGTTCCAATTCTTTTTTACACACGACGGGAGGCGCACCCAATAATCCAATACGGGCTGTCGCTACCGGGTGAAAAAGATCACAATGAAATTAATGGAAAAACTGGGGTTTTATAGATATTTAAATGAAACTAATTTATATGCTGCATTTTAAACTATACAATATATGAACAAAGTAATGGACTATTGATGTAATGTGCTGATTTTTTTTTCTGAAAAAACATCGTCTGAAACGATGTAATGACGTATCAGTAAAGGATTGCAACGATATCATGCTGCCTCAGCGAGCCAAGAATGTATACTCAACAAGAAACGGCCTGGTCTAGAGATGCGCTGGGATGCTAGCGTCTGCTATGTTATGGAACATGTTCTCTCCCGTAGCAACAAGTCTCACTACAAAAAATATCGCATACATGAATTTGGAAACCTCAAATATCTTCAACAAGAAAAAGACTTATTACTTATTTTTCTACCTGTTATTTCCTATTTTTCCGTATGCAATCAGCGCGCAGCCTCTTCATTGGATAGCAAAGTTCTAAACACAACAAGAGGTGGGGCATACTGATTGAACTGGTGCTCCCTCGTACCCCTCCCAGCCGAACCTATGATTCTGATGGTATGAGTCAACATGCGGGGCTCTCCGCCCCGACAAAAGCCCCCTCAACATGAAAAAAAAAACACAGCCCGATGGCTAGGTAAGAGAACGACTTGGCCGTTGTTGCGAGTCACACACTCATTAGGTTTTAAAAAAAGAGAAGACCAACATTATTAATCTAATAATGCATATTTTTAGTAACCTAAGTTAGGTTAGAAAATGAATTTAGCCGGTTGTTACAACAATAAAGTAGAGGGTAAAGCAATATTTTAAATGATACATACTCGTATTATATGTATAATGGATATATGAACAATATAAATTGATTGTCAAAATATGAGTATAACACTCATACCATTTACTCTGAATAATTTGATTAACTTCTAATTCATAGTAATGTCAACAACTCTGGATGAACTTTCTTCTACCATCCAAATGAAATTTGTTCAACCATTAAGATCCAAAAGCATAATAAAGCGCCAGGCATCGATGAGATTCCAGTGGAGCTCATTAAATATGATGGCAGCGGTGTCCAAAACGCCATTCATAAAGTCATCCAGCACAATTGGCAAACGGAATATATATCGAATGAGCAGAGCCAATCAATTATATTCCCTTTCCACAAAAAAGGTGAGAAGCTACAGTGCGAAAATTAAAGAGGCATATCACTACTTTGTGTGGCGTAGAAATATTTTCAAGGATTTTAGAAAAAAATCAGATCATACGCCTTACAACAGCATTATTGGGGAGTATCAAGATGGCTTCAGAGTAGAAAGATCGACGATATGCCAATTGTTCACTGTCAAACATATACTTGAGAAATGCTGGGAGCTCAACATCGACGTACATTACGTTGACTTTAGGCAAGCATACGACAGAAAGGACCGTGACGCGCGGTACCAAATAATGATTTGCATTGATATAACAAGCCAAATTAGCCCATCGCACCAAAATGACATGGACGTCGACGACCTCCCAAGTTCGTATCAATAACCAACTCACCTGCACCTTTGGCACAAATATCGGACTAAAGCAGGTAGATAGGCAGGCCCAATTGCTATTTAATTTGGCTGGATTATGTCATCAGAAAGCTACCTGTCGATATGTACCTCTTGTATGTTACTATACATGTCACGGTCGTTAACAACCGCTAATAAACTTTTCTTGAAACTCGACAGCGAAGCAAAACTAGTAGGGCTTAAAATCAATGAGAATAGAACAAAGTTCATGACAGAGTCGAGGAAAAATACCTCAAATACACAAAATATCACACTAACGAAAGAGACGAAATACGGAGAAGAATTGTAATGTGACGCCTACGCCCGGGAATCGAAGTGATTCCGATCCCGAACCCTTGCAACTGGCCAGATGGATATGTCCTCGAGGTGCCAGCGGACTTCATCTGTCGTGCGGATATCGTTGCGCAGAAAATATTTTTTTTCTGTCCAAATATTTAGATCTGTGGATATAAATATTCGAAATATAAAATTAATCCAAACCCCGACACATTTCGAGACATATCCATCTGGAAATGCCCCTCCACCGTGGCCATCAAAAAACTATGCCACTGGCGACACATGGAGAGGCACATTGCCGCCATGTGGCGTGCCATTCCACACACCTCTGTTTTGTCCGAGGTGACAACCGGTTGGGCTTGACAGCCAGATGGCGAAAAAGAGAAATGGTGTCATGGTGTGGTGTCGGTAGCGACTTGGCGCGGTCCTAGGTGGTGTAAAATTATTAAGAGGTAAATTTTTTTCGTTCGGCTTACGTCGACAAATGCCTTACCAGGTTTTGTTTGCAGTTCATCGCCCTCGTCGTTGTAGCAGCCAAACGAGGATCTTTAGATCGAAGTAAATCGAAATCTCCCAAGAAAAAGAGGAAAACCGACACAAAGAAGACATCGAAAGAAGGGGTGACTGCGAGCGACTTAACCGAATCGAATGACTCTGAAGAAGAGGTTGATAACGCCCGAGAATACAAACCGCAGAGCTGTTGTCAGTTCAAGGCTGTGGAGGATCCAGCTAAGTATCGGGATTATTTATAGGAAACGAGGCATATGGGGTTGCTGGGCTGTCTAGCACAAGTAGACTCGATGGCCTAGCAAGAAATATCTCTTGGACATCCATGATTGCCTAGTTGTTTGGTTAGTTTTTGTGTCAGTTCTGCAGACCGGGTCAAATATCGGTATTCATTGGGCAGTGTTTATATTCCGCCCGGCGTATTTTACCGACTGAAAGCGAAAGTATATATTTGATTCTTTGAGAATAAAACCATTCCTCAAAGACTTCATTTCCAAAGCAAGTTTCCGGCGGTCCAATCGTTCGGCGCCGCATATCATGGAAGTTCCTGATTTGTATTACAGTCGCGATGAATATGTTGAAACGGCTTCGGGTAATAAATTAAGTCGGCAAACTGTCCTCTGTGGATCTCAGAACATTGTCTTGAGTGGGAAAGTTATAGTTCAAAGCGGCGCTATAATTCGAGGCGATCAAAGAATCAAAAGAACTGAAACATGCGAGCGCAATAAAGAATAAATTTTTCGTGATGAGTTAAATAGAAATGTATAAATCTAAGTCGACATCTTAGACTATTGGACTTTTGTATGTAAAATTACCAACACCTTTATGTGCCTATTGATAGCGCTTGACGCGCATACGGTATTGTTTTAAAACTATTGTTTTATAATAATGTAAACAGTCCTTGTATTATATCTAATAGTTAAATTCTAAAAATGTTACCTTTCATTAACTTGAAAACATAGGCTTGTATAGAACAAAGTAATGGTCATGATATTATTCATTCTTTGTTGCGATCTAGTAGGAGATTGTCAAATGCTCAATACAATGCAAGAAACAAGCGTTGAGTTGATCTTATCCAGTGGAAATTAAAAACTTAAAGAGCCAATAGAAACTAATGCAGCCTATCGTTCAGTCTTGCCGATAAAACTGAAGAAGTTCTTAAAAATTATTTTTTTTTCTAATCCAGTTGACTTGTACTTACAATTGTATGGAGTCCATTGACAGAAGATCTACATTTGATTATTTCTTGGGAAAAATCTTTAAATTAGAGCAGCATGTAATGGAAGTGGTAAAAATAAAAGAACTCGATAGCCAGTAGAACAAATAACTGATACGTTAATAAATAAAATTTTCGGGGAAATAAAAACTCGTTTTGATCGTCGGTGTTTTTTCGTCGCGTGCATTTGTATCTCCGCCCTAAGATCCGCTCGGGTAATCTCGTCGTTCGTTCGCTTTCGGCCTACCGACCATAAATCATACTATGGGAATCTAGTCAGAACGGCACAATTCTTATAATTGTAAATTTTTTTCATATACAAGCCAAGATTCGTGATATTCTGGAATGATTTATGTACATGTGATTATGATGAGGGTAACAAATAGTAGTGAATGATTGATTTGTATTTTGACGAAAGTTCCCATTTTATGTTAGCAGGTTAAGAACAATAGTCCTTTAAAATGAAAACAAACAAACGTGTATTCAATGAATTGCTTCAATTTGGGTGGTAGTTATCAAAACCAATTACTTCTTTATTCGTTTAATGTAAAGCATTTCATTGGAAACATAAGTTGCTTAAAATTAATTGAAACAAACAAGAGGTCAATCGTGATTTCGTATGTACCTAAACCAAATTCACGGGAATTTGGTCGCGTCGCGTTTTTCGCGTTTAATTCGGGTGACCTTAATAATAATAAAATAAGTAGGGTATAAAAGTAATAAAGAAATGTGAACACATTTTTAGGGATAATAGTTTTTTTATTAAAGCGTTTTTGTTTAATTTTTAATACACACATAACCTTAACACACATACATGCATATACAATGTATGGAATTTTTTTCAAACAAAATTTTCTACTAGAAGGCTCCTTTTGTCTTTTGTTTTCGATCCATATTCTATTATTGCAACTAATCATTTAGTTTTTAAGAAAACGATTTAGTTTAAATGCTCATATGCTTCTTTTTAGTATTGTTCGAAGCATGAATTTCTTATCGGTTTGGTAAATGAAAATTTAGGATTTCAACATATCTCCTTGAATTCAAAGAATAAAATATAAGAAAAATTCCAAGAAATGAAAGAATCTAAGGCATTGAAAAATAACTATCTGGGGAAGGAAAAAACAAAAAATCCTGTTAATTATTCGATCATTAGTTGTTCCGTTATTGTTAGTACAACATTTTTTTTAATAAAATAAAGTAAAATCAACCAGAAAAATTACTAAGCCAAAACTATATATTGCTATTACGTTATTATAAAACTAAAGGAAACTATGTCCTACAAAAACAAAATTAAAACATTAAATATTCTCAAGTATGATTTCTGTAATGTACTCTAATATTATTTAAAATTATCTTGAATATCTATATGATCAGATTGTATCGAAATTAGTAATTATTAAAAATGAATTGCTAAGTTAACCCACGACTTTCCTTTTCAGTGACTCTTCTTTTTTCAGTGGGAACAGAGAGTGTAGGGTAAGTATGCCGTCGCGAGGGTAGGGTTTCGACAAATCCGCTGAGGTCGGTTTCGCGTCGCGCGCGGTACGCGGTACCTTTGCTTGTTTCGTCATTTCTTTAGAGTAGTTTTCTTCGGTTTAAGTTCGAGTAGCATATTTTTCGGTACCGCGTCGGTGAATCGGTAACGCGCCTATGGGATTTTGTAGCGTTTTTTTGATTTGAGATCTGTGGATAGATCACATCCAGGACTAACGTAACGTAGGTTTCCCGTTCTGGATGAGTAATAGTTGACGCGTTTGAAAAACGGGCATGTTCAGGTGACTGAAAATATTGTAATTGAGCGTAACCCATTCGGAGACCCGCGACCGAAATCCTCTCCGAACTAGCTGGCCGACAAGCAGTCACCGCATGAATGGGTTACGGTGCACGGATTGGTTGACCTGTTGGTACCATCCGTTGGCACTACTCAGACTTAACGTCTAGAACCGATGAGAGGTCGGTTCCGCGTTCGAGCGGAAAGTAGAAAATCATTACAAATGGCGCCCAACGTGGGGCCTAAAACATCCTAAGGGGGAAAGAACTTCGCGTCTTCTGACGAGTTGGTCCTTTACGGAGGATGTAAGGTACTTTGGTACTCGAGTCCCACTATCAGGAGCAGTGGAGTTGTGTGATACACATTAGAAGTCGCTTCACGTGAGTTGTAGCTTCCGCTCTCCTTTGTTTGATTTTTTTTTTCTTCGCGACAGAATCCTTCCGATGTGTTGTCCTAGGCTAACCCCTGTAAGGACCTTCTATTTTCTTGATGGAACTGCCAGTCTGATGGGTTTACCTATCAGCATGGACTCTCAAGAAAATAGAAGGCTACCTTGCCTTTATGTCGCGGAAGGATTCTAATTATTTCGTATGCGTGATAGACGAGTGGTATCGGTTCAACGTTCGGTGGCGTATGCTGGAGTTGCGAAGCCCGGAATGCTTCCACGCGTCGGGAGTTTTGACCGCGTACTAAGCTGTTACGGTAGCTATACCACTTGTCTCGTCGAGTCATTTAACGTAGATTAGAAACGGTTTGTAATGTATGTGGGTATGGGGTTAAATTTCGTAAATCGACCAAAAGCACCCTTTCTTCGGCAGATTACCACGCACTCTCTTTTCCCATTGAAGGAGTCGACTACTGGAAAGGAAAGTGACTGTCAAATATTTTTTTTTCTCCACTTATCATTAGCTCGCCGCTATCGGCTACTAACGTATTCTTAGGTTTTCTATATATATATATATTAGGTTTATTAGGTTTATAGTAGAAATAAGTGTATTTTATATTTTTTTTTTCTTCTCAATATTAGCAACCACACAAAAAAACTAGCAAGAACAAACATGGCAACGAAGCGGACCCCAGATAAGCGTTGGACCCGATCTAAAACGGTCCAACCAGCTAACTGCGGGATCTGCTTCGAAGACGTAGTGGAGGGCGTACACAGCGTGCGATTGGATTGTGGACATCTATTCCATCGTGCCTGTGTACAACAGCTCCTCCTCACGTCAGAGAGTTGCCCATTATGTCGGCGACCCATCGAGCGGACCGCCCTAGACGTCCCCCTCGGAACGCCCCTACCAACGCGTGGAGCAGTGGCGAAAGGAGTTCCAGAGGCCGAACAGTCCCAACCACTTTTAGAACTGCAAGGAGCCGTAGGCGGTGAAGTTCCGGCCGCAAGTGTCGTGTCCGAAGTGACACCCATGCCTTCCGCCCACTCCATTGACACCCTCGTGGCGTTGATGAGGGATATGTCGGAGAGGATTGGCAACCTGGAGGGAAAGCTCCAGAATCTCCCTATGAGCCAACCACCCAGTCGCGTGAGAACTCCGCTTGGCTGGGAGCCAAATCCCAGTGTGGCGATGCCCCACTCCCGACAATCCGAGCAATGGGTCCCACCTCCAAGGAACTCGGGAATGGATCCCAGAGCTCCCGAATACAGACCGCGACACAGTACCGGACCTCCGTTGGTACCTCCAGCCCCCGAGGCAGTTCAGTACAACAGGTCAATCGAGGATGTGATTCCCCCCGGGAACGCATTGGCACCTTTTCAAGACCCGACACCTCGTATCATGGAGAGTTGGCGCCTGAACTTTACAGGGTTCAACGATATGATATCGGCGGACCGGTTCCTTTTCCGGATTCAGGCGTTGGTATCCAGCACCCTGGGAGGTGATTCCTCGGCCTTCCTCCGGCATGCACATCTTTTGTTCAGCGGCGACGCTGCCGACTGGTACTGGAGCTTTAAAGAGTCAACGCCACGTCCTACTTGGCACTCTTTCAGTGCAGCCTTCCGCAATCGATTTGAGGATGGCTTCACTGAGAGGGAGCTAAGAGAGCAAATAAAGAAACGGAAACAAGGCGCTCACGAACCGTTCGACCAGTACTACACCAGTATAGTGAGATTGAGCACTCGCCTGCGAAATACCATGCCCGAGGACGAATTGGTAGAAATTATCAGAGAGAATATGCGCTGGGATCTCCAGAACAGCCTTCTGCATTTTCCCATCAACACCATACAGGGATTGCGCCTCCATGCCCGCAGACAAGAACACTTGGATGAGCGGCGTGGTACCTTCCGTCCACAACCTCGCATAACGGGACCAAATCCCCGAAATCATCACACCGCGGAGTTGATGGCAGCGGACCACCTGCTTGCTGATCCAGTACCAGTACCGAGGAGCGGAGCACCACCGGAGCTTGAGGACCCAGCCTTGATTGATCGACCCTCCCTGGAAGCGATTACAAGCCCGACGGTCTGTTGGAACTGCCGACAACCGGGACATCGGTTCTATGCATGTCCAGCGGAGCCGACGCTTTTCTGCTACCGCTGCGGGAAGGCCGACACATACGCCCCTGACTGTGCAAATTGCAAAGGGCGAAAAAACTTGCCACCGAGTGCCGCGACCACCCGTCGGCACTCCTAGACCCCGGACGAACCAATCTTGACCCCATCACCAGCTATGACCCAGCTCCCAACATGACTCCAACTCTGCTGACTCGCACCGCTGACAACAGTTCTCCCGAAGTTCCACAACCGACGCCGTCCTCTGCCGAGGCCAATGCGCAGGGAAATGATAGCGAGACGAAAGTTCCTTGGCATGTAAAACCTTTTCATGTCAGGCTGCGGAATTACTTGGCTACTCGACAGCGCATCTTCCATGAGGAGTTGGCCACAAATGTCCCACCGCGAAGCAAGCGAGCCACGCGTCGGATGCGGAGCTTTTGGAGAAAAGTCAGGCAGTCGAGGAAAGTGTTGAAGGACATATACTTAGACGAATTATTGAGGGATGATGTTCGGCCATATGCGTCAGTACACCTCCTGCAAAAACGAGTATCAGGCTTAGTCGATACGGGAGCCAGTGTGAATTGCATATCTGCCGAGTTTGCAGGGGAGGTACTGGCAAAGCACGCGGACCAAATCCGTCATTTCACCTCCTGGTTAAGCACGGCGGACGGAACTCGCCACTCTGTAGTGGGAAAAATTATGACGGATGTCACCTTTAAAGGAGTAACTAAACCTATGGAATTTTTCATCATACCTCAGTTAACCCAGAATCTTTATTTAGGAGTGGATTTCGTTCGAAAATTTAACTTGGCCCCGGCACTATTTTCCGGTTCGACCCTGGAGTCCGTCACCACCGTTCCTGACCAATCTCAACCCACTAACTTATTACGGCATACACTGGATGTAACTCAGCAACTGCGTCTTGACTCGGCTATATCGGCTTTTCCATCGCACGAGAAAGAAGGTCTCGGGCGGACTGCCCTGGTGTTCCACACGATAGATGTGGGGGACGCTAAACCCATAAAACAGAGACATTTCGCCATATCTCCGGCGAAGGAAAAATCGTTATATGCCGAAGTGGATCGAATGCTAGCATTAGGCGTAATCGAAGAATCACAGAGCGCGTGGGCTTCCCCAGTCACCTTAGTTGTCAAGCCGAACAAGGTCCGGTTATGCTTAGATGCCAGACGCTTGAATGCCGTCACAGTCAAGGACGCATATCCTCTACCGTTGATCGAAGGCATTTTGAGTCGATTGCCTAAAGCCCATTTCATCACGAGCTTAGACCTCAAGGACGCCTTCTGGCAAATTCCTTTAGACCCCGGTTCAAAGGAGAAAACAGCCTTCACAGTCCCAGGCCGGCCTTTATATCAATTCGTGACCATGCCATTCGGATTGTGTAATGCCCCCCAAACAATGACGCGCCTTATGGACAAGGTGATACCACCTCATTTGCGGCACCAAGTTTTCGTTTACTTGGACGATCTGTTGCTTATAACCGAGACCTTTGATGAACACATCGACCTGCTTCAGGAGGTGGCTCTACACATCCGGAGGGCAAGATTAACCATCAACATACGGAAGAGCCAGTTTGTGATGACGGAGGTGAAGTATTTAGGTCACATCATTGGGCATGGCCATATCAAGACCGATCCGGAAAAGACTCAAGCGATTGACGTTTTTCCACTACCCAAGACCACCAAACAGTTACGCCGATTCTTAGGTTTATGCGGATGGTACCAGCGTTTTGTACGTGACTATGCCACCATAACCACTCCTTTGACCGACATGCTGCGTAAGGGACGTAAATTCGTCTGGGAAGAGCCCAGCTTGCGAGCCTTTGAAGAGCTAAAGAAGAGTCTGACTACAGCCCCCGTACTGCACAGCCCGGACTTTGACAAACCGTTCTCAATCCATTGTGACGCGAGTCAACATGGGGTGGGAGCAGTCTTAGTCCAGGTTGCACAAGACGGCGAGGAGAGACCTATAGCCTTCATGTCTCACAAGCTGAACCCAGCCCAGCGAAATTACACGGTCTCCGAGCAGGAATGTTTAGCGGCGGTGTTGGCAGTGAAACGCTTCCGAGCCTATGTGGAGGGACACACCTTTGAAATCGTTACGGATCACGCTTCTCTGAAATGGCTAATGAGCCAGACTGATCTCAACGGCAGATTGGCAAGGTGGGCACTGAAACTACAGGCATTTGACTTCATAATTCGCCACCGAAAAGGAAGCCAGCATGTAGTCCCCGACACCCTATCCAGAAGGTTCACCCCTGAAGGAGCCGAGTTGGTCCAAGAGGACGACAGTCCCCAATTGATCGATCTGGACCATCCTGCCTTCAAGTCAGCAACCTACACACAACTGATTCATACTATCCAGAACCAACTGCCCCAGCTTCCTGAACTGCGGTTGACGGATGGATTTATTTATAAGCGGATGGGACACGCATCCGGAGACCCCATACAAGAAGAAGAACAGTGGAAGTTGTGGGTGCCCGAAGAATTAACCACTGATCTTATCAGACGGGCCCATGACCACCCATCAAGTGCGCACGGCGGTTACGGTCGTACACTTAGGCGGTTGAAAACCTGTTTCTTTTGGCCTAAGATGGCACAACAGATAAAAGCGTACGTAGCCTCTTGTGAGCTATGCAAGTGCACTAAAGCGCCCAACACCATTCTTCGGCCACCCATGGGTAAGGTTGAGGTCCCCGAACGCGTGTTCCAGCGCTTGTACATTGATCTTATCGGTCCTTACCCTCGATCTGCTTCTGGTCACACGGGAGCTGTCGTGGTCCTGGACCAGCTCTCCAAATTCCCTGTCATAGAACCACTACGTAACATGCACACTGGACCAATAATCAGCTTTTTGGAGAACCGAGTCTTTCACATGTTTGGAGTTCCGGAGAAACTTGTCTCCGACAATGGGGTCCAGTTCACCTCCAGCAAGTTCCGAGACCTAATGTCCAAATACGGCATCATCCACCAACGAACTGCCGTCTATTCACCACAAGCCAACGCATCCGAACGACTGAATCGTACGCTCATAGCGGCCATCCGCGCCTATGTCCACCCGAATCAGAAGGACTGGGATCGCAAATTGTCCGCCATCACTAGTGCGCTGCGCTCGTCGTACCACGCCACTACCGGCATTTCGCCGTATTTCGCAGTGTTCGGCCAGTACATGATCTGTCATGGGAGCGCTTACCGGCTATTGCGGCAGCTGAAATCGCTAGAGGACCCAATCGTGGTTCTAGAACCGCACGAAAAGCTCCAACTTCTGCGAGACCAACTGCGGGAGAAGATTGAAGAAAGTAGACGGATGGGAGAGGAGCGGTACAACTTGCGATCTCATCCTTCTGGCTTTAAGGCAGGCGACGAGATATATCGTCGAAACTTCCGACAGAGCGATGCCACCCGCCATTACAATGCCAAACTAGACAAGAAATTCGTGAAGTGTCGAGTTCTACAAGTAATAAGCCCCACCCGATACCTCATCGCGGACATGACTGGTAAAACCCTGGGAATTTACCACGCAAAAGACCTTAGACGATGAAGTGCAACTATTTCCCACGAAAAACCTTGGCTTACCCCAATCTTTGCCTAGACGAAGACCTCCGAGTAACACCTGACTCCCTACTATATAGTCACTGTCAAGTCTTCACGAACATGGTTGTAGCCTATCCTTCGAAACCGACCTTCGACCCGCCACGGCCCTAACCAAGACCTTTTATATAGGAGACGGGATCGTAATTACTTCGATTTTGGGGGGGGGGGATGTGTAATGTGACGCCTACGCCCGGGAATCGAAGTGATTCCGATCCCGAACCCTTGCAACCGGCCAGATGGATATGTCCTCGAGGTGCCAGCGGACTTCATCTGTCGTGCGGATATCGTTGCGCAGAAAATATTTTTTTTCTGTCCAAATATTTAGATCTGTGGATATAAATATTCGAAATATAAAATTAATCCAAACCCCGACACATTTCGAGACATATCCATCTGGAAATGCCCCTCCACCGTGGCCATCAAAAAACTATGCCACTGGCGACACATGGAGAGGCACATTGCCGCCATGTGGCGTGCCATTCCACACACCTCTGTTTTGTCCGAGGTGACAACCGGTTGGGCTTGACAGCCAGATGGCGAAAAAGAGAAATGGTGTCATGGTGTGGTGTCGGTAGCGACTTGGCGCGGTCCTAGGTGGTGTAAAATTATTAAGAGGTAAATTTTTTTCGTTCGGCTTACGTCGACAAATGCCTTACCAGGTTTTGTTTGCAGTTCATCGCCCTCGTCGTTGTAGCAGCCAAACGAGGATCTTTAGATCGAAGTAAATCGAAATCTCCCAAGAAAAAGAGGAAAACCGACACAAAGAAGACATCGAAAGAAGGGGTGACTGCGAGCGACTTAACCGAATCGAATGACTCTGAAGAAGAGGTTGATAACGCCCGAGAATACAAACCGCAGAGCTGTTGTCAGTTCAAGGCTGTGGAGGATCCAGCTAAGTATCGGGATTATTTATAGGAAACGAGGCATATGGGGTTGCTGGGCTGTCTAGCACAAGTAGACTCGATGGCCTAGCAAGAAATATCTCTTGGACATCCATGATTGCCTAGTTGTTTGGTTAGTTTTTGTGTCAGTTCTGCAGACCGGGTCAAATATCGGTATTCATTGGGCAGTGTTTATATTCCGCCCGGCGTATTTTACCGACTGAAAGCGAAAGTATATATTTGATTCTTTGAGAATAAAACCATTCCTCAAAGACTTCATTTCCAAAGCAAGTTTCCGGCGGTCCAATCGTTCGGCGCCGCATATCATGGAAGTTCCTGATTTGTATTACAGTCGCGATGAATATGTTGAAACGGCTTCGGGTAATAAATTAAGTCGGCAAACTGTCCTCTGTGGATCTCAGAACATTGTCTTGAGTGGGAAAGTTATAGTTCAAAGCGGCGCTATAATTCGAGGCGATCAAAGAATCAAAAGAACTGAAACATGCGAGCGCAATAAAGAATAAATTTTTCGTGATGAGTTAAATAGAAATGTATAAATCTAAGTCGACATCTTAGACTATTGGACTTTTGTATGTAAAATTACCAACACCTTTATGTGCCTATTGATAGCGCTTGACGCGCATACGGTATTGTTTTAAAACTATTGTTTTATAATAATGTAAACAGTCCTTGTATTATATCTAATAGTTAAATTCTAAAAATGTTACCTTTCATTAACTTGAAAACATAGGCTTGTATAGAACAAAGTAATGGTCATGATATTATTCATTCTTTGTTGCGATCTAGTAGGAGATTGTCAAATGCTCAATACAATGCAAGAAACAAGCGTTGAGTTGATCTTATCCAGTGGAAATTAAAAACTTAAAGAGCCAATAGAAACTAATGCAGCCTATCGTTCAGTCTTGCCGATAAAACTGAAGAAGTTCTTAAAAATTATTTTTTTTTCTAATCCAGTTGACTTGTACTTACAATTGTATGGAGTCCATTGACAGAAGATCTACATTTGATTATTTCTTGGGAAAAATCTTTAAATTAGAGCAGCATGTAATGGAAGTGGTAAAAATAAAAGAACTCGATAGCCAGTAGAACAAATAACTGATACGTTAATAAATAAAATTTTCGGGGAAATAAAAACTCGTTTTGATCGTCGGTGTTTTTTCGTCGCGTGCATTTGTATCTCCGCCCTAAGATCCGCTCGGGTAATCTCGTCGTTCGTTCGCTTTCGGCCTACCGACCATAAATCATACTATGGGAATCTAGTCAGAACGGCACAATTCTTATAATTGTAAATTTTTTTCATATACAAGCCAAGATTCGTGATATTCTGGAATGATTTATGTACATGTGATTATGATGAGGGTAACAAATAGTAGTGAATGATTGATTTGTATTTTGACGAAAGTTCCCATTTTATGTTAGCAGGTTAAGAACAATAGTCCTTTAAAATGAAAACAAACAAACGTGTATTCAATGAATTGCTTCAATTTGGGTGGTAGTTATCAAAACCAATTACTTCTTTATTCGTTTAATGTAAAGCATTTCATTGGAAACATAAGTTGCTTAAAATTAATTGAAACAAACAAGAGGTCAATCGTGATTTCGTATGTACCTAAACCAAATTCACGGGAATTTGGTCGCGTCGCGTTTTTCGCGTTTAATTCGGGTAACCTTAATAATAATAAAATAAGTAGGGTATAAAAGTAATAAAGAAATGTGAACACATTTTTAGGGATAATAGTTTTTTATTAAAGCGTTTTTGTTTAATTTTTAATACACACATAACCTTAACACACATACATGCATATACAATGTATGGAATTTTTTTCAAACAAAATTTTCTACTAGAAGGCTCCTTTTGTCTTTTGTTTTCGATCCATATTCTATTATTGCAACTAATCATTTAGTTTTTAAGAAAACGATTTAGTTTAAATGGTCATATGCTTCTTTTTAGTATTGTTCGAAGCATGAATTTCTTATCGGTTTGGTAAATGAAAATTTAGGATTTCAACATATCTCCTTGAATTCAAAGAATAAAATATAAGAAAAATTCCAAGAAATGAAAGAATCTAAGGCATTGAAAAATAACTATCTGGGGAAGGAAAAAACAAAAAATCCTGTTAATTATTCGATCATTAGTTGTTCCGTTATTGTTAGTACAACATTTTTTTTAATAAAATAAAGTAAAATCAACCAGAAAAATTAATAAGCCAAAACTATATATTGCTATTACGTTATTATAAAACTAAAGGAAACTATGTCCTACAAAAACAAAATTAAAACATTAAATATTCTCAAGTATGATTTCTGTAATGTACTCTAATATTATTTAAAATTATCTTGAATATCTATATGATCAGATTGTATCGAAATTAGTAATTATTAAAAATGAATTGCTAAGTTAACCCACGACTTTCCTTTTCAGTGACTCTTCTTTTTTCAGTGGGAACAGAGAGTGTAGGGTAAGTATGCCGTCGCGAGGGTAGGGTTTCGACAAATCCGCTGAGGTCGGTTTCGCGTCGCGCGCGGTACGCGGTACCTTTGCTTGTTTCGTCATTTCTTTAGAGTAGTTTTCTTCGGTTTAAGTTCGAGTAGCATATTTTTCGGTACCGCGTCGGTGAATCGGTAACGCGCCTATGGGATTTTGTAGCGTTTTTTTGATTTGAGATCTGTGGATAGATCACATCCAGGACTAACGTAACGTAGGTTTCCCGTTCTGGATGAGTAATAGTTGACGCGTTTGAAAAACGGGCATGTTCAGGTGACTGAAAATATTGTAATTGAGCGTAACCCATTCGGAGACCCGCGACCGAAATCCTCTCCGAACTAGCTGGCCGACAAGCAGTCACCGCATGAATGGGTTACGGTGCACGGATTGGTTGACCTGTTGGTACCATCCGTTGGCACTACTCAGACTTAACGTCTAGAACCGATGAGAGGTCGGTTCCGCGTTCGAGCTGAAATTAGAAAAATCATTACAGAATATAGCTCAAAAGTAAAATATTTTATTCAGTTCTGACGATCTTGAAGACCAGCTTCATATACAGGAAAACAAAGCTCCAAGTATACAGATCTGCGATGAGAAACATGGACTCTAACCCAAGCATCCGCAAACATATTGAACGCCTTCGAAAAGTGGGTCCTGAGGCGAATAATTGGAGCGAAGCTAGACGGTGACCAACCATGAGCTATATGAAATTTTTAACGAGCCGCAGGCCTCAACGATTGGAAGACTTTGGAAGCTGCAATGTGTAGGGTTTGTGTGGATGTTAAAAACTCTGTTAAGGACTGTAGCGGTGTACTACTGCCTCAGCGAGTAGAATTACTGCTCCGCTGGAAATGGCCATAAGTGAGCTCTTTTCCTACAGCACAAGGGCCCACTACAAAATATTTTCGCACTTACAAATTATCAGGTGAACGAAGTCAAAAATGAAAAACTGATTGGCTGGTGAAAAAGGTGCCAGTGGCCAAAATAATCTACCGCAAGGGATTACCGGGAAAAACAAGAAGTCGAATAACCGGTTAGTTGCGCGCGATACATAAGACAATATTGTCCTTGCTGAGGATGGTCATGGCCTAAAAATAAGAGTGAGGCATCCAAATGGTGGCGGTGCCCTCACGCACCCCTCTTAACCGGATCGAAACTCAAAACTGATATCATGGCCCATAACGGTCATAGAAGGCCAAGTATCTCTGTGAGAGCACCTGTAACAGGAGAAAAAGAGGGAGAGCTCATCCGATGGCTAGCTCATGAGCGAAGGGGCCAGCCAAACATGGCGGGTCCCATTACCGGTCGGGTTTCCAAAAGAAAAGACTGAACTTTATGATTCATCTATTTATTCATTATTATATCATCTATTGCAAAAAAAAATTCTTATAAATTTCGCTTTACAAATTTTTCCAATATTCAAATACTAGTATATATCAGGTTTCAAGGGTCAGGCAATCTGAAACCTTAAACAGTTCTATTAAAATAAACTTCATTAGTAAACTTTTCCTTTACATTGAATTTCGTGACGATAACAATAACTTATTGGGCTTTACTTTAATAATTTAACAACACAGTTTTAAATATAAAAGACATCAGTTAGCACTTATTTACTTTAGGGTAATCGCAATTGAATCTATTAAAAGCATTGGATGCCTCTGCATCTATCGATAATTCGTTTTTTTCGTGAATCTTTTGATGGTGCTACATTCGTCGTCCAAATAATTTTACTGTGACCTTGGCCTGTTAGGTTTGGACGATAATTTTGCTTAACAAGCTAAGCAAAATAATAACACGTTAAAATTTCGATTTGAATTAGTCATGGGTAATACACGCAAATCGTTATTTCTTTTTTTCTTTATGGTGCTTGGCCAGTAGATTCGAGTAAACATTGAGTGCGTCACTGATTCCACCTACCCCCCAACTCCAAGTATGACTAAGCAATGAGGAGCTGCATATCGATGCGAAAAGATAACACTATAACGAATTGAGTGTTCCCACTGCTGATATAGGTGAATATTAATGCAACAGCACTTTAACAATGTATGTTCACTACAATTCTCTAATTATCACGTTATCCCCAGTAACGCGATAATTTATGTAGGCCGCATTCAGAAATACTGGATCAGAATTCACAATCCGTTCACTTCCACTACTCGTACATAACCGCACAACGAAATCAATTTCGCACCCTTCTTCAATCTCAATTGCGCCGTCACTCAACTTCCACACTGCAAGGAAGAAAACTTCACCTTCGGAGACACCAAATTTTCCTTCTAGAATTCCGTGCACAAGCTTTAAATTACTTTTGATGTAAATGGAAAACTGTTAAATCGTCGCCGCACAAAAGGTAAATTCTTCCCACTTTTTTCAACGTAAATTCAGCGAACCTCCACGTAACCGCTAAACTCAGTCTGCAGTGGGAAAACTTCACAACTTGCATTGACTCGAATTGAAAATTAGATTGAACGATAATAGTTTCAATGTAAACAAATGATATGGCTTCACATGAAAATCCTTGAGAACATTCGTTATCCAAGATACTATTCCGACTATCTCTACAACAGACACCACTCCGATCGCGCCAGACAACTTGTATTCCTCGCTGTTTAAGCACTACTCCCTGTTGTCGCCAAGCTACTCGTCGTCGCCGAGATCAAATTTTTCCTCCCATTCTCGCGCCGGAACGGGATTTTCCAATCATTTGCTTTGACTACACTGTTTGAAGCGCCATATCAATCTCGTGCAAGTGCAATTGTAAATGAGCGCGAACATGTAAGAGACTACATGCATTTGCTATTGTAGATGTTGGGGTCGTAAGGACAAAGGGGAGTATGATGAGTTTATTTTAGCTTTGCATTGCATTGTGGTCTGTGGGCGTGGACCCCAATCGATGAAATCTGAAAACCATTTCAGGTTTTAAGTACTTGGCTTTTGTTTCATTTTTAATTGTTTTTATTTATTTACTGTATTTGTATTTGCAACTATCACCTTATAAGTTGTTATGTTTGTATGTTTTATTTGTTTGTTGTTTTCTTTCAATTAATCTGTGTTTCATGTCCACATGTTTGAGTTAAAAGAAAATATATATTTTGCGCACGTGGTTAAGCCTGTGCAAATACTTATTAATATGTATAGTACATGTGTTATGTATTCAAGCATTTTATATAATGAAGCGTTTTATATAGTTTAGGATTGTTTTTTTTTTGTTTCTTCTTCTTTCTTTTTTTAAGTGTGTTAATTTAATAAATTGCATCCGAGCCTAAACTTAATTTTAAAGGGTATTCAGTAAAGTTCTCCTGATTTATTTTTGCACTACATAACGGATAGTTTATAAATTTTTTCGTATTAATTATTGAAGAATGTAAGTAAGTATCATTAACTCTAAGAATAGAAAAATAAATACATATTTTATTTTTCTATTCTTAGAGCTAATGTTTGTTTTGCCGAGAATATTTATATTTCAACAACATATGGGTGAGGAGGAATAATGTTGTATCTATGTTCATCATTAATTGTGCTTTTCGTGAAGATCCCTCCAGCAGTTTGCCAAGGCAGATTGCTCGATAACTACGAATGGGTTGGCCACGTGAATCGTATGGACGAACAACGGATATCCAAAAAGGTATTCGTTGGAAGAACTGAAGGCCGGAGACCAGTGGGGAAATCGAGAAAACACTGGTCTAACTCGGTCGACGAAGACAGTTCACACTGCTCGGATTTTGAATTTTGAGGATATGGTCAATGGACTAGAATAGTTGTAGGCATATAATGCGGGAAGTGAAGGCCCGAGAGGGGCTGTTAGCGCTACGAAAAAGAAGAACAAAGAGTGGATCTTTGAGCTTTGTTACTCATAATTTGGTTTAGAGTGTTATTTTCTTGCATTCAAGTAGAATAATTACAAACATGGCCAGCCAAGAAACTGCAAATTCATTTATTAAAACAGCCACTGCTATAGACCTTGTTCACAAGAAAGTTAAAAGCTCGACAATTATTCCATCATATGAACATAGATCTTCGTAAAAGGTGTTTTTTTAGTGGCGGAGAACTTTAAATTGGGATAAAGCAAAGAAACATATTTTTAATATCCATAAAATTGGCTTTATTTGATGATATTTGTTATTGTAAGTGCTTGAAAATAATTTCGGCCATTTGGCTACCGCGGCTGGCGCGTATGTGGATTATCTGGAGGTTCAATTTTCAGACACTCTTTGCAGTAAATCAGGCTGAGTTTCGGCAATAAGTGTCGAATGTTGGCTTCCAAGTGCTCAATTGTTTCTGGTTTATTAGCGTAGACATTCGACCTTACGTATCCCCAAAGATAGTGGCCACTTGACAGGGCCGCGTTGTGAAATTAATCGTTCGTCAAATGTGTCTTCCAGTTGATTAATTGTATCGCGCGCTGTGAGGCATGTAGTATCGTCCTGCTAAAACTACATGTCAGCAATATTAATGCATTCGAAAGATTTCCTTGGCAGTTGTTAATGAGCGTGACAAAATGTTGATGTCGTCCGCATAGGCTGCTACTTGGCTCGATTTGTATGGTAATGCACCTTGTGTATCGACAGATATCTTTCTGCTGACGTATTCCAGAGCCAAATTGCATAGCAATGGGGCCAGTCCATCTTTTTGTTTTAGCCCGATATTTGTATTAAAAGCATAGATGAGTTGGTTATTGATACGTACTTGGGATGTTATCGACGTCAATGTCATTTTGGTAATACGGGCCAATGTGGCTGGGATACTAAAGCAAAAAATTAGAATCAATACTGTCATATGCTTGTCATCGAATATTTGGTGTACGTCTGTGTTGAACTCCCAGTATCTTTCAAGTATCTGCTTGACAGTGAACAATTGGTCTATTGGCGTTCCAAAACCACCTTCATACTCCCCAATTATAATGTTGGCTCATGATCTGATTTTATTTTCTAAGATCTTTGAAAATACTTTGTACGCCATACAAAGCACTGTAGCGTGTCAATATAATTGATTGGCTCATTCGGCGAACGTTCTTGTTGCCAAATATGCTGGATGACTTTGTGAATAGCTTACTGAACACCGATACCACTATATTTTATAAGCTCCACTGGAACCTCATCGATGCCCGGCACTTTATTATTATTTTGGCTTTGATAGCGGAACAAACTTCGTCCAAACTTGGGTGGGCCAATGGAAACTCTCCGGAAAGATCTATAGGCTTCGATGTTTTGGAGCTGTGTAGAGGATTAAGAAGGTTCTTGAAATATGATGCCCATCTTTCCTTAATCTTGATTTCGTCAGCGATGATACTGCTGATGTCATCACGGCAGAGCATGATTTAGACTGGTTTCATGCTTTTCACTACTTTGTATGCATGTCTTGTGTTGTTTCTCGCTAGATTTACATCTATATTTTCCAATTCTTAATTTTCATTATCTTATTGGCTACTCTTCTGAGATTTTCATAATTTTCTCCCTTCGTCCTGGTTTTCCTACCTAAGTATTGGTTGCATACCTGATTCTTTTTATCTAACGCATATCATTGAACCAAACAAAGACTGAACTTTGTGATGTCCGATGGTCTGTTCTGCCACGGTCTTGATAGCCACTTCCACTTCCCTTCAGAGCTCGTTCTTGTTTGCAGCGATGTGCCTGATAAGATGGGAGCCAGCTGGTTGTCGAGGGTCTCCGTGAAATTTTTAGCCAGAGACGATGTAGAGTTTTTTAAGCGGACTGGTGCTTTGGCGTACGACATTGATAGGTTAATTTGATCAAGTAATGATCTGGATTAGAATTGGCTCCTCGGTATGTACGGACGTCAAGTATGCTCTAGGCCCAATGCTGTTGGATCATGGTTGTGTGTTGCCGTCCGGTGATACCCAGGTTATTTGATGTATGCGTCGATTTTGCAACTAAGCCGACTGTATGACTAAATTTCTGCTACACGCAAAGTCAATCAGGCGCTGGCCGTTGTCATTTGCTTCATCGTGGAGGCTATATCCTCCAGTTGTTCTTCGATGGGATAGCTCATTGCCAACCTTAGAAGGATTATTGTTTTGTCGTTTGTAGGCATTGAGTTGACTAGTATTTCCAGATGATTATAGAACGTTTCTTTCGTTTCTTCGTCCTTTTCTTTGGCTTTAATGCGGATCGCACACAACCGTTTATTTAATGCCTTAAAATCAATGACGTACGATTTGAACCCCCTACTCACAATAAAAGCTACTCCAAATTCTCGTTTTCCAGTAGGCTTCCCACTTTTGAATAATGTATGCGATCTCATGTCTTGAATATAATTTCCAGTCCAGTTTGTTTCCTGGATTTATATTGACTGGCCTATTGTAAAAGGTCCTTAGGAGTGGCAGGGTGGTTTAGTGATCTGATATTCCAGGATAGTATGCCATAATCCTTTTTCCGTTTGCAAGGCCGTTGCCGTAGGTTCAATCCAAACCCTCTGCAGGTTTCAAAACAGTATAGGATTTTCCAGGGACGGAGAATTAGCCGGTCACCCAGCCTCCATTCTGGCATTGTTATTACTTTTATTCCGTTATCAAACGCGGAAGACTCGCCTTCAACCTCTTACGTCCCCACATAGGAAGTGTTTTTTCTTGTTTTTTTTTTTTGGGAGGTGAATGTCATCTACGCACTAAGTGTGGGACTCCAATACTCGCAAGAAGGTGACTGGACTACCTACTGAACACCTCCCCTGTCAACCCAAGAACGCAGTCTGGAACCGTTTGACACATTACTTCGGACCATGTCTCGTTTTGTTACGCCGTGAGACGCGTTCAAGCTGGGGGATCCCTCTACTACTGGAAAGGGAGAGAGGAAGAGGAATTACCAGACAAGCGATCCCTCAGCCCCAACGCCCCTGGCTGCTATGAGTCCCTTCGCATTTTCTTCCTCAACTGGACAAAACCGATAGTTGGGGACCGTGACTTACCAATCCAGGCGGTGTAAGTAAGATTTAGCAGCAGAGCTGCAGATGTCCCATTATTTGGGAACCAGTAAACCCAATTTAATCGTGGGCTTAGGATGGGGAATTATAGAAGCTTTACGTGGAGGAAACAGGGGATTCCGTCGCCCTTATCAAACGGGTTCGTCAGTGCTTAGGTTGTTGCTAAAATAACAAAACGTGCTTATTTTCTGCACTTTGAGGAGCCGTAATGCTGAATTTTGGCATGTGATTTTGGGATTATTTTCATAGATATCCATCGTTTAGTATGATCACTTACTAGAACAAATCCCATTCAAATGTGAGTATTACTTTGGGCGGGAAATATAAACGACTTTTGTTATAAATGGCAGTTAAAAACATTGGGTTTTAAATCTTCGACTTTTTGTTTATCATCTAATTTTCAGAAGAAGTTGATGCAATAAACTACAACACTATGTTTGATCAAACTTTGTCGTTGGAAAGACAATAAAATCACAGTTTTGAACCATCGTTATATATCGTTAAATATTATTGACGTCTATCCGAACATTAAGTTTCATATAAATTCAATAAAAATTGTAAATTTCAAAGGCCTTTAAGCTTTCGGACTATAACTAGCCAGCGTTAAACTTCAACTTTGAGAGCTAACCTTCAAATTTTTTTACCGTTCTCTTGATACTAGACATATCAAATGTTACCAAATTTTAACATCAAACAAAAGGTCTGCTCATAACCACAATAACAAATTTTTGTGGTTTTTAGGGATTGCAGAAAAAATTGAAGTTGTCAAAAAGTCAAGTTACCTTGTTACTAGTATGTTCCAGTAGTCAAACCAAGTGTTGCTTCAATATATTGAATGAAAGACAACAGATGATGTTGCTTATGAAATCGATCAAGAGATAACGAATACATTTGTTTGAATAACAATTTTAAAAATTCGGCAAGGGCAAAAAGAAGAAAGCGAAAATGAAAACATGAACGAGGAAATTGAATTTATAGATTATCAATCATAGTTAAATTTTCAGTAATCTGTATAAACCTTAGAACATCATCAACAGTACACATTTCTAAGCCCAAAGGATTATGCCTGGCCATGCTTCCTTCACAACAATGTATTGTGGGATCTGCAAACTGATGAAACAAAATTAAAAATGTGCAAGTAGACTACTGGTAGGTGACATGGGCTTCACCAACTCTTCAAACTGCTATGTCTTATGATAAAAGGGTAGTCCACGTAGTGTAGTGTTTAGAGTGCTCACTACGTAAGCTGAAGATCCTGGTTCGTATCCCGTTGGTGACAACGAGATTTTTTTCGAGTAATTCTTGAGATAGACTATAAGGTTGTTCAGTTATGATACGTACGGGTTTCAAATCAGAAGGCATCGCAGCCAGGTAGACAGACATATGGCCAAAGCATGATAGTGACCATATCACCTTCGCGAGTGCCGACACTTCCGATCCGGATAATGAGATACTCTAACTATCTCTAAGCAAAGGCCCAAAAGGGGTTGTAATGCTCAAGTAAAAATGATAAAAGTATCTCGATAATTTTTACCGCTAATCGCATGATCTACAACAATTTTATTTTGACCTATTTTTACAAAGACATTGGCTGCTTAAGGAGAAAATGCCAAAAGCTGATATTTTAAATATGCCTTTAAAAATTTACGAGGATTTTTAACACATCATTTGTAAAATTCTGTCTAAGACATGTCAGTTTTCAGGTATATTTTCCTTCTATTTGTCTATTTTCATACATACCAATCAACCCTTGTTGCATACTATTCTTTCTAAGTGTAATGAATTGGTGCTCGCAAGATCGGTGTTTTTGGAGCCAATAGTTTCTGGGACCCAGGTCTTAGTTAGACTGCCATGCTATTGATAATAATGAAGTGCAAGAAAAAGTTTGCGCTGTTTCAACTAATTGAACAAATACTTCCATCTCTATTTTTCAATGAATATGTTTGCTGAAAAAATATTGATTTCATATCTTTTTTGAAATTACAATGTCAATGCTTTCAGAAGCATTTTATACTCAAGACACACTACGAATGAACCTCCCTTAGAAACCTCCCAGGAGATTTGAAGAACTTTTCAAATCTTCAACGATAGACACATTAAAGAGAAACTGCACAAGTTTCAAAGTGTCAAAGAACGATATTTCAATTGATTTCATTATTAAAGTGGCAGCGGAAGATAATACAATAATTTTATTAGTGTTGCGGCCTATGAATATGGCTTCAACACAAACCAGTATTATTTAACTGGACTGCGTATTTAATTGTAAATAAGACGCGAGTTCGTCAGAGCTTCATGAAAAGAAGAGTAAGGCTTGCACATAACATATTTAGTAGAATTAAGTAATTCCTAAAAATATCAAAAATTTTGTGCAAAGTATACCAATATATATTTTATCAAAAAATATAAGCTAATGGGTTCATACCCCATTTTCTTTTTAATTTCGAACAATACAAGGTTCATTTTTCATAGCCTCAGTCAGAGGAATTATAATTACAAGTTCTACTTCTTTTTGACTAAGAGCCTAAATGAGATGAGATATTAATCTATTATCATGCATCCCTCTGGTCAATAACAGAAATATTGGGTTATTCGATAATTAATGCCGTTTTTTTCATGTTTTTTCAAAATAAATTCATTTATATTAACAACAAACATTAATCAATGATATATTGACCATTTTGGTGCATGACATCTTCCGGTAAGTTGAAAAATTCCCCGTTCAAAAAAGCGAAGAACTGGTCCAACTCATGTTTAACAGTCTGATCGGAATCGAAAGTTTTACCTTTCAAATGGTTTTAAAGGGAGCGAAACAAATGGTAGTCTGATGGTGCTAAGTCAGGGATAAAGGGTGGATGTGGCATCAGTTAGGTTGAGCTCCATTAATTTTTGACGGCTTATAAAAGGGGTGCGGGGTCTGGCGTTATCATGATGAAACATCACACCTTAACAATTGGCCAATTCAGGGCGTTTTTCTTGATTTCTGGATTCAATTTCGATGGTTGACAACAGCAGATATTCAAATCAATAGTTTGGATCCTGGAAGTAGCTCAAAGTAGACTACACCCTCATAATCCCACCACATAGAAAGCATAATCTTCTTTTGGTGAATATTGGCTGTGAGTGTCGATTGTGGGGGCTCATCTTACTTGGTCCATGATCGTTTTCGGGCTACATTATCCTGGAGAATCCATTTTTCATCCCCCGTGATGATTCTTTTTAGAAATGGGACGTTTTGGTTACGATTCAGCAAAGAGTCGCAAATATTAATGCGTTGTGTGAAGTGGATTTCCCTTAATTTGCGAGGAACCCAAACACCCAGTTTGTTTACATAACCAAGCTGTTGTAAGTGTAAGTAAACAGTAAATTCGATATGTTGAGCTTTTCTGCTATCTCTCGAGTTGTCATACGTTGGTTAGTTTCGATTAACGCCTTTATTTTATCGTCATCCGTAGTAGTTGGACCACCAGTATGTGGTGCATCTTGCACATTAAAATTTTCAAAGCGAAAGCGAGCAAACCAACGCAAACCAACAGTGCCAACTCAAAAGAAACTGTGTGAAGTTTATGGCGAGGACTGCCTTACTGAAAAAACAATAAAATATGCCGATAATGCTCTCTCTGATTGTCCATTTTCAAGTATATTTTTGTTTTTCTAATGACGCTCAGTTTTTGACTGAAGATAGCCTAAAGTCTAATCTTTAAAATACTATAGAATAATATAAGCCACGCAATCACTACTACATGAAATATGCAGTTTATTATGCAGTTCACGTCATCTTATCGAACAACCCAATAATTTAGTGTCTCGTTTAACTGCATTAAAAACTTTTTAATACAAGCAACTGCTGCATCCATCAATTTTCTTTATTCCAGCAATCGTTAGAATAATAAACAAGTGGAGTAGGCAGCAAAATGCTCTTACCAGAAGGGCTTTGTAGCCATCTTAGGGTTCAAAACAACTTTCCTGACATGAGTCAATGATTTGAATTATGAATCCATTGAATATACAAGAAGTCGTTGAATTATGCACCAAAGATCGAGAGTTTCTTTCATAAACACGAAACATTTTAAATAAATTTTCGGAACACTCCGTCAATCGAATGTATTCAAATAAAATATTTTTTCTGGGAATCCAAAGAGTCTGGGTAGATTTGAAAATGAAATGGTCTTATGTTATTATTCATAGGTGTGAAATTGTAATAAAGCCCTTAACATAATATCATAATTTTAATTTTCCTTGTCCTTCTACCCAAACCGGAATTGAACCTATTAATCTCTGATTTGTAGTAAAATTGGGTAACCGTCTTCTGGTTGACCTAGATCTTGATCTAGAATCAACTCGCCGCCGCGAGAATGAGCGGCATCTTCGTGGAGAATTACTACGTCCATGACTGTCATTTCTGCGGGATCTTCGTAGCAAGCAGTTTGCTAAGGCGATTGCTCGATTACTACATATTCCCTAGAAATATAGAAGGTTTAAATTGAATCATTAATATGACAAAAATTGCAGGACTTGTATGTTTGCAAATAAGTCAAACTCAAAAAAGACAAGACTTGAGGAGACATGTTTTAAGAAACTTCATTTAATGACCATGGCACCCTGTACAGCAAAATGAAGTCAACATTATGCACAATGAATTCAACATAATACTATTGAGAAATTAGCAACCAAATAATATTAGCCATAATTCAAACTTTATTTTCTTAATTCGAAAAATTTTGAAAATACACAACTTTGGCATTGCCGTGATGATTTAGCATTGACAATTATTCATAATAAATTTGCAGCATGAAAAATTGTAAATATTTTATTTACTCCGAAAAATTGTCATAAAGTGTGTTTGAATTGGCTTTTGGTGGGTGTATACTTCAAAGTATTTCAGAGATTTATCAACAAATCTCCCACTCGACATAGTCTCCGTGAAATTATTCTAAAGGCCGAATATACATCTGAGTCTCTTTCTGAAGGGGACTCGAGTGTATGAATCTCCTGCTGGTTTAAATCTACTTCTGAATCTCCCAGTGTGTTTTGAGCATAGAGGACCTTACCTAGTAAGATTGATGATAATGCGCATGCCAATTAAATATTGAGCAACTTTTCTCATTGTTTTTACTTGAACAGACTCATACTTATAATTCATTTAATTTGAAATTTTTATTGAAAATCCTCAAGTATACTTTATAAATATAAAAGAGAACAAAAATTAAGTAGTTAAATAGCAACTAAGCTAATTGTTGAAAAGTACACATATTTCTTTTATACTTGTTGTTTTAAAATCTTCTAATAAGATCCTTCTTCCTAATTAGCAATGGATTCAACATCTCAAACAACTTCAAAATCAATTCTGATGGCGACAGACGTTGAAAAACGGTCGCCAACTATCAGTTAAGTAAACGATCTGTGCAACATCATTAATGGCTTTTGCTTAAGCTGCTGACAATCAGTCAATATGTATTTATCAGACCTACCTTGCTATAAGTACAATGTATCAATGGATGCACGGCATTCAGTAATTCTACGATGCACAACGTATCTTCATCATCAATCTGGATAGGTTTTCTTTTGATTTGAAATCAGAGATACCCAACTATTTGCTCAAAAACAACCTAGTAATAGCTTAGCATGATAACTTAAAAGGGTGAGGATATCAAGCATTTATCAACAAACTGTGTTGTAATATCAACCTTGTTTTTGCATTCATTCTCATAAATTAATTTTTTCATGGAAGTCCTCTAGGACCATTGAAATAAGGCATCGAAACCTCTTGAAGATGTATAACTGATAGTTAAATGCAATCGTGTATCCGCTATGCTTGTTTTGTTACCACACTCTACACTTATTGGTGGATTGAGTCGATAAACGATGGAAAACAACGTATCATCTTCAACATCGTCTTGTCATCACCACCAGCATCTCCATCATTACCTGTAAAGTTGATACTCTTCTAGTCGAGAGAAATATTGTACTCCACTTAAACTTTTTTTCCATGTTTCATTTTCTGATTGATTTTTGGATCGCTTTCTCGTGACCGTAACCATTCACTTGTTGACAATATCATGTGAGGTCTTTCTAAAGGTACTATGATCTCCATCTTGAATCAACACTTGATGTCGGTTTTTCTTCAAGTACCATTAGTATTCGCACATATAAACACATTGATCAATACATTATTGATACAATATTGATTTTTGATATTGAGATGTGTAAACAGATGAAGAGCAATAAAAATAGATGGCACTTTCTGATTGCAATTATTAAAGAATCCTTAGGCAACGCTTTTTTATATATTTTCCTTGTCTGTGGTTGACACCGCACGAGTTTTCGTTGGAATGTAAATATTTGAAAAAGGTAAAAATGGATGACTTAAGCTTGAAATAACAAATGATACAAGTTGAAAAAAAACTAATTTGTAATGGCAACAATTCGGATTTCATCATTCGTTAGAGATAAATACTTTTGATTTGTATTATTAAAAACGTGATCTTGCAACTTTACTAACGCTGACTTAAACGTATAAACAAAATGTTAAACAGAGGCATATGATAGTATTTATACTTACCTCACCAGGGTTTAATTGTTCTTAGAAGATAATTTTCTTGGTAAAACTGGAACAGAAACATGTTGATCACCGAATAGTACTCGGAACTGCATTGGGCTTAGGAGTTCCCCAACAAAGAACTAAGTGCCGAGGAATGTCATGTGCATGAATGATGGTTCTGCTACCGTATCCTACTTACGAGTACACCTCTACTTGGTGGTCGCCGTATAAGTTTTCCAAAAGCAAACGCAAAAGGGTGTAGATGAGTCTTCTGTGCCTGATACCCAGAACAAAGGTTTGGCCATATTACTCGTACTTTGTAAGATGTGTAGTAATTGGCCCTTTGGGTCCTCGCCGATTATGACGATTAAGACAGCTTTTTATTTCTGCAGTGAGAAACTCAATGGTAGGCAGCTTCTAAAGAATTTTCTAGTTGTTTTGTGGTTAAAATACACATCAATTTTACTTTTTAAATAGTTTTAAATCAAAAAGATACATATTTGCACCTACCGGTAGGTAATTTTTTATTAATTCAAAAGTCTTTCAATCATCATGGGCTCAACGACGATAAATTTGAAGAACTTTACATGCCTAAGAGATGACATATTGATAACGAATCGGATCAGTCGAGCACTGGATTCTTCTCCATTGTCAGTACTCGTACAGTCGACTCGACCCAGCTACCGGACAGCAAAGAGACTACTCCAAATAGTCTGAATGCACGACCACCCGGACCACGATCGATTGTGAAACGAAATACAAGAATCAGTTAATTGATGTTTAATTGTCGCAAACTACCTCAGACAGCACATAAACGACAAATAGACGTCTAAAAATCATCAGACTATAGAATATAGGCATCCTTAAGACTGGGGTGACAATTTCCGCGGTGAAATAGCAATCAAGTGTCCAGTCTTCACACAGCCGAAACTGGAAGAGGCAGTCCTTTCATTGAAAGCGAGGAAGGCTCCTGGTCCAGATAGTGTTCCAGCTGAGGTGTTGAAGCTTGTATATCACCATTGTCCCGAATTGCTGCTCAGCATATTCAACGCTTGCCTACGGGACGGGGATTTCCCGGTACGATGGAAGGTAGCGAGGCTCATGCTGATCAGCAAGGAAAAGGGAAATCCCGGATCGCCGTCTGTAAACCGCCTGTTGTGCATGTTAGACACTGCTGGGAAAGAGCTAGAGAAACTAATCTAGGGAAGACTCACTGACGCGATTTGTGCTGCTGGGGACCTATCTCCTCGGCAGTACGGCTTTAGAGCAGGACGATCCACCATTGATGCGATTCCAGAGGTGGTCAGCGTGGTGAAAAGGGCAGAAGCATGTAGTCGCGCCAAGTGACGGATCGTCCAGTTGGTGACCCTCGATGTCAGGAACGCCTTCAACTCCGCTAGATGGGTGAATATTCTGGCTACGCTGGAAACCTCCTTTCAAGAGGGACTACCTGAAGGACCGAAGCCTGCTCTATGACACAACATAGGGCCAACGAAGGATGGGAGTTACATCGGATGATGCCCAGGGATCTATCCTTGACCCAGACCTGCGGCCCGTGTCTTACGATGGTCCACTACGACTGGAGATGCCACGTAAGCCGCGCTTGATCGGCTATGCGGATGATGTTGCAGCTCTGCTCACTGGACGCACCATTGAACAAGCGCAGCTTAGGCTAGGTATGCTAATGCTCCGAGTGACAAACTGGATGACTGCTCGAGAGTTCAGTTTAGCATTGGAGAAAGCCGAAGTGCTCATCTTGACAAAAAGAGAATCTCTAGAGTAAGGATGATCAGTATTGGAGACATATTAATCGAATCAAAGCCAACGGTCAAGTACCTGGGGGTACGGACCAATTCGAAGATGAGTTTTTCTGAGCAAATTAGGGCAACGACTGAGACGGCTGCTTTGAGAGTATCGGCTCTGAGCCGACTTATAGTCAACGTAGTCAACCCATCAAGAAGACGCCTTTTGATGGGTGCCATGGGGTCAGTGGTACTGTATGGAGCAGAAATATAGGGCGACGTTCTCAGTAAGGAGGTTTACCGAAAAAGCTTGGCACAGGTAGAGAGATGAAGAGCACTGAAGATTTCATTTTCATATTTGGCAGTCTCTGACTTGGCAGTGAGAGTTTATGCAAGCGTGATACCTGTTGCTCTCCTTGCTTGAGAATGCCGCACGATTTACCTGCGTCGAGTGCAGACGTTTGCCCGCGAGGAGAGGCAGCGCTCAATCAATGATTGGCAGCAGTCTTGGGTGAATTTAACGAAGGGAAGGTGGACTGCGTGCCTCATCCTGTACGTAAGACCGTGGCTAAATCGATGGCATGGTGAGACTTACTTCTATCTAACCCAGCTTTTGAGTGAGCATGGGTGTTTTCAGTCTTACCTGCACAAGATTAGTAAGTCACGGTCCCCCAATTGTCGATTTTGCCCAGGAGAGGAACACTTTTTTGCGTGTGAAAAATTGGACAGGCTGCAACGGGACGAGCTCACCCCGGATAGCTTAGTTGCGGTGATGCTTGAGTCGGTTGACAAATAGAACCTGGTGGCACATGATGCTCGGGCAGCCTTAAAAGATAAAAGGAACTCACAGCAGTCGGGACTGAGGGACCACTTATCCGGCAATTTCTCTTCCCCTTTCTCCTCCCGCTAGAAGAGGGATCCCTCAGCTTGAAGGCACATCACGGCATAACTAAACGAGACCTGGCTCAAAGTAATGTGTCAAATGGTTCCAGGCTGGGTTCTCGGATTGACAGGGGAGGTGTTTAGTGGATAGTCTAGTCGCTTGCGAGCATGGAAGCCCCACACTCAGTGCGTAAATGGCATTCACCTCCCAACCATAAAAGAAAAGACTGAGCTTATTGTCACCGAAAAGTTGCCTAATGGAAGACTCATATCTCAGAGCATGTCGTCTTTTTGTTTCGATGTTAAGACGGCAATATCTTGACATCTTATAAATGACTTCAGGGCTTGATCCAGTTATTTTGTCGCCCTGGGACCCTGTGTTACTCCAGAGATGAGTAGGTGGAACTTTTTAACGGATATTAATAAAACAATGTTATTATTTCTACCTGCGTGTATGCAATACTGCAAAGAAAAGTTAAGACAGCTATTGCCTTGAATTTTTGTATGAAAAACTTATTTCATGACATCGATATCGAATTTTGAGTAATTAATGCATAATTTCTCGTCAGGCCCAGACTCGAACTCATCGATTAAGATCTGTGCTATCCTATTTAGGTGGAAAAATGTTCTTACACATATCTGAACTCTGAACTAATGGAAAGAAAGTTATTGAGAAATCTTAGTCCCTTGTTGGCCATGCGTTGCTTAAGCACATATCTGTAGAGCATTATGGTCAAAGAAAGTTAGCACAACTACCTTTTCTTTGGATATTGTTTCACAGGTATGGGCTTTAGCATTTTAAAACAAGCTCTATCTAACAAAAATACGTGACCAAATAAGTGGCTAAAATGTCTGCAATAACTTTCTTCTTGTCAATTCCGAGTGCGGACACAACAAATTTGGATGAATAAATCGATATGAAATTCAATGAGCCAGTGCAAATAACACTCTGATTAGTTCGCAATCTTCATTGATGTTCGCATTTGAAATTTTGTTGGAATTGTAAAATAATAATATATGCTAGACTGTCTGTTAGGAATTCTGCGCCATTATGATGATACCAATTATTATGAATATTTTTAAGTATATTTTACCAAGGGTTTCTTTCAATTAGATCGAAGTAATATTTCTCTGACTTATGTATATTTGTACACAGGGAATAGTCAGCATTTTTACTGTTTTGCAACGGCAGGCGTACGAGGGTGGTCCGATAAGTACTTAGCCTCACCGCCTGATGGCGCCACTATCGCAAGAGAGATTCACTATCGTTTAGTTTATTCTTGTGTACGGCTACGTTCAAAATTTCAGACGAATCGGGCTTGTTGTTTTGTTTTGCCCGCGTTTGGAAGCGTGCCCGCGGATTTCAGAAAAATTGAGAAAGCGCAATATCGGTAAGTGATTTTTGGAGGGGAAATCGCGCAGCAAAATCAAACAGGGCTTAGATGCTGTGTGGGGTGACTCGGTTCTGTGGGGGTGACTCTACCGCGAAAAATTGGTTTAACAGTTTCAACGTGGTAGCACGTCGGTTTTTGATGAGCCGCCCAGGTGCCCTGAATGCGGCTACCACGGAGGATAATGTGATAAAAATCCACGAGCTCGAATTGGTAGACCGCCGATTGTAGGTGCGCGAGATAGCTGAGACCATAGGCATCTCAAAAGATTGCGAGGGTCATATCCTGCATGAAATTTGTGTGCCACTTTTGCTCACTCCGGACAACAAACACAACCGTGAGACCACTTCAGAGCAGTGTTTGGCGCTGTTTAGGGCAACACGAGGAGTTTCTGCATCGTTTCATGAAACATGGCTCCGTTTGTACACACTAGAAACAAAGGAGCAGTCAAAACAGTGGACTTCACTCGGCGAACGTGGTCCAAAGAAGGCGAAGACTGTCTCATCGGCCGGAAAGGGTTTTCCGGGATTCACAAGGTGTGATCTACATAGACTATCTGGAGAAGGGTAAAACGGTCACAAGATACTACTATGCTGAATTATAGGGCCGAGTTGATGCTGAATTGCAAAAAAAGAGGCCCCATTAGGCTCAGAAAAAAGTACTGTTTCGGCATGATAACGCACCAGCTCACACCTCCGTGGTCGCCAAGGCCAAATTGATTGAATCGGGCTACGAACAGCTACCGCATCCACCGTATTCTCCAGATTTGATCCCGTACAACTCCTTTTTGTTTCCAAACTTGAAAAAGTCACACACCGAGCAAAAATTTGAGTCGAATGAGGAAGTCATCCCCGCCATGCAGACCTCTAGAAAACGTATTTTTCAGATGAGTTAAAGAAGAAGGAGTCTCGCTGGGTGAAGTGTAAGTGGCTAAGGGGAGACCATGTTGAGAAATAAATCGCCGCTTATCCAAAATTTTCGTTTTTCTTTTGTAGGCCAAGTTCTTCTCGGACCGTCGCCGTATATTCGCATGCATGAATTAAAAGAGCAAAAAAATTGTTTTTACAAAAATTTCAATACAAGTAAGAAAACATAGTTGATATTTAGAGCCATAAAATGAATTAATCGTTCGTAAAAATTGACAAATCAAATTACAGCACTTCTTCGTGAAAAAATTAAATGTTTCTGGGTAGCTAAAATAATTTTCTTCGAACTTTTATTTCTACGTAATCTTTAATAATTTCTGGAGAGTTTAAGCTATTGCAAACCTCATATTCTATTGATATTTAGATAATCATTTTTTGGGACATGGGAGAACGCAGACAATTTTTTCTAATTTTCAATATAGGAATGCTTCTTTCACCACTTGCAACTGTTATTGGTAAAGTCAAAAGGATTCTAACAGCAATCCTGATATTTGGATAATATTTTGAATCTGTTATAAATTTTAAAACATCTTGAGGAGACAAATTACTCTCTAAAATCATAGAAAGAACTGATAAGTACTCTGAAAGCTCTAGCCCATTTATATCAGATGAGTTTTCGTGGGTTAAAATAGTCTCGAAGGTCTTACAATGTTCTAACAGATAATCTTTTAGTAATTCTCTTAAGAAGTATATGTCATATAAAAAGGCATAATGTTTACTATGCTCATTAGTCTGAGAAAATCGTGATTCCAGTGAGTTTATATGTGTCTTTGATGTTGAAAAATACTTCGATCTTATATTTCCGTCGAGGATTAATGATTGGTTCATCATTACACTCATAACCGAATTGTCTTGTTTTGGAACGATTTTTAGCCAGATTTTCAAAATCTAACACCTCGCAGTTAATTTCACAACTTGAGTAAAATATGGCGCATTTAACAACTTGAGTAAAATATTCATCTGAACGTGAGTTTTCAAAGAAAATTTTGGTGCTTTTAAGTAATTTAATGACAGGAAGTTAAAATATTTGATTTGCATTAACTTACTGACAGGATTTATCTCATTCAAAGTTTCGTACCAAATTACTACAGAGGATAAAAATTTAAATTTTTTGATTTGATTCAACAAACCTGAAGCTTCATCTCGTTTAGCAGTATCCATATCTGTGTTTTGATAAACACTAAACAATGCATCATAAATCTAACAAGCCAATTGAAAAGTCCCCGGTCAAGTGGGGCCGTTTTTTAATGATTTCATCCTTTAAATGATCCAATAACGCTATATAATAATCGCTGTTGATGGTTTGGCCCTTTTGGAGGTAATTAATAAATATTTTACCTTGCGCATCCCAGAATACTGAGTCATAACCTTGACTGTTGTGTTTTTCTTCGCTTTGGATTCGGTTCATCGTATGCAGTCCACTCAGCTGACTATTGATTGGACTCCGGAGTGAAATGATGGAGCCATGTTTCATCCATTGTCACATATCGATGCAAAAATGCAGGTTTATTGCGCTTAAACACTGCTCAGAATCATTAACACGTTGTTGCTTTTGATCGGTTGTGAGCTCACGCGGCACCCATTTTGCACACAGTTTTCTCATGTAAAAATATTCGTGAATGATATGATGCACACGTTCAGATGATATCTTCAAAATGTCTGCTATCTCGATCAACTTCACTTTACGGTCATTCAAAATTATTTTGCGAACTTTTTTTTATGTTTTCGTCGGTGACAGCCTCTTTTGGGCGGCCACTGCGTTCGCCGTCTTCGGTGCTCATTTCACCACGTTTAAACTTAGCATACCAATCCATGATGGTTGATTTTCCTGGTGCAGAACCTGGAAGCTCTTTATCAAGCCAGGATTTTGCTTCAACTGTATTTTTTCCCTTCAAAGAGCAATATTTCATCAGCACTCGAGATTCTTTTTTTTTCCATCTTTTTCGAATAACAAAAGTAGCTACACTCGCAACGCAATATCTCACAAACTAATGGTCAGACTGCTGTTAAATTTTGACACGTATCGTTTGAAGGTTGGTGCTAACTAAAAATCATATGAATTCAATACTAGCACCGCCATCTGTGTATCACACCGAGGACTTTTCAATTGGCCTGTTATTCTGTTTGATGTCTTAGGGGTTTTATTGCCTCGATTCAACCTTCCCACCTCGTTCCACTAAGTGATTTTAGAGTAATACCTTTTACATTACTCAAAAGAATCGACCAGCTCAATGTTGAAGACGAAGAGAAAACATGTGTTATATGAAGAAGATGATGAAGATTTTACCATGTCATTTACTAAGTTTAACGAATGACTACTGCAAGGAACATAAAATGCACTTCGAATACCTTTCATATTGGGCCCATTATCGTACCCTTGCCCCCTCATGTTCTCTAAAGACAGTCCAAATGCTGGAACTGTTCTACAATAACTTCTGATAGTTGGAGACCTTTAGATTTTTCGATTGGTATACGAGAGTTGTCCCAAAAGTACCTGACCCGACTTATAAATACAGGTAGTTTTAAAAAAACAATTACTGTGATTGACAATACCACCTTTCAACAACTTCATGTGAAAAATTCATAGCGGTACGTTTATTCTTATTTCTTTATAGATATCCAAAGTGAACGCTCTCAGTGAATTTGTAAATATGGAAAATCGGGCATCGTTATGTGATACAATACTTTCATTTGAAAGGTCTAAGTCCAACCGATATCAAAGCCGAGTTGAATTCTACTCTGGGGAAGTCCGCACCTTCATTTAAACAGTCAAATATTGGGTAACTGAGTTTAAGCAAGGTTATAAGAGCTGCCAAGATGAACACCACAGTGGTTGACCAAGTGAGTTCACTACGTCAGAAAATGTGAAGAAAATCCACAAAATGGTATTGGATGACCGTCGAATAAAAATGCGCGAGATAGCAGACATAGAAGGCATTTCAAAAAGTGCTGTGCATCGCATTTTGAACGAAAATTTGGACATGAGAAAGCTGTGCGCAAGATGGGTGCCACGTTTGCTCACAATGGAACACAAACAGCAACGTGAGGATATTTCCATCGAGTGTTTGACAATGTTTCGCAGCAATAAAGCCGAGTTTTTGCGTCGATTTATAGCCATGGACGAAACATCCATCCATCATTTTACACCTGAGACCAAAGAGCAGTCAAAGCAGTGGACTGAAAAGGAAAAACCGGCTCCAAAGAAAGCAAAGACAGTTCAGTCAGCTGGCAAGGCTATGGCATCCGTTTTCTGGGATGCGCGTGGAATAATATTTATTGATTATCTCGAAAAAGAAAAAACAATCAACGGCGTATATTATGCAGCCTTATTGCAGCGTTTGAATGATGAAATCAAGGAAAAACGGCCCCATCTGACGAAAAAGAAAGTGTTGTTTCATCACGACAACGCACCAGTCCACACGTGCGTGATTGCGATGGCTAAAATCAATGAGTTGAAGTTCGAATTGCTTCCTCACGCACCCTATTCACCAGATCTGGCTCCCTCGGATTATTTTCTTTTTCCGAATTTGAAAAAATGGCTCGGCGGCAAAAGATTTTCCAACAGTGAAGAGGTAGAGTCTGCGGTTAATAGCTATTTTGAGGAGCTTGACGTTTCCTACTATAAAGCGGGTATCGAAGCTAGTGAACATCGTTGGGAAAAGTGTATCGAGCTGAAAGGAGAACATTTTGAAAAATAAAAAACATTTTCGCAATTTTTTTACTGTTTTCTTTGTCGGGTCGGGTACTTTTGGGACCGCCAATCTTATAAAAACATTCATTTGTTACAATTTTAGACGTTCTTGAATAATCTTGGGCCTCATTGATGAAAATATATCTAATTATTAGGGTCCTCTGCTCAGTTTTGCTAGAGTCCGGGATACAATCCAAAACAATAGAATAATATTTCGATTTTAAAATAGTTTTTAGAATATGATTTTAATGCGGCCTGATAACGTAACAATAAACTCATTCTGAATAGTTTTTCTTAAGTAGATCGCTCGTTTTCTTCTTCCTAACATGACGTAACAGGATCAAATTCAGCTAAGAGGTCTACTAGTTTTAAAAAGTGGCCATTATTGTGTTGATAGGTAGTCCGTGTGGACCATTGAGTTAGGGCACACTCCGCCTGCCCAGCGGCTCCCAAGTTATAATCTCGGTCGTGGCATCGAGTTTCAGCTTCTGATGCTGCTATCGGACTATCAGCCCACCCAGCTGTGATGGGTACTAATCGAAAAATCAGGTAATAATCACATGGTTGAGCGTGATATTGACCATATCACATCGGATTCCGTTACGGTCATGGGATTAGATACCCTAACAATAAATCTCAACGCCAAGGTTTGGATTTGGACTATTGTGCGATGGATTACTATTGTTATTGTGTTCATAGAGACTGTCAGAAGTACCCTGAAATACCAACCTCCTTTTTCCAGCATTATAATTATTGAGGAGACACTAACAAAGCTCCATTCCAATGTTCTAATTCTGATTTTATTACTCTTTGCGACTCATCATCTATTGGGCTTCGTGAAAGTTCAATCCCAGATTTTACGGCTTTTAGATGCATTCTTGATGCCTCATGAGTTCTAAGCATATTTCCGATATGCTTCCATTCTTTGTAATCACCTTTGGGCTGGCAACTAGTTGTAGTTGCGTGTGTTTTAAATAGCAAAAACAATACGCCGAATTCGATGCCGCGGGATACGGAAGCCAAACTCCTTATATTTCTACACGATTATTCAGCTTTCTTTTATAATATTTTGAAGTAAACTGCAACGATTGCTATCACACGATAAATCAAATTCATACCGTGGCTTAGGAGGACCTCTTTATACTCGTATTATGAATACTCTTTCGGTATCTGTTATTTTGCCAGGCCGCATTGCTGGATTGGCATCCAAAAAGGAAGCTGCTGTAACAGTTGTATTTGTAACAGCACCTTCAACTGTAATAACGCTTGACCCAGAAGCAGCGGGTTTACAGCTTAAACTTTTTTTTGTATCTTCGTCTTGTGGTTTAGTTTGATGTGCAGCTAAAACGTTGATTTCTCGTTGGGGTATTTTCTTTAAAAAAGATTCCCATGGTCCTGCTTGGTTTTGTCGCTCTGTATCCTTGTCGAGCCTTCGTTTTCTGTAGTGGCTACCGGGCCGCCATATACTATAAAAATTTATTAAACTAAAATAGATGTTAGCACGTAAATAACGAAAAAGCTAAGCATCTACTTTAGTTTTTAACCCTTGAAGATAAGCTACGTCTGCGAGATGTACAGCGTGCGAACATTTTGCATTTTATTTAATATAAACATTTTCCAATTGAGTTTTTCATTGTAAGTCCTTGCAGTTTACAGGTGCAACTATGTCGTACATCGAGACGTATGATTATCTTTTATATGACTTTCAAGCATATTTGAGAAAATGTTTTTTCAACGGTTTTTAATTTTTGAAAATTTATTGTGATTTGATCATTTTAACTAATAAACAAGTTGGGTAGACAGACCTATGCTCATGTCAGAAGGGTTTTGTACTCAACTTACAAAATGCCGTAACCAGCAACGAATAAAATTAAGAAACACATCATGTTCGAGGATCATACTATTATTAACTAAGTTGGAAGAATTTTTTAATTCTGAGGTATTTGTTAAAATTATACCCATAAATATCTCGCTTGATAATTTTTTCAGATTTTTTTAGATCACGGGTGTCCATTCGCGAGGGAGAAAACACATTTTTCATGTATTTCCCCCCTCTGTGCCCCACTGAAGCAAAAACTGTCAGTTTAAGAACTGTTTTGAAAAGCTCTCATAGGGAACTTTCATTTGATACTCATATCGGCTACGTTTCATGAAATTTTTTTTCAGGGGCCACTCCTCTGTACTGTAAGCATCGATTCATGTCCTATTTTTTCGAATCCTAGAATAGCTACAAAACCCTTTTGCTAGGAGCTCTCTCCTGCCTCTTTGACTTGTTTCAATTGTATGTAGTCATCCTCATGATATCTATCATTCCTGAAACTTTCATGCAAATCCTAGCAAAGCTGTAGTGTCTAAGTCGGTAGAAAGCGCATATGGCTCCATAGCCATATGTTTCCATAGTAATACAGGGCATATTGTTCCATAGTAATACAGGAAAATTCAAATCGCTATAACTTCGTTAAATACAAATCGATCTTTATGAAACTTTCAGGAAAGATCAATCTTATAAATAGTCATCTGTTTGCAAAATTTTATTGAATTTAAGGGTACCATTTAGATTTTATTCAAGAAAACATAAAATCGATAAATCATACTATTACTAACAAAGTTGAGTGAATTTCGACTTCTCACGTATTTGTTGTTGTTGTACTCATTAAGGCCTACATCCATGATTTTTTTCAGGTTTTTCGGATGGAAGGTGTCCAATCGCGAGGGGGGGGTACGCGAAAAGTTCGTACATTTCGCCTTCCCCTGCCCCCCTCGGTACTCATAAGGCAATTTTAAGACCTGTTTTCAAAAGATCTCATTGAGACCTTTCCAATGACACCCTACTCGACTACCATTGGTGAAAATTTTTTTTTGAGGGTTCAACTCCCTATATGGGGAGACCCCCCTTAAACCCCTTCGAAAAAAATTTTCACCCTTGAACTTTCAAGAAGTCACCACTTCTGACCTTTCCACAAAGTTTCATGGCTGTAGCCTCTATAGTTTCGGAGAAAAAGTGCTGTGACATACAGACGGACGGACGGACGGACGGACGGACGGACGGACGGACGGACGGACGGACAGACGGACACAGGTCGTGATTGCAATAGGGTTTTGTATTTTAGTACAAAACCCTAAAAAGGATTGATTAACAGTCAAATTAAGTTTTTTGCTGAATAGTGAGCAAGTTGCGTTACCTGAAAAGGTGGAAGTTAGTGTGCTTAGATGCCCTTTTAGAAGACATCACACAAAAGGAAATTGAAAACGATTTAATTGTTAAAATCCAAAATATACCAAGTAACATTATTGCAGAACAGTTTTAACCGAACGACAAATCAAATTCATCTTTAACTTTTTTAGCATAGCATTTATTTTCACAGCACACAATCAAGCATTGAAAAGCCTCTCAGCCAAAAAAGCTCCTTAAAAAAGAAAACATAAGCTTAGTTTCACCTCAAATTGTTGACAAATTAGAGACTTAAACTTTGAAGAAAATTCTCAAGCAAAATGTATTCGAAATGTTACAATACTCGTATGCTAGTGAAAGTAACAGTCAAATCAAAAAGAAATTTTCTGCTCCAAAACAAGGGGTAAAGTCCTTCTTGGCCATCAAAAATTCACAAAATATCGAAATTATCAGGTAAAGAGTCTAAGAAAATCTGGTCATAGGAGTCATAGGAATGAATGTTTACATTGGATGTTATGGACTACAACTATTAAAACGTATTATAGCCATAGACTGATGCCATAATTTGCCAACTTATTAGGTATTGAAGCTTGAAACTAGTATTAAAGTTTATTAAGACATAAGTTTATTTTACATTGTTAATTTTAGAAGGACTTTAGGATTTTTGATTTTATTTAGAAAATTAAATTTAGCACACACTAAACAATTGTTTTATTGCACTAAAAACCCTTGAAAAGTTAATTTCGTTAATAATTTATATCATTCAATGGTATGGATCTCATTTAATAAACTCGAAAAATGCCATACGTCTTTGAGACGTATGATTATCTTTTCCGCAACATAAAATATGATTATCTTTCCAGGGTTAATAAAGTTGAAGTGAACATAGGTAAGGTATTTACTTTGTAAATTCACATACGCACTTAAATATTTGCATGAGATTTGTACACCCAGAACATTCAATCAGAACAGAACTTCGAAGTTTTGCACAATTTGTATGAATCTTTTTAAACATAAACTTAAAGAAAACTTTCACTAACTCTTTAATTCTGGAACAAGCTGACGAAAGTGATTCGCTACAAAACTGTCCTATTTTGTCTATATGTCATGCAATGAGAAAGACAAGTAAAGTAATATGGGAAAGTTCCCCTGAAATCATCACGGTTTATTTCCCAAAAATTTAATATTACGATCAGACATCTGTTGCCCCAACTGAACAGAACCTTTAAGACTTGTGGCTTATACAATGTTGTGCAAGAAATATTGTAAAAATGTGAATGTATACACAAATGGATCCATACGGCTTGATCAAAGAGTAAAGTCTGTAAATCATAAATCGAATAAAAACTAAAAAGCCTCACTTAAACGAACCAGAAAAAGTATCCGTACCTGACAATATTAATTTGAAATATTCAAATATTTTTTTACATATCAGGACTTAATAACTTGTCGGATAACCTTTTCTCTTAAGGACCTTCTTAAGGTGATTTGATATGGAGTGAACCAATTTGTCTGTGTCCTGCCTGGTAATGTTGCCCCATTCATCGACGTTGACGTATTTCAGCATTTCCTCAGAGGTTATGCTGTGCTGATGGATCCTGCGCTCCAACAAGTCCCACAAATGCTCAATGGGATTAAGGTCTGGGGATTGGGGCGGCGTACACAGTTGATTTTTTATGTTGTAGAGCAACCAAAGCTTCACATTGTGTGCTGTGTGCTTGGGATCACTATCTCGCTGGAACCAGAAATCGTCACCAAGCCTCAACTGCTGAACGCTTTGCTTCAAATGCACCTTCAAAATATTAAGATAACCATATTGATCCATAGTTGATTCTATAAAGACAATTTGGATAACTCCTTCTGTCGCCATACACCCCCAGACCATCCCACCACCTCCACCATGTTTCACAGTTGGTACGAGATTTTCTTTTTCGAAGGCAGCACCGCTCTTCCGCCAAACTAACTTTCTTCGTTTACTGCCAAATATGCAAAATTTGCTTTTGTCAGAGAATAAGACCAGTTCTCGAAAGTCTGGTGGCTTGTTTATATATTTTTTTGCGAAATCCACACATTTCTTCCTGTTCACTTCCAAAATGTATGGCGTCTTACTTGCTATGCGTGACAGATATCCATCTATCTTCATAGAGAACCTTGCTAAAAGAGTCTTTTATACTTGTAACAATTTGGGAGAATTACTCGAGAATTCTTTTGACTGCCTGCAAAACGTATCTTTTTTCGCGCTCAGTCAGTATAGAGGATCGACCACAACGAGGCTTTGACATAATGGAACCAGTTGTATTAAGTATTTTCACTACATACTGGACAGAGGAGTGAGTTCTGCCTACTATTTGACCAATTTCGCGGTAAGTTTTCCCTTCACTCTTAAGTTTCAGCATAATTTTCCTCTCCTCAGCACTGATTTCGCTAATTTTGGTTGTCATCATGTATTCTAATGCACAAAAAATTTAAAAAAACTCCACTCACTTTTAAACCTATCACAACTTAAAGTAGAACTATTATTGGACCTAAAAACATGAATACGCATCTGCGTATATCATCGTGTAACACGGGGAATCCCCCGGTTTGTTCTGTACGGATACTTTTTCTGATCTATTGTGATGCCATAAACTGATTTTGTTTGAGTTTGAAGTCTTTTTTAATCGTAATTATTATGAAACATATACTATGGATGTGAAACATGGGCCCTAACCCAAGCATCCGCCAATATATAGAACGCCTTTGAGCGAAGGGTCCTGAGGCGAATAACCGGAGCGAAGCTAGACGGGGACCAATGGCGAGTTCGATACAACCATGAGCTGTATGAAATTTTTGACGAACCCGAAGTCTCAACGATTGTAAAACTGCAGAAGCTGCAATGGGCTAGCCACATGAATCATACGGACAAACAACGGACACACAAAAAGGTATTTTTTGCTGGAACTGAAGGCCAGAGACCATTGGGGAAACGAGGAAACGCTGGTCTGACTCCGTCGACGAAAACAGTTCATCGCTGCTCGGATTTCTAAATTGGAGGACGCGGTCAATGGACTAAGACAAATGGAGGCGCTATTTGCAGGAAGCGAATGCGTGAGAGGGGCTATAGTGCTACGAAGAAGAAGAAGAAGAAGAAGATGAAAGACACTGGCAATCATGCAAAAGTGTAGATTTTTTTATATTATAAATGAAAGCATTCAAATTAGGGTAGACATATCCTTTTTATTACAACGATAACTTTGTTATCTTGCATGTACGGATACTTCTTCTGGCAAATGTATAATTTTATGTTTTTTGCTTATCCGCACTAGCGTAGTCAGAAATATTGAATAGCTATAACTCTGCAATTACTGTCCATTATATACATCTATGTAAGGAAATTAGTTTGCGGTGGATTAATATTATAATCTGCACGACTATTCCAGAGCTAAAACATGTGAATTTGCTTGAAGTTAATTTTTCAATGTTTTTACTCGTTTCATTGATTTTAAAATGAATATATTATGTTTACACCTAATTTAGTATGTAATCTATGAATAATTTCAAAATTAAGATTTTCCAATCAATGCAGATGTTTTAATTTTGAATCATCTTAAAGTGCTAAAAAGTTAGATTAATGACAATATAGTGAAAAAAATTTGAATATTGAAACTATTTTAGAACAGAAATTAACTGAAATCAGTTAGTTTTTCTATAATTCATAAAACCTGGTCTGTAAACGTGTTGTCTATACAGAAAAATGACAAGAAAAAATATTTTGTAATCCAATCAGTTAGCTTTGTGCGAAGTCTTAGTAATTTTTTCGAAAAGGGATGCCACGGAGCTAAATTCTGATTATGAAAAGATTCGGACGGAAAAAGAGTGAGTGACTTACGAGCGATTATCCTGGAAGCAAATCCCAGAGAATCACAGAAGAGCGAGTGATAACAGAGTAGTGCACATATATAACAAATGCTTGAAATTACTTCTTTTAAATTAAAATTAATGAAATAGAAAGTGTTCTTAGTTCAGAAATATAAGGTAGATAAAAAATTTACGTCGAATTTCCTTAAATTCTTGTGGGATATTCTTTATTTTACTCAATAGATTTAGTGTCTTCTTTCTTATTCTTTTTTCCTGCCTATAAGGAGTCATTCTACTCTCCGTGAAACTAATTTCAATTTTGCCTCCTGTAAAATTCGCGGCCCTGCGCAATCGTCTGAGATCGGGCTCTGTACGACTTATTCCCATCAACTAAATATACTTTAAAACAGCTCTGGGACGACTGAAACTAATACCATATAAGGGTAATAGATAAGCCAGCTGTTCTCTATTAACATAACCAGCCAGCTTGTCTATATTGACATTCATAGCGTGCCCCAGAAGAAACTCGCGGAATATCCTAAATAGTATATAGTATATATATATATATATATATATATATATATATATATATATATATATATATATATATATATATATATATATATATATATATATATATATATATATATATATATATATATATATATATATATATATATATATGCATATACATAGTGGCGGACAGAGGAATGTACTAACTGACTAGCCGGTGGGAAATAAAATTGGTGCCCCTTGCATCCCTCGCAGCTAGGCCAAAGATCCCGGGACGGGAAGTCGGCGCATGTGGACTCGTACCACCGGAACCTTAGGCCCGGCTGGGAGGGGTGGGAAGGAGCACCAATCCCATCAGGATGCCACACCTCTTATCGAGGACTTGAATTTTTCTGGACATGGATGAGATCGCACGGCTGATAGCGCGCAGGTGAAAAGGATAGGTAATTAGTAGGACAGCATGATCTTTGAGTCGTGCCCAGGCCTTTGCGCTTCCCTTTTTCTTGTCACTCAACGAATTCATGTTTGCGAAAAATAATTCATAGTGGAACTTGGTGCTAGGGAAAGAACCCGCCCCATGTAACCACATACGTAGCCTGCCGGTGCATGCATCCGTTCCGGGACCCATCCGATTCCAGTGAGCACAAGTTTTTGGCTCTCTGTGCCAGCAGGTTGCCGCTGCATGTCCTTTACGGACATTTTTATCCATACAAATCACTACAATTCTCGACGCATGCTCATTGTATGGCGCACGCTGTGTATCAAACCATTACTCGTTCAAGGTTGGATTCCAATATCGTATATCCGAATATAAAAAAAAATCAAAGACACTGATAACGAAACACGATCTACCTACATATGTTCACATAAACGATGGGCCACCAATAGGAAGATAGACAAGTTCACGATCAGTATACGCCTGCAGCAGTGTGGAGACTTGGTTAAAACAAAGATTTGATGACCCACCAGTACCCGCATGCGTAAAGCTACGAAAACTGCAATGGGGAGGATATGTGGAGAGAATACAAGGGCACAGGCTTCCTAGACGAACATTGAAGGGTAGAGCGCATAGGATACTTCCAATTTGCAAACCGAGGAAACGATGGGCAAATTGAATCGATGCTGACAGCGTATCCTCATTTGGTATATCCAATTGGCGAACGAAGCCACAGAACTGCGACGATTGGAGGTGACTACTTCTGGAGGCGAAAGCCCTAATTGGAGCTATATCATGTTATAGGTGATAAAGATTATATATATACATTTATATATATTTATACATACATATATATATATATATATATATATATATATATATATATATATATATATACATATATATATATACATAAATATATACATATATATATATGATATATATACTTGTATATATATATACATATATATGATATATATATACATAGTATAAATATATATATATATATATATATATATATATGTGTATATATATATATGTTTATATATATATATATATATATATATATATATATATATATATATATATATATATATGTATATATATATAATTATATGCACATATATATATATATATATATATATATATATATATATATATATATATATATATATTTATATTTATATATATATATATATACGAGGTGTGTTCAAAAAGTATCACGAATTTTGAATTTTCGCGGGTTACGTATATTCGAATTTCGATTTTTTTGTGGCGTTATGTTGGTACTCATGTCTGTCACTTATGCCGACAAGCTCGGCCATTTTGAATGTTCACTTGATTGGTGAAAGCTGCTTTACTTGCACGTGTTTTCAATCGTCTTCGATTTTTACTTATTCAAAAAAATGGATCATAGAACGTGTATCAAATTTTGTGTGAAAAACGAAATTAAGTGCGCGGATGTATTCCAAATGTTGACTGTGGCATACGGAGAAGCTACCTTGGACCGAAGCAACGTTTATCGGTGGTACAAAATGTTTTTAGAAGGCCGAGAAGATGTGAACGACGAAGAGCGTGCCGGACGCCCGAGCACTTCAACAACAGACGAAAAAATTAATGAAGTGGAGAAAATGGTATTGGCCAATCGTCGAATCACCGTTAGAGAAGTTGCTGAGGACCTAAACATATCGATTGGCTCGTGCCATTCGATTTTTATCAACGATTTGGGCATGAGACGGGTCGCCGCGGAGTTCGTACCAAAATTGCTCAATTGCGACCAAAAACAGCAACGCATGAACATTGCTAATAAGATGTTAAACCCTGTCCGCGACGAACCAAATTTGCTCCAGAGGGTCATAACTGGTGACGAATCGTGGGTTTATGGTTATGACGTGGAAACCAAAGCTCAATCATCTCAATGGAAGCTGCCGCATGAACCAAGACCGAAAAAAGCGCGCCAAGTTCGGTCGAATGTGAAAGTTTTGCTGACAGTTTTCTTCGATTGCAGGGGCGTGGTGCATCATGAGTTCTTGCCACAGGGAAGAACGGTCAATAAGGAATATTACCTGCAAGTTATACGCAATTTGCGCGAAGCAATCCGCCAGAAACGCCCGGATTTGTGGGAGAACAAAAATTGGCTTTTGCACCACGATAACGCCCCTGCTCACACATCGTTGCTTGTGCGCGACTTTTTGGCCAAAAACAACACACTAATGATGCCGCAGCCACCGTATTCCCCAGATCTGGCCCCCTGTGACTTTTTCTTGTTTCCTAAACTGAAGAGGCCCATGAAAGGACGACGTTACGCTACGCTTGACGAGATAAAGACGGCATCGAAGGAGGAGCTGAACAAGATTAAAAAAATGATTTTTTGAAGTGCTTCGAAGATTGGAAAAACCGTTCGCACAAGTGTATAATATCTCATGGGGATTACTTTGAAGGGGACAAAATAGAAATTCATGAATAAATAAATAATTTTTGAAAAAAACAAAATTCGCGATATTTTCTGAACACACCTCGTATATATATATATATATATATATATATATATATATATATATATATATATATATATATATATATATATCTATATATATATATATATATATATATATATATATATATATATATATATATATATATATATATATATATATATATATTTATATATATATATATATATATATATATATATATATATATATATATATATATATATATATATATTCATATATAGCTGCGTATATACGAATATATACTCATGTATAATTAAATCTTTGTTGCGCTTTAGATTTCTTAATTGAATTATTTTCTCTCAATGTTCCTTTCCGAGCAATCAAATAATTGTAAAATCTGGTAACTCCTGATGAAGGTGAAAAATTTGTCTACAAGGTACATTTTTACACCTCACCATCCCTCCTTATTAATTTGATAGGTGTATTGGTTTTACATATTCACCATATCTTCAACTTCCCCAAATGGCTTATTAAATATCTCTCCACACAATCGCATGACTTCAACAAAATTGCGTTCGCCGCCCTTCCCTTTGACTCAAGAGGGAACAAAATTGTTCCTTATGAATCTCACCCCGAATTATAGAACGGAATAGTACAGAACGGGCCGCGAACTCTCCAAATGTGGAATTAGACCTTGAAGGACCACTTCAGTTTCAACATTTCGGCATGTGAGACGTGTTTTGGGAAGAGGCTTAGTGGCGCAGGTGGTTCTAATTATACCTATAATAGTTAACGTACATTTCATTATTTTCCCTTTAATGGTGGTTTAAATTTAGTAGCAGTAGTTTCTGATAAATATTTTTTGAGCAACGATTAGGGCTCTCTTTGATTAGCCATGTTTGAATACGAATTACCCAGCCGCGGTCGAGTTTTCTCGGAGAGACCGCTCCAATCTTCGCCCGACGGACTTAAATTTCTCAATCTGGTGCCCTTCATTTGGCGCATCTGGTTGTATTTATTTTTTGTCATCTTCATTATAATATATAGATTTCTTCAGTTCTTCCCGGTTAGTAGAATGAGTCGATTAAGGTTAAAGGTTCTATAATGTATGTTGTCTTATTTTTGGATTTATCATAGATACATTTGCAACCTTTTGGCATTGTTAATATTGGCTGGCCTCGCAGAGATGAAACAAACGAACGACCGTTGGGACAGAATGACGTTTTGGAACATGTGGCGGATGGTTCACCAGAATTCTACGAATGGTTGCGCAGAAGACGCCAGCGCGAATTGCACCACAATCCATTCCACGTACTCTAATTTCTTTCATAATTCGTTGATATTTATTTCACACAGATGCACCTGCGCCTACATAATTTATATTTTCTACTTGAAATTAATGAAACGTGAAATTCATTTCGTGTTACATGAATTTATATTTCTTGCAAATGAATAAAATAAATTGAATTACTCTTCCTAATTGAAGAACTTTTGGAAATTACAACTAGAATTCAAGTATTTCTAAATGAAACTCCGAATTTTTTGGTAACTTCCACGATATGCTGGATTTATTCTTTTGAAACAATTATTCTCCGGTTTATATAGGGTTTTCCAATAAGAGGTGTTATTTTGAATAGATCTTGTGATTTAACACCTTGCGACTTCCTCCTTTGGGGCCGCGTGAAAGAGAAGGTCTACGCCAACAGCCCAGCGTCGATTCAAGACCTCAAACATGGAATTCGTGAGGCGATCGAGGACATAGGGCAGCCACTTTGCGATTTGGTTATGGAATATTTCATGAAAAGAATATGGTCCTGTAAGCGTGGTCGTGAGGGTCATTTGCCTGATGTTATTTTCAGCTATTAACGGCATACCTTCCTCTTTATAATGAAATAAACATCCGATCATTTATATTAAAATATGGCATTTTTCTTTTAATATCAAAATAACACTTCTTATTGGAAAACCGTATACATTTTCGAAATCATAAGGCAACATAACATACATGCTCATCAACACCATTGTTGATGACATGACAGCCCAGCTCAAACCTGCGATATCACAATCAACTTATTGCCCAGAAGGTAGGTGTACGCTTTAATGTTGAACCTCCTACAGAACGTCTTATGAAACTAGAACATATATTTCCCTTAAATCTGGCTAAACCCTAAAAACTCGTCATGGATTTTAAAGAAAAGAATAAAAATCACTTCCCCTGCAACTGTCAAGCCATCTCTAAAATAGTTGCATAACTGAATATGAAAACTTGATGTGCAATATTATAAGCCTGAAGTTCACTATGGCACTAGAGCATAACAATTTATAACGATCTTTCTCTGTAACGAACAATTCAAGAGCTATTTCAATATTCCCAAATTATAACTTCTGTTGTCTATTTTGTACCAGTTGTAATTCAGACGAAAATTTACCTCATAAAACGCAACCAATTAAGGTAACAAGCAAAACTCAAAATAAATCGTATAATTTCTACTGCCAACAAATCCCATTTATATTACTCCACACTTAAAAAATTTTTTTCCAAGAGCACTCAAAGCTATTTCAGTCCTGTGTAAATATTTTCTTTTGCCAAATTGGGCAATAAAACTACTTTTACCGCTTCGTCCTTATACCAGAGAAAAATCAAAATGCATTAAAAGCACATTTACGTCTCTCTCTCAATGCACGCATAACTGTTGTGTGTAAACGTGACAGGGCAGAACGACGATAGAAAGAAAATTGAATAGATTGTTGATCTAATGCAATTATCCTGCTCGAATGAAACATAGGAACTACTGTCGCGCGCGGTCTTTGATCGAGCGAAAATTGAATTACGCTCAATAGATTCAAAATAACTCTAGAATTACATCAAGCACCACTTAAGTGTTAAAATCTTCCTTTGTAGCAAGGGAGAGTGCGAAGTGATCCTATTTTGATGTGAGGAGGGTTAATATTTTTGCAACAGTATTATTAAAAGGTGGGAATATACTCGTATAGTAGTTTCTTTTTCTGGGCAAAAATTTCATTTTATAAGGTTAATGCGCATCATTAAATAGATATTTAGACTTGAACATTGAATTATCGATTCTTTCATAGGGGTTTACATATGTCCTTCTCTCCTTTGCATGCTGATAATTTGAATTCATTTTCGCTCGTGTAAGCCGCAGAGTGAGCAAGACCGAGAATATTAATGGCACTTATCGGTATCCTGTTCCATGGTGTGTTGATAATCAAATAATGCATTGAAAAGGGACTCATTTTTGGAACCAAGCTTTACAAGCCCTGATGGGTACTTCTACATTATCGTTTAACGAATTTATCCTCATCTGAAATGTTCTGAAAATGGAAAAATATTTAAATTCTTGACAAAAATTCAAAGACTGCCATTCTTCACTTCCTTAAAAACTTCCATTTATTCATTTTTTTCTAAGAAAACCTACTTTGAATTGATGCGGCCGATACTTGATGAAAATCCATATCGTAGTAAGTAAAGCTAGTTCTTATCCATATTCTCTTTTTTTATATTTGAAGTAAACTAGGACAACTTTTATACAACAATTTTATAAATTTAATGATAAAGTAACCGTACGAAAATGTCACAGATATATAGTTATTACGATGTACCGATTTATATATGTAACGGGAAAACTATGTGATTTCAAACGACAACATCAAGCTTAGTCACACAAATGAAACAGACCAGCGTTTCCTCGGTTTCCCCGCGGGTTTTCGCCCTCCCTGGCAACGAATACCTTTTTGGGTATCCGTTGTTTGTCCATACGATTCATGAGGCCGGCGTATTGCAGCTTCCGGCTTGCCGAAACTTTCATACAGCTCATGGTTGTATCAAATTCGCCATTGGTCCCCGTCTAGCTTCGCTCCGATTATTCGCCACAGGACCCATCTGACCCAATTCAACTGTACCTACTGACCCAATTCAACACTAGCTGTTCGGCTGCAGTAGTTGCTTCCTGGTTGGGAATGGGGTAGACCTCTAGCCACTTGCTTGCAATCCTCTCAAACGGTACACCGATGTTATAGGTTTGCATTTGTCCTGTTAGTCGTCGCTTCGGATCTTTGATGGAAACGCAAATTGTGCATCTACGCCACCTGTCCTCTACATCTTCTCGAGCGTGGAGCCAGTAAAACCTTTCCCGCAATTTCGCTAAAGTCTTGTTAACACCAAGGTGGCCTCCCGAGGATCCTTCATGCATTTCCTTAACCACATCGTGGATTCGGCTTTTGGGATGTGTAGTTTGCATCCTATAGGAGCTGCCGTTTCCCATTTCCGCTTAAGTACGCCGCCCTCCACCTGAAGGGAGTTCCATTGTGGCCATTAACTTTCCAGAGTGGCGCCATGCATCGAAACGTCCTTCCACTCAGATCACCCAGTTGTCTCGTTCCATACGAGCAATGGTCCGATGTGTTCATCGGCTAGCTGGGCATTTCGAATCTCCTTCATTGACCAACCTTCATCGAATTCGGTCGTTATCACTCGCAGATCAACGGTCGGCTCCTTTTCCACAATCCGTCGGCAATGCTTGCAGATAATTGGACATGGACGACGAGATAGGGCGTCAGCATTTCCATGAACTCCGCCCTTCCGATGAATAATTTTGTAGTCGTATGACTGCAATCTTTCAATCCATCTCGTAACTTGTCCCTCGGGGTTTTTGAAGTTAACCTGCCATCTCAGCGATGCATGGTCTGTTTGAAGAACAAATTTCTGGCCGTATAGGCATTTGTGGAACTGCTTGGTGGCCTCTATTATAGCCAATAGCTCACGCAGTAGTCCCTCTCACTTTTTGAGAGAACTCGACCTTCTTCGCTATCGATCTGCTGGGAGAGTACAGCTCTAATCCTACCGTTGCTCGCATCGGTATCAACTACAAACATCTTTCGGATTTTGGATATGGCAGCACTGGTTATTCACACAGCTTCTCCTTCAAGGTCTCAAAGGCTGCCTTGCATTGTTCATTCCAGACATACGGACGATTTTTCTCGGTTAGCTGATGGAGACACTTAGGTATTTTAGCAAAGTCTTTGACGAATCTTCGATGGTAGGTCACCAGACCCAGAAAACTTCGTAGTTGGCGCTTGTTGTTTGGTGTTGGCCAGCTTTTCACGGCTTCAATCTTCTCAGGGTCTGATTGACTCCTTCTGCTGATGCAACGTTGGGACTAAGTTTCAGATTCGCCAGTCGTAATCGAGAGAACACCTCTTCTAAGTTCCGCACATGCTCTTCGAACGTTCTCCCGATGACGATGATGTCATCTAGGTACACGAAGCAGGTTTTCCAGGTTAGGCCTCGTAGCACGTACTCCATCAGGCGTTCGAAGGTGGCTGGAGCGTTTCAAAGCCCAAATAACATCATAACAAATTGCCACAATCCAGTCCCAACTGAAAATGCGGTCTTCTCTCGGTCCTTCTTGTCGATTTCTACCTGCCAGTAGCCACTCTTAAGATCGAGTGTAGAAAATCATTTTGCGTCGGCTAAAGTGTCCATGATGTCAGCGATGCGTGGAAGCGGGTAACTATCTTTCTTAGTGACGTCGTTAAGCTGCCTTTAGTCGACACGAAAACAAGTGCTATCATCCTTTTTCTTTACTAGAGCTACTGGTGCGGCACATGGACTGACAGAAGGCTCGATAACACTTTTTTTTCATGTCCGTGATCAGTGAACTCACTTTTTCTTGTTTGGCTATAGGAAGACGTCTCGGTGCTTGTCAAATTGGCTTGGCTCCCCGTGTATCCATGACGTGAGTTACCATACTCGTTCGGCCTTGGTCATCTGGGCTTGTTGAGAAGATGTCACTGTACTTGGTCACCAGGTCAGAGGCTTGCTTGAATAGTTGCATCGGCAGTTTGGTCTGCTTCAATATTGCAGATGTAAATTCGCGGGCTTTGTGTATGGCTTGCCTCTTTTTCCAATGATGTAGCTTCCAAAGACGTGATGGTGGAAACAGGCTGGCAGCTGCCGATGACTTCTCCCGCTTTAATGCTCATGGTTGAGTCTGTGGTGTTAAGGACTCTAACCGGCGCATATCCGTTCCTTATAGATCTTATAAGGTTTCGTCCTACAATCAAACTACAAAATGCCGACGTCTTCGTTGGCTCTATCAGAGAAGATCGGCGGTCTCCAGAATCACCATCAAGCTTGAGCCATACAATGCTCTTGGAAGATTTCGTAACATCAGTGTCGGCACATATTACCACATTCATCTTGGCAACTCGGACGCTGGGATCCTCCATCAATACTTCGAAATATCGCCATTTAAATACCCGTTTGCCCAAATCCAACGTGATTCCATGTGGTCGCAGAAAATCCATTCCGAGAATGCAGTCATCCATAATGTTCGCGACCAGAAAATTATGTCGGAACGCAAGGTCTCCCAACTGTATCTGGAGGTTGTGCAGTTTCCCCCGTGGCTGTCCATAGTGAGAAAATCCTGCCCCTGTGAAGTAGTTGCAGTCTCACTAAGTCTGGTCGGATAATCGATCGGGTTGCACCAGTGTCGATTTTTATGGTGCAATGTTCTCCGTCAACTTGACCCGGAAGGCATAAGTCCGCTGCTCCACGATGTAGTCTGGACACGGTGATGGTGATGCTGGGGATGTCGCTCCTCCTAGCCACCCTTTACCCCACGAAGTTGGCCCCCTCGGTTTGAAGGGCTTCCATTCTGGGCTCCTGACTCGGTCTGGATCCCCTCCACCCTGGACAATAGCTCGGTTTTCTTCGCTTCTTGCAGTCTCTTTGCAGGCGCCACTTCTCACCGCAATTCCAGCATCTAGGCGCACCATTTACCTGTGGCTCTCGTTCAATTTCTACGCGCCCACAACTGCACTCGTCTGCCACTATCTCGCGAACCCGGGCAGTGGTACGAGTCACATTTTCCGCTGCCTTAAAGTTCAGACTATAAGCCAATGCGTCCTTTACCGTTTGCTTTTGAGCTAAACACACGGCTTGTTGCAATTCCTGATCCTTTAATGCGCTGATGAATGCTTCTGTTGCTGCGTCATCTCGATGTTCCGGGTCGTAAGCTGGGTAAGCCAAAAGTACCAGTCGCTCAATGTCTTAGGCTAGCTGCTCTAGCGTTTTGTCAGACTTCTGCATCCGATGCCGTAGTTGTGATCGATAAATCTGCTTCAAATGATCGTCTCCATAACGCAAGTCGAGCGCATTCATTATACCAGCCGAATTTGAGTGCAACTCAATGGGCATAGTCTACAAAAGCTCAGCAGCTGGGCCTCTTAGAGCAAGAATTAGTGCAGTTGCTCGTTCCTGCTCATTCCAGTGATTTGTCCTAGCGGCGGCTTCAAACTGGATTTTGTAAATACTCTAGACCATTTGCCTGTCGAATATTGGTGCTTTCACAATTATGGATGTGGTTTGTGCTGAGGTTATAAGCGGGGCTGGTGTCCTTTTTCATATTTTTCATCTCATGGTTGATTCTCTCCTTGAACTGGCAGATCTCATGGTTGATTCTCTCTTCGACCTGGTCAACCTTTTCCTCGACGCCTTTAATTTGTTTGTTGAGACTACCGAGCTCCGCTTTTATTTCCTTCGACTGTTTTTGCAAATCTACCTTCATTTCGATTGCTTGTTGGTCCAGCTGCGCTGATTGTTCATTAAGCTTCACAGCTAAACTGGATATCTGTTCATTTAGCTTCGCAGTTAAACTGGATGACTGTTCATTTAGCATCGCAGATTGTTCATTTAGCTTCGCAGATTGTTCATCTAGCTTTGTAGTTAAACTGGGTGACTGTTTTCGCTGCTCTTGCTGCATCAACAATCAACATTTGCATCAGCGCATTTTCGGGTTCCTTTGATTTTGGTGTTTCTGCTTCTCTTTTATGCTCCGACATGGTCAATTCATTAATTTTTAAATGTAAGCTTCGTGGTATTTTTATTATTTCGGCTTTTATTTATTTATTTTTTCAACCAGTTTCCACATTACATTTCACTATTGTGCACTTTCAAAATGTTTAAAAGTTTTCACTTTCAAAATTTTCATTCTCATTTCTGACAACACTGTCGCGTGTTATAGTTCACGGCCGATAATTTTAATGTTTCGGAAAAGTGAAAGCACGCTGTCTTTTAAATTAAGTTAAAAGAATTTATTTGCTAAGAATGCACAATCATTAATTTCACTATTTTACAAATCGCATTTTAATTTAATTTTCATTGTCTACCAATTTATACTCCAACTGTCTGCATCACGAAAATCATTTCACTATCAATCAATATCGCCTTTAACTCGTGCTCCCTTCTTATCGCAGTTTTTACGATCGTGGTTTTACTATTCCTCTATTCATTCAGTTCGGCTTTATATAGAGTCTCTTGTCATTCAATCCATTTCTCGTACATTGGCGAATGTATAGCTGAAACTGTAAAGATATGTTCGTGACGAGTGCACCTACATAAAAGAATCGATATTCGAATATACGTTGCCTGCGAAATTTGAAGTCACCTACTTTTTGTACACACCTGGTATATATATATATATATATATATATATATATATATATATATATATATGTATATATATATATATATATATATATATATATATATATATATATATATATATATATATATATATATACATATATATATATATATATATATATATATATATATATATATATATATATATATATATATATATATATATATATATATACATACATGCATACATATATATCTATATATATATATATATATATATATATATATATATATATATATATATATATATATATATATACACACATATATATATACATATATATATATATATATATATATATATATATATATATATATATATATATATATATATATATATATGTATATATATATGTTCTTCTTCTTCTTCTAGCACTCCAGCTCCTCTCGTGCCTTCGCTTCCTAAAAATAGCGCCTCCAACCGTCTCGGTCCATTTACCGTGTCCTCCAATTCCGAAGTCCGAGCAGCGATGAACTGTCTTCGTCAACCGAGTCAGACCAGCGTTTCCACGGTTGTACATATATATATATATATATATATATATATATATTTATATATATATATATATATATATATATATATATATATATATATATATATATGTATATATATGTATATATATATATATATATATAGGTATATGTATATATATATATATATATATATATGTATATATATATGTATATATATATATGTATATATATATATATATATATATATATATATATATATATATATATATATATATATATATATATTTATATACGCTTAAATAAATATTTATATGCATGCATGTATACATAGATATGTGTATGTTTTCACATAGAAATACATTGAGACTATTAGGAATGTAAGGATCTTAATGAAAAGAACCATGCAAACAGCAGTTTCTACTCTGAATTTTTTACTAGTTATTATGCTTAGAATACTCATGAGGCTCTATCACAGTGAAAAATTACAAATCATGAAAGTATTAGTGAAGTAGTTCATTTGAATTTGATTAAGGTAGGCTGGAAGGTGATCTCCTATGGGTTGTTCATGTAAGTATGCATGTTTTTTAAATTAACCAATCTTCATACACAACCATCGTGCTATCCTCGTTTGCTCCATCGTAAAATATATTATTTTTGATTTACGTTCCATATAGAAAAAATTAATATTCGATTTTTATTTCAAACGCAAAAATCTCTTATTCTATGAACAAGCATAATTTAGAAACATTTCTATGAACTTTTCGGCTATTTTTGCACCAGAACTAGATCATATTTAGGCCATTTAGGCTTTATTGTCGGTTTGGAGCCTTGTTTAGGCTCTGTTTGGACCATGAATTAAGTAATTTTTTGACTTGGATTAGTATTTTATAGAACTTCTAAAAGTAAGTTGACTTTAATAATTGATCTTCGTGCTATGTCAATATATAGGGTGCAAAACCAGCAAAGGAGCTGTGGCAGCAGCTAGCAAATGCGTAAGAAGATAGTGGGTTAACACGTCGAGAAGCACTTTTACGTAAGCTCATTACAACGCCACTTGCGAATTGCGGTTCCATGGACATATATTGTATATAAAGGAAATCATTACCACAGCTCAATCTCAAAACGAAATGGGATTTCCTATAAATGAGGAATGTTTTGGCTCCTTACTGCTTACTGGACTTCCAGAGGATTACTGCCCTCTGGCAATGGCTTTGGAGAATTCAGGCACAAGAATTAATGGTGATGTCTTTCCTCACAGATTCACGCCAAACGTCATTCAAAAAAGCATGAATAGGACCCAGATGCAGAATATGTAACAATTTTGGTCATATTGCGAAGAACTGCCGCTCAAGAAGTTACAACAACACAAATAAAAGCAAAAATGTTGATGCGGTTAGTTGAGATAATCCGAGAAACAAAGACGCATGGTACTTTGACTCAGGGGCCACATCGCACATGAGTTTTAGCGAGAACATGCTGGATTATTTACCTGAAAATGTTGGCACAGTGATTGCTGCAAACAAAAGCAAGATGCAAGTAAAAGGGCGTGGAACGGCAACAATAAGACCAGCATGCGAAACGTCTGCACTTAAAGTCAATGATGTGAAGTTGATTCCTGATTTATCCGTCAATCTTTTATCTGTTGGTCAAACCGTAAAACAAGGTCATACCGTAGAGTTCAACAACAAATGTGTCAAAGTTATAAACTCAAAAAAAGCAAGTAATTGCAACAGGCACAAACGTTAATGACTTGCTTAAATTGGATCGTCAAAAATGTTGCATTAGCGTGTAGTTCAAAATGCATTAAAGACCCTTGGCATCGTCGATGGGCCATGTGAACAACGAAACTTTAGACAAACTACGTAGTGGACTGGCAACTGGAATATATTTCACCAACGAAATTGACAAAGACTGCAAGCTGTCCGCCATTGGCAAACAACAAAGGTTGCTATTCAGTAAATGCGGCAGCAGAGATAATGAGCTGCTTGAATTAATGCACATTGACACATGTGAACCCATGAAACATAGTTTGCTTGGCGGAAGTCGTTATTTTATAATATTTGCTGATGACAATTCTAGGAAAATTTTTGTATACTTCCTAAAAACAAAAGTGAATTGGGAAGTACTGTCATGTTTTGAAGACTTCATGACGTTCGTCGAAAAGCAAAGTGGTCACAAGCTCAAAAGTCTACGTTTTGATAACGGCAACGAGTTTATGAGCCACACTTCGAAAAAATGGGATCCATCACCAAACCACCAATGTCCACACGTCAGAGCAGGACGGCTGGGCCAAGCGCAAAAATCGTTCAATCGTGAAAAAAGCGAGATGTATGCTTGCCGACTCAAAATTGTCGAAAACACTTTGGGCAGAACACCAAAGGCTACCCCCTTTACAACTCAGTTAAAAATTGTAATTTTAAAAGTCGAGATGCATACTTTTGTAGTGAAGTCTCTTATGTTTCTGCATCCGTCATGTACATTTAAGAAGTCAACAACAAGTAACAAAGTTGCTTGGTCAAAGATGTCGTTATTAGCAACGAACAAGAAGATGCAATACACGAAGACAGTTTTCAAGATGCAGTCACATCAATTGATTCAGATTCTTCGGCGCTCCCTCAGCAATCCAACTCTAACCCACTGCAACAGCAGGTGTTGAGGCGCAGCGGAAGGGAGCGTAAAACTCTAGGCAAGTATACTGATTTTTTAACTAGAAAAAGATGATTCTTTTTCCTTTCCTAAAGATGAGATAGAACCGTTTAAAGGTTTCTCAGCACCTGCATTGTACCAGAATTACTTCCAAGATGACTCAGCGACGCCAAAAGAAGCATTATTCAGACCTGATGCGAAGCAATAGAAGCTGGCTATGGAAAAAGAGATGCAGTCTCTACTCGCAAAAGATACATGGACACTTCAAGCCTTACTAAACAATCGAAAGGCGATAAAATCTAAATGAGCCTTCCGTACAAAACAGAAACTCACCAGACAAATTGACCGCTGCAAGGCAAGGTTGGTCATAAAAGGATACTCGCAGCGAAAGGGGGTGGACGATGAGGACACATACTCACCTGTTGTCCGACACAATTTTTTGCGATAGTTTTTTGCAATTGCAGCTCAATCAAACTTCAAGGTGGAACAGATTGATGCAATTTCCACTTTTCTTCAAGGAAACCTTTCGGAAAAAATTTATATGGAACAGCCTGCATACTACCGGATTTGAGAAAACCCATCGATGGTATGTTGTCTAAAAAAGGCCTTACATGGACTAAAGCAGTCCAGTAGGGTCTGGAACCAAGAGCTGGACAAAACACAAAAATCATTTGGATCATGCATTTATGTCAAAGGAAAGAACGAAAATATACTCATCATCATACATAAAACCGACTGGCTCGAATAAAACCGACTGGCTTGAACATATTAAAGCGCAGCTCCATCAACAATTCAAAATGAAAGAGCTTAGAATAGCCAAACAAATCCTTGGAATGCGTATAGCAATATCTGATTGTTCAATTGCAATTCATCAAGAGCAATATATTGAGAAAGTTCTACAAAATTTTGGGATGGAAAAAGCCAAACCCACGATGACACCAATGAATCCTAGTGAAAAGATATCAACTAAATATGGTGCCTCTGAAATAAGAGATATTGATTTCATGAAAAATGTTCCGTACCAAGAGGCAATTGGTTGTCTAATGTATTTGGCAAAATGTACACGACCAGTTTCACTATCTGCGTGGTACATCTTCAATGAAACTAAAATTCAGTAAAAATGGTAACAACAACATAATTGGTTACACCGATGCTGATTGGGCAGCTAACAGTGATGATCGTAGGCCAACCACTGGATTCGTCTTCATTGCTCAGGAGGAGCAATATCTTGGACATGGCGCTCTCAGCTACTTTACAAGAGGCACTGTGGTGGGATGGACTTGTCACTCAACTTGGTCAAAAGAAGCGGCCACTTCAAATCCTGTGAGAACCAAAGCACAATTTCGATCGCCTCAAATGCAGGTTCTATCCCAGAACCAAACATATTGGCATACATCATCACTTCATACAGAATGTGCACCACTGAGCAAGTTGCAGATGTTCTTTCAAAATCCCTGGACAAGACCAAACATGGAGAATTTAGAGAAGCAATGGGAGGGTACGTCATGTGTTGATCTCAATCACAAGCTACTGCACTCGAATGTGTGTTCCAAGTGCATTCCAATAATAGATGAAATCGAATCGGTTGACAAATGGAACCAGGTGGCACATTATGCTCGGGCAGTCCTAAAATATAAAAGGGACTCACAGCAGCCGGAGGCGCTGGGGCTGGGGGATCGCTCTTCTGGCAATTCCTCTTCCCCCCTCCCCTCCCGCTAGGAAAGGGACTCCCCAGCTTGAAGGCGCCCCACGGCGTAACAAAACGAGACCTGGCCCGAAGTAATGTGTCAAACGGTTCCAGGCTAGGTTCTCAGATTGACAGGGGAGGTGTTTAGTGGGTAGTCCAAAGGTATCCTCCATGGGAGTCCCACACTGCCAGACTCGGCGGGCATAAATGCCTTCACCTCCCTACCACAAAAAAAAAAAAAAAAAAAAAAAATAATAGATGAAATCAATAATTAAAGAATTCAGAGCGGGATTTCGAGCGGGAAAACTTCCTATCGTATTAATTTTAAAAAGGCATAGTGCCCTCGAATAATTTTACATTTTATGGTCAGTTCGTTCCAGTCCAAACAGATTCTTAAAGCAGGAGCTGGTCTCACAACTTCTATATAAACGGAGCTGTCAGGACTCACTCATGGTCGTGGAAATGAGCTGAGAAAACGTTGCAAGCCTGCACTCCATACGAAAATTTATCCTCTGATTTCTGTACAAGAGAAGCTCCATTTTGAAATTTTTAATTCAAACTTGTCGATGCGAAATCTCTAATATCATATGTCCCACATGAAAGGCAGAGGTGGTTATACGTTATACTTGAAGCCGAAGTAAAAAAGATGAAGAAAGATTTAGAACAAACAAGAAAAATAATAACCTTCACACCTGCTCTAATTATCACTGCCGACTATAGCTTACCTAGAAGCAGCCAGAAACTAGACCAACATGCAGTAATCGAGCAGCGCACCTAGGCGAACTGCTCGAGGAACCTATACAAAAAAATTCGATTTCATTATAATAACAACGCAATACGTGCGGAACAATTTGATACGCAACTTACTAATATTATTATTTATAACCCGGAATAAGCCCCGCCACTATCACCACTACCATTATCGACAAAAAGTTGCTTTGAAAAAAAAAAAACAAATAAACTCAATAATGACAACGCCATTGCGACACAATTTAGCGAAGCAATTGCTAAATTGATGCAACCGGAATCTGCCGTTACCGCCATAAAGAGGCTCGTCGAGAGAGGTGGTAAAGGGATGGATAACAAACGAGACGACCGGTTGACGACGGCAACGGGTTTGTTGCACGACATTTTGGAGTTGTGTGTCGAGCGGGATTAAATCTTCAGCGGTTGACCAACGCGATCATATGTGTTCGGTTGCAACAAGGTGTGGAGTGATGGTTGTTATTGTTGGTGGTGTTTTTGTGGATCTTACTCTGGTATTGTTCAATTGAATGTGAAAATTATTCTGTTCTTCTTCTTCTTTGTAGCACTACAACTCCTCTCGGGCCTTCCCTTATAGATAGTTAGAGTATCTCATTTTCATGAAAGTATTGAATTTTTTTTGTTTTTTCGGAAGTTGGTTTGGTCAGTACCATGCTCCCGTGTGCCTGCTCAGCTATGATATGATCTGATTAAAACAGTACATATCACCACTGAGTGAACACTCATAGTCTATATAATTCAATTATTCTGTTACTGCTATTGAATTGCTCGTTCAAAGTAATGAAATATCAATTATATCTGAAGACTTAGTGTGTTCGCTTTTTGTTGTTGTTGGTGGTATCGAATGCGCAAACAATTATCTGCGTAAAAAGGTACACAAAGAAATTTAAAGTTTCTTTGGACCCTTGCTGAGCCTGCCATTATTTAGAACTCGATTGGGTGACCGTAAGTGAACTTAATATTGCGATAAATCGAAATGTTTAAACCTTTTTTTTTGTGGTAGGGAGGTGAAGGCATTTACGCCCGCCGAGTCTGGCAGTGTGGGACTCCCATGGAGGATACCCTTGGATTACCCACTAAACACCTCCCCCGTCAATCTGAGAACCTAGCCTGGAACCGTTTGACACATTACTTCGGGCTAAGCCTCATTTCTCTACATGTTTAGGCGCCACCGGGCTACAGGGATCCCTTTCCCAACGGAAGGAGGGGAAGGGAGAGGGATTTCTAGAAAAGAGACCTCTCCGCCCTGGACATCTCCAGGTGCTCATATATTTTCCTTTTTATCTTAAGGACTGCCCGAGCGTAATGTGCCACACAGTTCCATTTGTCAACGGATGTGAGCATCTCTCCAGTGAGTTCATCCGGAGAGAGATCTCCTATTTCTTCAATGAGGTCACCGCGCTGCCTTTCCCACCTCTTGCATACAAAAAATGTGTGGTAGGCATCATCGACCTCTCCAGCACAGAATATGCAGTCAGGAGACCGTGACTTACCAATCTTGTGCAGGTAAGACCGAAAGTATCCATGTCCACTCAGTAGCTGAGTTAGATAGAAGTCAGTCTCACCATGCCTTCGATTGAGCCACGGCCTCAGGTCACCAATAAGGCGTGCGGTCCACCTATCTTTTGTATCGCTCACCCAGCACTGTTGCCAATCACTGAGTGAGCGTTCTCGTTCTTCGTGAGCGCCAGCATCTCTGTCGCATTCGTTCCTCCGCAGGTAGATTCTGCGGCGCTCCTTGGCAAGGAGGGCAATGGGTATTACTCCTGCGATGACCAGCACTGCCGACTCCGAGACAGTCCGATATGCAGATGCAATCCACAGCGCTCCCCGTCGCTGCACCTGTGCCAAGCGCCTTCGATACAGCCCCTTGTTGAGAGCCTCACACCATATCTCCGATCCGTACAACAGCACAGATTGTACTGCACTCATCAGAAGTCTCCTTCTTGATGAGGTGGGACCCCCTATGTTGGCCATTAGCCGGCTGAGAGCCGAAACACGCACTGCAGCCTTGTCAGCTATTGCCCTGATTTGCTCGGAGAAACGCATCTTCGAGTCGATCAAAATGCCCAGGTACTTCACTGCTAGTTTGGTCTCAACGAGTGCTTCCCCAATGTTGATCATCCTTACTCTAGGGATTCTCTTCTTTGTCGAGATGACTACTTCGGTTTTCTCCAAAGCTAGGCTGAACCCGCGAGCAGTCATCCAGTCCCTCACTCGGCGCATTAGCATACCCAGTCTGAGTTGCGCTTGTTCAACAGTGCGTCCCGCAACTAGCGCCGCGACATCGTCTGCATAGCCGATCAAGCGCGACTCATCCGGCAGCTCGATTCTCAGTAGCCCGTCGTACGTGATGTTTCACAGGTCTGGGCCAAGGATGCAGCCTTGTGCAACACCCGATGTAACTTCCATCCTCCGCCGACCCTCCTTCGTCTCATAGAGCAGGCTCCGGTCTGTCAGGTAGTTCTTCAAAATCCGCATCAGATATTCTGGAACTTGAAAAGAGTTTTCCAGTGCTTCCAGAATATCCGCCCATCTAGCGGAATTGAAGGCGTTTCTGACGTCAAGCGTCACGAGCAACACAACCCTTTTGTTTGACTGGCAGTGAGCCTCCGCTCTTTGGACCGCGCTCACTACTTCCGCTATCGCGTCAATAGTGGAGCGACCTGCTCTAAAACCATACTGCCGTGGAGATAGGTCCCCGGCAGAACGGACCGCGTCAGTAAGTCTTCCCTTGATGAGTTTCTCGAGCACTTTCCCAGCCGTGTCTAGCATACATAACGGGCGGTATGCAGACGCCAACTCGGAATTTCCCTTCCCCTTGCTGATCAGTACGAGCCTCGCCACTTTCCAGCGCTCCGGAAATACACCTTCGTAAAGGCAAGCGTTGAACATACTGAGCAACAAGTCAGGACAAAGCTTGTAGACAAGCTGCAAAACCTCAGCAGGAACGCCATCTGGTCCCGGTGCCTTCCTTGCTTTCATGGATAGAATTGCCTGCTCCTGTTCCATCATTGTGAAAGGTGAGCATTCTATTGGTGTTTGTGCATGAGCTGAATCGACACGGACAGGGTGCGTGGGGAATAGTGCCCGTACGATCTCGTCCATCTTCTCTGCTTCATGTAAGCAGGGCTTCCGTTGGGCACCAAGTTTTCGCATAACCAGCTGGCAACCCGGACCGGTTGCTGCTGGTGGAATTCAGGCCAGAGGCCACAAACAAAGATGCATGCCGTGACGCGGTTCAAAAGGCTCTTGGAGATGCGGCAACCGTTGCCTCGCTCGAACCAGTGGCTACCCTGGAAATCAGGGACCTCGACTGCGTCACGGACAAAGCTGAAGTAGAGGATGCCATTAGGAGGGAGTTCCCCAGCTTAAGTGAAGTCAAGGCAAGATTGACACGTGAAAACACAAGGGGCCAACGCATGGCTATTGTCGAACTAGCTGATAAAGACGCCCAGCAAATCCTGGCGAAGGGCAAAATTAAGATAGGTTGGGTGATCTGCAGGATACGGAGAAGAGCGATCCCTATCCGCTGCTTCAGATGCCTCGAATACGGACACACCGCGTATGGCTGTAGGGGGCCCGACAGGAGATCTCTGTGCTACAAATGTGGTGAAACGGGGCACAAAAGGAAGGAGTGCACGAACGAGGCAAAATGCATTCTTTGCTGCCTCCCCCCCCGCAATCGGTGACTTGTTTTATTTGTGTTCTTGCCAACAGCGGTTTTTGCCTGAAAGGGTTCTCCGTGCTAGCGTCCTGTTTGCTTGTAGTTATATCTGTTACAGAAGCCAAGTTCACCACTTCTATAACATTGCAGTCGCTGGATGACGACGGCCGGGAGCCTGCTCGCTCACTACCCTCTGCCGCCGGTACTGGGGATCCGACCCCCTGCACCGTAATTTGGTTCCCCTTGTGGACCTGCATAGTTTGGTTTTCTGTCTGGGTTTCCGTTCCCATAGCATTTTACCTACTGCCTATATCCTGGCATAATAATTGATGACGCCATATATTTCGTCATGTCACAGTGAAGATCATTGACACTCAGGTATTTGTCCTGAGACTCTCCCTTCACTGCCGACCATTGTCCACGGCTGCTTATTGGTTATTCGCAGTGAACCTTTCGAGAAAGGTCTGCCCCTATCCGCAACCCTGGGGACGCGTTTGGTTCCCCGGTCTGAGGACACTATCGATAAATCGATAACCAAAGAAATGTTTCAACCTTAAAGGAATCAATATAATATCTCTCTCTATTCAACGCGTAAAGAAGAACAATAAAAAAAATTACACGCACGCACGGTTCTGTTCCAAATTAAACGGCAAAACAGGAGCATCAAACTATTACAAACAAAAGGAATTGCTCGATTGGAGTTTAAAGAGTGAATATAAATTAAATTATAAATTGGAAGCGGAAGTAGACTCTCCATCCATAACCTCTTATAAAACATCCAAAAATAACTAAACGTATTGATATTTAATATTAAGTATAAATAGTTAATTTAATACCGAACATCAAGGTTTCCTTACAAATAAAGGCCTTTACCCGCCCCAACAATGAGCGCTTGTCGGAGGAGTACTGGGTGAGTATCCGTTTTGCTCATTAATAACAGAAAAAATTTGGAAGAAATATATCTTGATTAAATTCAGACACGATAGTAGATAATGAAAAGTTACACATTTTCACAACAACCTTTTCAGATTTATTATAACTGAATTCTTTCTCTTGTATCTGAACCTAGAAGATTTAATGAAACAGGTTCTGAAATAATTGTCGCTATCCCTTTCTAGTAAACTTGAATGGATTACAATGTTTATAAGTACATACAACAACAACATTTTTTCGATTATGTATGATTTGTTTTTTTGTTGTTCATAAGTATATATATTTTTACTTTTGTCACGCATACTTTTCAAAGTCATTCACAAAAAAAAAACTGCCCGTAAAATTCGGTTCCAATTTCTTGTATAAGTTAATCATATTTGCTTTGTTTTCTTTTACGATTTCATTTGTTAACCATACTATTTGTCAGAATATAACATCTAAAATGAATAGATGAATTGAAGGAAACCTTCGGTCTTTTTATTTCTATGGAACTCTGAACAGGTATGGGACTTGCCACGTTGGCTGGCCCCTCACGAGCTAGGCATCGGGTGAGCTCACCCCTTTTTCTTTGTTGTTACAGGTGCTTTTGCTGGGTAGAGTGGCCTTCCACTTGGGTTTCCCATTTATCTTAAAGTCTTATATGATTCCATCATATGAAATTTTAACATTAATCTGAAATATTTTTATTTTTCATTTAAGGGAAAGGTTCATGCGAATTTCGTTTGTATGAATTTTTCATTTAAATGAAAAATATACGGCCACGTCTACAATGGATCTTCATCCAGATGGGGAGTGTGAGGGGACACCGCTTCCACCTGGATGCCCCACTCTTATTTGGGGGTCATAAATATTTTTAGTATTCCATCCCTTCGGTAGGTTACCTCGGCCTCGACACCGTTGAACCGCGAGTTTTATTTTGTAATTCGTGAATGCGAAACTTTTTTGTAGTGGACCCTTGTGCTGGGTAGAAGAACCTGCCCCAAGACCCACAATGCTAGCCTGCCAGCGCATTCATGTGACCTCAGACGAGGCCGATTCTGGCGAGCACTAATATCTTCGCTCGCCGAGGCAGCAGACCATCGTTGCAGTCCTGGACGGACTTTTGATCAATTCACTACAAGCAACCAACTTTAATAAAGACAGACATAGAAGGTCTTAAACAAAAACCAAACAATCAAATCAAATATTTCGAGAAAGAGTTTAGCCACGTTAAGGAAACTTTTAGCCACGTTCGGGAAGGTTTAGCCACGTTGAAGCCAAAGTAAAAAGATGAAGAAAGATTTAGAACAAACAAGAAAAATAATAACTTTCACACCAGCTTCAATTGTCACTGCCGACCATAGCTTATGTAGAAATGTTAAAAAAGCTAATATTCGACGAGCGAACGATTTGAGGTATCTACAAAACGCAGTTTCAATCCGCTGCTAAGACTAGCCAATAGAATGAGCAAGAATAGGCAACAGCATTATTCTTGCTCCAGGAGGGATTATTCAAACTATACCCATTAAGCTGCATTCAAACTGCAGCTATAATGAACACATGATACAGAGACAACCATCGGAAGCAAATAAATAAAATAAAGATATCGAACGAGTAGCACTGGCTTACCCAGCTTTTTACCCAGAACACCGAGACAATGCAGCTGCGGAAGCCTTCATTAGCGCATTGTATGACTGGGAACTACGATAAGTTGCACGATTAGCCAAAAAACAACTGCAGATGGTGAATGAAGCTGAATTTTTGCCCGGCGTGTGCAGCTAGAAGTAGGTCCAGACCAGGCATGCCTGAAAAGTGTAGATAAGAGGACGTGAGTACAATGCAAGAGCAGCCCGTAAACTGGGTGCCTAGATAATGCAACTGCTATAAGCGATAGAGGAAGAGATCAAGGAATTTTCTAATTACACCGCTAAAAAGCCCAAAGACTCCAGCACTATCGTATCCGTTTCACGACTGCATCATGTAGAGGTGGTCTTACGTCTTCCAGAAAAAGTTGATGGTGAACGTTGCACTCTTACTGTGTACATTGGTGCAACAAGGTCAATACTAAGACCAGACGTAGTAAGAAGCCATTCACTTTGTAGGAGCAAACAGCTACGGGAAAAACTGCATCCATTGACGTAAAGGTCAGCCTCCAAGTGACATCAAGTAGTACTGTTCCTACTTAAATTTCTGATCACTGACATTATGGACGACTGTATCTTAGGAATGGACTTTTGGTAGCCACACGGATACACTTTTGATTCAGACAGACGGGCTTGAAATGGTGAAGTGTCTAGATTTTGATGGGAAATTCCGGCACTTAAAAGTTCAAGATGAAATTGTCAGTGAATGCACACACAGGAACACGTCGCCCTAATTAGACAATCTGCAAACAATACCAGGGAGTTGAGCAAGTGTAGTCGGATGCATATGTGTGAATGATAGCATCTGAAAACAACAGCGGCTTATCACCAAGGAAACTTCAAGACACCCAGCTTACTGATGAGGATATTGAACTATTGCTGGTATGGAGAAAGACTCGTGGACGATCTAAATAGAAGGACATATCGGTGCACAGAGCCACTTGAAAAACTATTGAACTCAATGGAACTCCCTTTGGGTGGAGCAGAGTTTTCGAGCAGAAATGGTATAGGTTGTTCTTCCTTAAAAGTCAAGTTCTGGACGAGATTAAGGAAATCCATGAAGGAGCTTCGGAAGGTCTCCTTGATGTGATGAAGGCGCTAGCTCTACGCTCAAGAAAATGTAAGCGGCTGGTCTAGCCAGTGCACGATTTGCGTCTCCGGTATGCGCCAAAAGTGAGGGCTTAGAAAAAAATTTGATACTATAGTGTTTAGGAAAGTTGGTAAATCAAGTGCTGACAGGTGAAGCTCCAGCCTTCTCATTTGTGGAAAAACACCCCTGAGTAGCCGCAAGGTGCCTCAAAGTACGCAAATTAACCATGACATCGGTCGATGTAGATACACCAAAAAGTCTGAAAACACATTGACCACAAGAAAACCAGATATCACTTAAGGCCAAGCTTATCTGGGCTTCAGCAGGATGACTTAGTGTCGCTGTTATATCAAAAACGTTGGAAGGGAAGTTGCAGCCCCACGAGGAGAAATCATTACTAATCCTTAACCACTTTGATACGTCACTAACTGCACCCATATTATGGCTGTCAACTATAATTGACGCTTGACTGTTTACGTTTATGTTTGGCTGTCGACTATATTCGACGCTCAACTGTGCAGGCTCATCTTTGGCCGTCATAAATTGCATGCAAGAGCACTTTTCGGATTATATCGTTATAACAACAACATACACGGGGTCGGTAATAAAAAACACGAGCGTCTTCATTGGTGCTTACGTTATTACAACTACAACAAATATATGGTTGATCATTAAAAATGCTTGACGTCATCGAGAAAGTTTCAAAATATATTGATTACCCTACGTAAAAAGTGTCATGGCACACACGCTCGATGAGCAGACTCGCGATAATTGTGGTGACGGTAAAAGCAATGCCAAATTGATAAGAGAACAAAAAGCTATAAAATTTATAGCGAAAAGTGGATATTGTGATTAAAAATATTTGGATTTACAAGCTGCGGACTTTAGACACGCAACAATATCTTCTTCTCTTCTTCTTAGCACTATAGCCCCACTCGAGCCTTCGCTTCCTGCAAACAGTGCCTCCAACTGTCTCGGTCCATTGACCGCGTCCTCCAATTCCGAAACCCGAGCATCGATGAACTGTCTTCGTCAAACGAGTCAGACCAGCGTTTCCTAGGTTTCCCCACTGTTCTCCGGCCTTCAGTTCTCCCAACGAATACCTTCTTGGCTATCCGTTTTTCGTCCATACGATTTATGTGTCCAGCTCATTGTGGCTTCCGCAGTCTTACAATCCTTGAGACCTCCGGTTCGTCAAAAATTTAATACAGCTCATGGTTGTATCGAATTTGCCATTGGTCCCCGTCAAGCTTCGCTCCGATTATTCGCCTCAGGAATCGTCGCTCAAAGGCGTTCAATATATTTGCGGATGCTTGGGTTAGGGTGCATGTTCACACCCATAGCATAACACAGGTCTTATCACAGATTTGTATACTTGGAGCTTTGTTTTTCTGTGTATGCAGCTGGTCTTCAAGATCGTCAATACTGAATAGAATATTTTATTTGCGAGCTGTATTCTTCGGCGTATTTCGTCTCTTTCATTGCCCGTTTTCATTATTTTGGCGCCTAAATACACAAATCCACTAACATTCTCGATACTGTATTCACCAAGTGTGATATTTTGGGTGTTTGAGGTATTTTTCCTCGACTGCGTTATGAACTTTATTTTATTTTCGTTGATTTGTAGCCCTACTAGTTTTTCTTCACTGTCGAGTTTCAGGAACAGTTCTTTGGCAGTTGTTCATGACCGTGACAGAATGTTGATGTCGTCCGCATAGGCCACTACTTGGCTCGACTTGTATAGTAAAGTACCTCGCGTATCGACAGGTAGCTTCCGTATGACGCATTCCAGAGCCAAATTGAATAGCAATGGGGCCAGCACATCTCCCTGCTTTAGTCCGATATTTGTGTCAAAGGCATCGGTGAGTTGGTTATTGATGCGGACTTGGGAATGCGTCGACGTCATTGTCATTTTGGTAAGATGGACTAATTTTGCTGGAATGCCAAAGCAAAGCATTATTTGGTACAATATGTTACGATGAATACTGTCGTATGCTTGCTTGTAGTCAACGAAAATTTGGTGTACGTCTATGTTGAACTCCCAGCATTTTTCAAGTACCTGCTTGACTGTGACCAATTGGTCTGTTGTAGGGCTACCTGCCCTAAAACCACCTTGATACTCCCCAATAATACTGTTGGCGTATGATCCGATTTTATTTTCTAAAATTTTTGAAAATATTTTGTACGCTGTACAAAGTCGTGATATGCCTCTATAATTTTCGCACTGTAGCTTGTCACCTTTTTTGTGGATAGGGAATATAATTGATTGGCTCCACTCTTTCGGCATATGTCCTTGTTGTCCAATGTACTGGATGACTATGTGAATAGCTTCATGAACAATACTGCCACCATATTTGATGAGCTCCATTGGAATCTCATCAATGCCCGGCGCATTATTATTCTTTTAGGCTTTGATGATGGAACAAACTTCATCCAGAGTTGGCGGGGCCAATAGAAGATCTCCGCAGACATCTATAGGCTCCGATGTTCTGGAGCTGTGCGGAGGGTTAAGGAGGTTCTTGAAATATGATGCCCATCTTTCCTTAATCTTGATTTCATTAGCGATTATATTGCCGCTGTCATCACGACAGAGCGTGGTTTTGGGCTGATGACCACGTTTCAGGCTTTTCACTACTTTGTATGCTTTTCTTGTGTTATTGCTCGCTAAACTTACATCTATACTTCTCAATTGGTCGTCATAGTATTTTTCTTTTTTTAATCCTAATTATCTTATTCGCTACTCTTCTGAGATTTTCATAGTGCTCTCTCTTCGTCCTGGTTTTCCTTCCTACGTATTCTTTGTACGCCTGATTCTTTTTGTCTAACGCATTCTGGCACTCATCATCAAACCAATTATTCCTCTTGCGCCGGGCTTGATGTCCGATCGTCTGTTCTGCCACGGTCCTGATAGCCGCTTTCACTTCCATCCAGAGCTCGTTGCTCGTCTTTAACGATGCGCCTGATAAGATGGGAGCCAGCTGGTTGTCGAGGGTCTCCGTGAAATTTTCGGCCACAGATGCCGTTTGGAGCCTTTCGATGTCAAATTTTTGTAGCGGGTTGGTCTTCGCTGAATATGCCTTTGACATATGACATCGACAGGTTAGTTTGATCAAGTAATGATCTGAGTTACGATTGACTCCTCGGTATGTACGGACGTCAAGTTTGCTCGAGGCCCAACGTTGTTGGATCAGAACATGATCGATCTGGTTTTGTGTGTTGCCATCCGGTGATACCCAGGTCATTTTATGAATGCGTCGATGTGGGAAGCAAGTCGAACGTATTACTTAATTTCTGCTACATGCAAAGTCAATCAGGCCCTGGCCGTTGTCATTTGTTTCATCGTGGACGCAATTTCCTCCAGTAGATGAGATTGCTCATTGGCAATGAGTCGACCAGTCTTTCCAGGTGATTGTTAAACGATTCCTTTGTTTCTTCATCCTTTTTTCGGTTCATAAAAGCAGAATTACAGGTCCACGCTTCAATCAGTGCTCATTAAATGCTCCCTTAGTCTTTCCTTAAATACCAAAAGTGAATTTGCTTTCTTAACCATTTCTGGTAGATTGTTATATATACGCAGAGCATCATTCGTTGCATCGTGCTTTATAGGATCCGTTCTAGCAAAAGGTATTACGAATTGATATGCATTCCTCGCATTATATGGATTGGTCTGTGATACCTTAAATAATGATGTTCGTTCCGATCGATTAGTTTTAAAATTTTTGTAGATAAACTTAGCTTTCTCCATCATAATGATTTGACTAAAGGGTAATGATTTTGCTAATTGGTAAACCAAACTAGTTTGAGTAAGCATTGGCAATTTCAGAATGTTTTTATACGCTTTGGTCAGCAGCCTGGATATACTATTTAGATGTTACTTTGCTGATTGACTAATAAGTACTCCATAGTGTAATACCATCAGGACGAATGCATTTAGAACAAGTTTCTTGATGTGCATTGGAAAAACCTCATATCTTCTTAACAAGCTTATTATTGGGGCTAATTGCCTCCTTAAACTATTTATGTGTGGCAACCAGGTCATACGATGGTTTATAAGACAAAAATATTTCATTTCTAGCACTCTGCGATTTTTCGCCATTAATAATTAGTTCGACATCTACTTGTATGCCTCTTTTGTTCTTTTGCTTAAAAGCAATATATTTTATCTTTGTAGTGTTCAATACTAGTTTGTTTTCGATTAACCACTGATGGAAGCTAAAAATTTGGCTTCGTATTAAGAATCGCCATAAGAAATACAAATCAAAAAAAATATATAGAACATGTAAATTGAAATTAGATCTCATTCGGCACAAGAAATTGATTAAATTCTTTTCTCCTGCATTACAACCTGGAAATGTAAATTGATTGCAAATTTATCATTGTGAATTGATTTGAGTAGCCATTTCTTTTTAGCATATTTCCAAACCATCTGCCCTTAAATGATTACTACATCTAGCGGGAAGTGGATGAACTAAAATGCAGTTTCAGAATATGTTTACATTCTTTGCTTCTTTAAAATTCTAAATGAAATAGGCCAGAACTGACGGCAAAATGTCGCCGAAAAGGCGTAAGAACCGGATGATCCAGTGATCGAATTACAACTTGAGGTGGGGTTGAGTTCTTTTTTTTTGTAATTTAAGCAAAGTTTCGATGACAGCAAAATTTTATCTGCAAACCGTTAATATTTTGAAATCTCCTATGTGCATCGTGGCTTTTATATTATGCTCATCATTCAGTCACACTATGTAATAAACATTCATCGGAATTTAATTAGAAGTTCCTATAAAAACAACCATAGGCACTCGAATTAGCTTTTAGCTGAGTCTTTGATAATGCGAACTTCATCATAAGTTAGCGACTAACTCATAATTATTGAAATTTTTCAGCTGATGCTATTGGGAATCTACTAAAGTGTAAGTGACTAATATGCGAAATAAGCGTCCACGTATAGATTAAAAATACATACTTCTGAAGCATAGGTGTTCAAATATTTAAAAATTAGTTTGAAACGGAAGCAATGGAAATATGCCAACAGACTGCAAGCTAATGAAAAACCCCGATACGCTGGCAGATGGTCTTAACTCTTCGTTTATGCCGGATTCAGTATGAAATTAAGGCAAAGAGTATTTCTCGGGAGAAGAACCACCAGAACTAAGAAAATGTGCAATTACAATTGGCCCTCAACGTTTCATAACAACTTCTATAAGATGAATTACATTTTTTTTTTCTTGAAAAGCCGTCGGGCCCCGTTTTTTTGTGAGCAGACGCGTTTTGACTTCTTTGAGTCATCTTCAGTGTCTGAATTACATTTGTTGTTAAATAACTACCGTGCGTCTATATTTATGCAAGGCTTTCCGTTTCAAATCGGAAGTTTCATAAAATGATTTCATACATCTCGAGGATGATGGTGAACTGCGAACGAAACATTAATACAAAAAATTCACATTCGTGAAAATTGACCCGCAAGGCCAAACTAGAATTTATTTTTCATTGCACAAGCTGCACCCAAGTAAATGGAATAATCGTTTATCTTTACCTGTCACGTCTACTTCCTTTTATATATTGCCTATTTAGTAGATACATACTGATTGATATACTACTCACAAAAACGCCATGTTCGAAAAATTATGAAATTTAGTGCAATCGCAAAATAAAACTGATATACCCATATACAATTTTACAGGGAATAAAGAGGAAAGCTAGTACATAAACCTTTTAATAGGATTTTATTTTAATTAAAAAATACAGTAACATGTACATATTCGTCCACCCACGACGAATTAAACAGACATAAATATACACAGATCCTATTTTTGTTCATTTCAACTGAACAGAAAAACTTGATATCGCAAAATAAAAAAAAACGCTTCGGATCTTTAATTTAGAACAAAAAAAACCTGAAAATTCAATTGACTGCGCTAATTCGCAGAAGCGATAATCCATGGATTCAACCAATAATAAGGCCACAGCCTAGTCGGAATTGATTCTTTGTATGATTCAGCCGTCCGCTTAGCGCGAATGAAAATGGTAACGGCTGGAGTCTTTTCTCTAATACACCACTGACGTTCCAGGTTGAATCGACCATACCTGGAAAATAATATTTGTTAAGCTTCCATGATCGAAGCAACATCGAGCTGAAATATCAATCCAAAGTCAATCTACCAACCCTCAATTTCCTGTAATGTTTCAGGTTTTTAAGGTTGACATTGGATTACAATTGCAACGTAGGAATAAAGCGCTATTGGCCATACGAACCTCGGAAAACTAAGTCAGCTTTGGGCAAATCAACTTGATAGCCAATCGAAGCTACGGACTCCTGCAAGCGAAAACTCGTTTCGAATTCAACGCCAAGCTGCAACTGCTCACTAGCCTTCTGATAGTAACACAAATGTATACCGCCAGCTCCGATTGTACCCGACCAAATTGCTTTGTCATTTGTATAACGTCCCGCAGCAGAGACAACTGCGACTTTGCCCCCGGGAACATTGGGACCATACTGGTAAGCGATTTCACCACCCAAGGCTAATGATTCTGTAACAGATTGTAAATAATGTCCTACAATCACACCAGAGCTATTGATAATGTCAGGATTTGCTACTGTCACGGAAGCAGTAAAATCGCCACCACGATAATCAGTGGTGAATTGAGCTGCAGTCATTTTGCTGTTTTGAATCTGAGAAAGCGAATTGCGCTTGGACATTAGACCAAACATTATAAATGACAGTATAATGCACTTACCTGGGACGCAAACTTCAGGCGCACTTGTGGTGAAAATTGATGAATTATATTTGCATTGAGGTTACCAGAAGGATCAATATCACCCAGTAGCACGGGAAATGCTTCATTAGGTGTAAATTGCTTTGTACCAACGTATGTTGCACCAAACCTGTATCCAGACGGGCTTGTAGAGCATAGGTTGAGTGTATGTGAAACTTGGAAATGGTTGCTAAGCCCCTTGTTGAGCATCATTTTAGCACCCTCAAATGGCACCGGCATAACATCTGAAGTAGAAACTTCATTACATGATGAAATTCTTATCGCTATTTAAGGAACAGCTGAGTCTTACGAAACAGCACTCCATGGGAGTTAAATCCAAATTCAACAGCCGGCAAATTAGGTTATACGAATAGCTCGGAACACAATGCTTACCCTTGCACTTTTTATGCAAATCTTCAATGGTCCCCGGATTCACGGAGGCCTGGTCGCTATCCGATGAATTTTCTTTAGATAACGATGTCGCCGGCGGCGCCGGTTCAGGTATTTCAGATTTTGGATCAAATGCCGAAGCTGGTTTGGAAGCGGCAATTACATTACCCATTTTTACAAAACACGAATTTGTCAAAAACTATCCACTAGTTTTTAAGCCAAAATATGATGATGAAATCAAAAAGCTATTACCGAGTGAACCCTAAACAATGGGTTCAATAAATTATTAACGTTTGACGGAAAATTTACACACCAAACACACGAGAACACCTCGAAAAGTATGAATGGCACGCGATTATCTGACAGATCACTCGACATATGACCCAACTGTCAATCAGACAGATAACAAAGGCATGAGTTGAAATGAAACATGGAGTTACGGCTTAAGGCAGGTTCATATCAACATATTTCGTACAATACTAAATTATGGCAGATTTGAAAATACGCAACATATTTTGTTAAGGAAATTTATTGTAAGATTTTATTTATTATATAATAATGGAGTACAGCAATGAAGAGGTGATGAATATAAAAATAGTGGCTTTTTTCAGAAGCCTATATATGGCGAACCGAGCGAGCGGTGATTGCGATTTTTGGGAGTTAACGAGTTTTACAGCAATAAATCTTAAGTAAAATGTTGCTTCTACAAAGAGAAAATATTTCTGGAGCTTAAATTCATCGTAGAACATACAGACAGGAAAAAGAGTTAATTATAATGCATTAGCACCTTTAAACTATTGATAAAATTAATATTTTCGATACAAAGGCCAAAAAAAGTGCTTACTATCGCTAAAATATGTTCATATTAGCTACATAGAGAAAGTCTATTGCTACAGAGACAAGCATATATTACAAATAAAAATCTTGCCTGATTTATTCACAAATGATCAATTTTTATACAAAATTTTAAAAGTTTTTCTACCTTTCCTCAGACGAGTATTGGTTGTAGATTGTATGCGATCGCTGTCTTGTACTGCCACTTTTACAAATTTGTTGTGCTCCATCCTAATTAGAAAGCCTAAAGCTCCTCTCAAAAAGTCCTCTTCTCATAGGAAGGAAGGGATCTTTGCTGGCTCCAGGTGTCGAAGATGCTTCTCAGCTTGACAGTAAGTTCCCAAACTATCTCTCCTTCTCTAGAACAAAGGTCTGCAGTATATCCCAAGGCATGCTGTTTTTTTGTTTGCAGACCTGCCGAACCTATACTCGTTATTTTCTTTGAGATTCATTTTCTCCTCTAAAGAAATAAAGTATGAACAAGTTGATTCTTGCCTATTTTCATGGACGATCTAAATCGATTCGAATCATAGGACCTAAGTATCACTTTCGATGTTTAAATCTAGGTTTATTCCCCTAGATCTTGTAATATTCCCTATTTTCTACTTCCTTTGGGTGTCTTCGAATAAAAATATCATCTCAATCGTGCTGAAGGTTTCAGAATTGCCGAATATCGTCGTTGACCCCTTCCTCGCAAAGAAGTCTGCTTGCTATCGTTCTGTGGTTATCTACATTTTACTAACCTCCGATAATTTGAGGCAGTGCCTGACAGAGACTTGTCATCCCTACACAATTTGCTAACCAGCTGACAAGTGTTAGGTGACAGTTGTTTGTGTATCGGAGTGTATCGTACGGAACCAAACGAGTGTCGGACTGATGATCCGATCATTTGCATTAAAGTGAAATTCGAGTAGAATTACAAGGGGTCGAGCTCATGAGATTTTGAATTTGGTGTAATTTTGCTTTGACTTCCGTCCACTTCACGACGTATCCTCCATTCGTTGTGCATGAAAGGCAGAGAAGTCGCCATCATTTATAAAATTCTCTTAGTTCAAGTGAGAAAGACATCGAAAAAATACAAAAAAGGACAAAGGGCTTCGACAGCATCAACTTCAAATTCTTATGTGAAAAATTTAGACTTCTTACTATTCGTCGTCTTCAAGTAAAACGATACCACATGGAACCATTGTATAAAAAGTGCATTTATAGGATTATAAGCGTGCGTGAGGTGGAAAGTGTGATTCCAAGTCGTGTGCTTTAAAATTATGAATGATACGGGGATCGATAGTAGCTGTGACAAAAAAAAAACGGTTTGTAAGGTAGAAACTTCACAGCTGTAGCGCCTAGTTTGTAAATTTTGCAATGGTCAGGTTGAATTTGTACAGCTCATGTGGAAGTAGATAAGGCCATTTGGAAGGGAGACGATAGGGATGTGAAGGCAAATAAATTTTTAAAAATGTTGATTGTAGCGCAGTGCTGATTTCGACTTTAATTCACCTCAGGCTATCACTCTTTTTAGATACAGACGGGTGATGGCGACCATCATGTTTAGAGGTGAGACAATCATTTTTAATTTTCTTGCTTATGCAAACTCAATATATTTTTGTAGCTACTAATTATGTTCGGATCAATATCCTCCTGTAAGTTACTTGACTAGAAAAAAATCAATGTTGGATTGTATCAGGCAAGTAGTTAATGTATATGAAAAGTTAGTGAAATTGTATCATAATTGTAGGATTAAAAAAAAAATACAAGGTAAATTGTTAAATGAGCTAACTCTTTCCTTTTCAGTAAACCCGTTCTTTTTCAGATGAAAGTGACGGTGAAGGTGAGTGTTCCACCGAGGGGGTAGACTTTGTGTTTTTAATTAGAGTAGATTGATCGGTTTTGGGTTCGAGTAGTTTATCTTGGGCACCACGTCACTGAATATTCGGGGACGCGTGATTTTGATTGAGTTTGACTTTTTCGGATTTATCTCTCTTAGACTGATCATACGGTCGGAAGTGATGAAATAAAGTAAAGTCGAGCTGCTGGGAGTTTTTTGACGCGTGCTAAATCAGGCATTTGAATCGGTGGCTGTTACACATGTATTGAGACTTAGTTTGCTCGTGGAAGATCTCCGACCGAAATTCCTCTCCGAACTAGCTAGATTGTCAGCAGCCAGACTTGTTGACCTGGTGCGTATGGTCCGTTGACATACACCAAGACTTTACGTCTAAAACCAATGAGAGATCGGTCTAGAATCCCTTTGGGAAATATCTAACGTGCAAAACCGAGAAAAAATCATGACAACACACCATTGTGAACTTACTGCGATTCCATAGATTAAAGCCAAGAACCATTGTTATAATTTCCTGAAGTTCATATTGTTTTGTGCCATGTTCCTTTGCAGTCTTAGATTCATCTTTGTTTTGTGGTAGTATATGACTCAATGAGGTATACATTGGGTTCAGAGCTCCAAACTGTCTTGTTGCTCTACGTTGTACAAAGGTTTTTATCAATGCATGCTGTCAAACTGATCCATGGGAATATTTGGGCGAATGTAACTTGGTCATTTTAACCAATCCCAGAGCCACCTTCTCTTTCATGATAGAAGATCCTAATTAGTATAAATCTTGATTTCGGTTCAGTCACTAGATGGAGAGATGGTAAATTTAGCTCAATGCTCTCGTGACGCAGATACTGGGCACACATTGAACATGATTCAATACTTGCTTCTCTGATTGTTTTGAACCTTGCTCACCCAGGTAGTAGCATGGTATATCCAGTGCAGGATTGTCGAGCTTCAACAACAAAACTTGTCTTTTAAGCTCATGCACACCATCAGGAATATTTTAGCTTTGATTGTCGGCAATATTATATGTCAGTGCAACTCTGGCTTAGCATCCAGATGAATTCTAACTATAAGATACTTAACTTTACCATTGAATTGTATTTCCTCTCCAGGCGGTTGCAACCCTCTTCAGATAAAGAATCGGTTTAGAACTAGTTAGACCGCTTCTATATAGACTACCGGCCAACCATCCAAAAGCATTATTTGATCTCTTTTTTGATAATTTTATTGAACTAAGCTCTATATTCTGGTACTACGACCATAGTCGCCTTCTCTAGTGAATTGTGGTTAGATGAAATGTCTATAAAGGACTGCAGCGATGGACTACTGCCTCGGCGAAAGAGGATGATAGCATCCACCAAGATTGACCTTGTCTGAGGACGCGTGAATGCGCTGGCAGGCTAGCATTGCGGTGTCGTGGGGCAGGTTCTTTTTCCCAGCATAAGGATCCACCACAAAATAAATTTCGTATCCACAAATTTCGAGAGCCAAATGAATACCGACCGAAGTTGAGAATGAAGTAACCTACTAAGAGTCAAAAAATGCTGACTCAGAGGACAATCCGAGCCTGGAGAAAACAAACGGACATAAGCGGACTTCGTCGTTACCGACGATATTTATGGTCCCTAAATAAGAGCAGGGCATCCAAGTGGAAGTGATGCCCCCTCACACCCCCCAGCCGGATTAAGATCCAAATACAATCGTGGCCATATATTTTCGATTTAAGTGAAAAGCTCATACAAACATAAATTGCATGAGTTTTTCCTTTAAATGAAAAATATAAACGCGCCAAATTTATGTTATAGTATTATGTGAGGGAATCACATAACCCTATGCCATAAAAGGGCACGTGAGCGGAACACCTCCCTATCCTGCAAGAGCACATCTGAACACATAGAAAGGGTTGAGTTCACCCGATGGCTAGTTCAATATAGTGGAGCGGCCAGAGCCAACGTGGTGGGTCCCATACCCGATCAGGATTGATGAAAGGAAAGACCGAGTTTGGATTTTGACTTATCTTTCCATATTTATTTCACTGCGATAAGTGAAAATTTATATGCAAAGGCTAAATGTGTTTAGCAGTTAAAAATGCGAGCTATATATATAAAAAACAAAAACGTAAATTTAATTAAAAAAAATAGAATTTTATCAAAAATTGAATTTATACAAAAATGATGCCATTAAATAAGTTTCAAAGGATGTAGAATGAGTATAATAGAATTTAATCAAAAAATAGAATTTATAAAAAATGATGCAATTAAATAAGTTTCAAAGGATGTAGACTGCGTATAAGGATGAGATGATCTTAATGTTCAATTGGGTATGTCATTTCTTCTCTTGTTTTGCTCATTTGAAAACTTGAAATAAATGCGTACGAAACAATCGCTTCCCCAAGACTTCAAGTTTTTAATTTATATTATATACAATAAAGCTAAATGTAAAACGTTAGACTTTTATTCTTTATAGTCATGCTTGGAGGGATTTAAGGACGTTTTTTTTCCTTTTTATGTAAAACCATGTATATATGTAAGTAAAAAAACAACAAACGGGAACTCAACAAAATCCTTACCAGGCGCCCGCTGGTGATGTGGTGATGCCTGAAAGCTCAAATTCCATTACGAGTGCTTGCACAAAATTATCGCGTTTTACAATTAACAAAAAGGGTGAGAAATATTCCGAATCACACGTTTGCACTGTATATAAATTAACTTCCTTAATCATATATTATGGCGAGACAAGCTTCGCTGGGTCAATTACAAGGCATACTCCTCAATCCGTTCAAATACCAGCATAATCTTCATGCCGCAACGGTGGTCTCTCGCGCCCAATCAGATTTGCCTCTTTGCTTGTCCGTCGTCCACCGTATCGTCACGCTTCAACGGTGGATCGAGATGAGCCTCTAGCTCAGCAACAGTAAATTGCATTCGGCAATGCAATTCGTGGATGGGCTGTACTATATCAGTGTTCTAATGTCCGAAATTTTAATTGCAGGTTTGAATTATTAAATTAATAGAAGATAATAATGTAGAAAATTTAAATAATAAAAAAAAGAGCTAAATATCATAAAGAATATAAATATAAGGAAAAATTTAAATTTAATATAGAAAAAAAATGATAATATAAAATTTATAGTATAAATATTTTATAATTTATAAAACTATAAATTGGAATAATTAAATTTTTCAAATCTGCAATTGAAATTTCGATCCAGCTGTTTTTGTGAATGTCCTTCTGTTTGTAAAAATATGTTCAAACAACCTCCGACTGTGGCCATACAAAAAATAAATCATTAATCCTTGTCACACACTAAAAGAAAGGATGTTCCGGCAGCGCTTTTGGACCTGGTTAAGCTCGACCGGGGATGGGTGTGGGGGCACAATTCACTTGTCCAATAAGGTTCCAATAAACTGCCAAGCGGGAATCCAGCTTACGAACACCCACAGTACTCTCTGAAACCCCTACTAATACCTTCATTCGACAATGTTATAACCTACTAATGCTTTCGTTCGACAATTTTATAACTGATGGGAGGGTATCCCTTTAGCATGCACACGAACACACCACTTCGTTAACTTTCTAATTCACTATTTCGTTACCCAGGGATTAACTCCTGAGCTGCATCCTTTACATACTGAAAAGCAATGATTATTTAAATCAAATTAATTGAAAAGAAAACCTAATCTTTTTTGTCTCTTGACTTCTTTACCGAACGATCTTTCGTATAAAAATAAACAAATTCTGAGTTCTTTTAAGGAAGAAAAAGAAAATATTCCAACACCAAAAAATTAAATAACGAGAGTACAACTTACTGAGCAGAAAGGAAAAGGGGGCCCCTCGTCTTTCTGTTTCCATCGACGATGCCAGTGTTTCTTTTTCCACTTCGCGATCCTCCTTACTTGTGTCGATCACTTGAATTATTCAATTTCCTATTATCTTCGCTTCCGGTTCACTTTTGGTACACCATTACCACTTCTCCACCTCTGTTCCGTCAATTGTGCCATACCATAAAACAAACCATAAAACAAAGGAGGAAGCGCGTCATTCATCCCGTACTAACATAACTTTGCCTCTAACGGCCACTTCACCGCTCCGCGACCAAGTTCTTTGTCCCAAGTTCAGTCACCTTTCGGGAGTGGTTCTTCCCGTTCCATGGAGTGGTTTCATTCAAGCTTGGTGCAATTCCCACTCCAACTTAAACCACTCTGATGGCAATTACCCTAATCACGGGCTGAATTCATTTAATAACAGTTTGTAATGTCAGTGAGATTTATTTACAACCAGATTGCGATTTCATGACTAAACTTCCAGTGTGAATCTCAAATTCAAGTTATAATTGCTTATTTTTATTTCAAGATTCCCGTGCTCGTTTTGATAATTCTACTTGAATTGTGGTAACCGAGCAGTTACACTATCAAGCTGCTCGAAAACTTTCCTATCTCCTTCATCCGGGCTAGACGATCGACAACTGAGCAGACTGCTCGGACTTGAACTTGATACTGCCATTGCCCCGGTAGTGAAACCAGTAAACAAAAAGAGAACATGCTGTGGATTAGTAATTTTAAATATAAATTTAATTGAATCCAGTACTGTTAATTATAGAGAAACTGTGAAAGGTAAATCACTGTAGAAATATTTATATTATGAATATACGAAAAGGGATTCAGATTTTCCACTTGTTCTTTGTTTCGTTGCGTTCATACGTTGTACGTTGTTCTCACATATGACATACGAGTATGCAAACGCTATAGCAAAAGATTAGTTGAATTCGATTCACTCAAAGTGAATGCAAAACAAACAAACACCTTTCATAGCTCCTAGAAGCAAAAGCACAGACGAAATAGAAAGCCAATGAGAAGACTTTCAGTAATAGTTAGTTCAATTTGTATAGCAGACAAGGGCATTCGCGGCGGATATCAACATCTTCCTTCGCCGAGGCAGCAGACCATCGCTGCAGTACTTCACGGACATCTTTTTTACCTACCTTTTCACTACAGAATCTCGTGTTAAGACATCTCAACTCCGTAAAGTATTTAAGGATTTGAATCCATCTCTCTTTTAAGGGCAAGTGTCGATCTTCGATTTAATCTGCGTAAAAATTTTGTTTAGTAAATTTTTTAGATTAAACCAACTTGGGTGACTGATGTCGCGAGTCTTGATAGAAACTGCTTTCCCCAGGGTAGATTAGTTTTACGTTTCGTGCAGAGTACGAGCATTCACTCGGATGAAGAAAAACATGAACGCGGGGTCAAATGCATGCCGAATCTCAAAAAATGATACGCTTGCGAAAGATATGGTGTGCGTATTCCATTATTTAATTTTAAAGTACCAATAGTAGTAAAAGTTTATCAAGAGTGTTTATTAATTTCGATGATAACTTTTATCATAAGCAAGTACTCTTCGGTTTTCATTATAACCAGTGCATCGTAAATTGATCATCTTGTCCGCGAAATTTTTTTGGTGGCACTAACAGACCCGGTTATAAATGGTGTGAATGTTCCAATATGAAACTTTTGTCGTTTGTTGCTACATCGCTTTGTAATTAAGCGAATCTTAGCGAATGTAGCACTAATAGCGATCAGGATACTCGTAATGGTAATCAATAGATACGTTTCCCCAAGCCGTTTTGCTAATGTGCTCTATGCATCTAATGATGTTAAACTATGTTGCCCGTTTGTTTAATGAAATTGTAAATCACGTAGAATCGTCTTTTAGCAATCAATCCAAAATTGAACATGTTGCCTTCGTCGTCTGCCGCAATTGATGTGCTAGCATTTGGGTATACGACGATGTGCTCCTTGTTCAAAATATTGTCGTGTGTTATAGTTCGCGGCCGATAGTTTTAATGTTCCGGGAAAATGAAAACGCACTGTCTTTTAAATTAAGTTAAAAGAGTTTATTTACTAAGAATGCACAATAATTAGCTTCACTATTTTACAAATCACACTTTTATTTCCTTTTCACTTGTCCTATCAATTTATGTTTCCAATGTCTTCAAATATATCACGAAAAAAATTTACATAACTATCAATCAATATCGCCTTTAATACGCGCTCTATACTATCGCAGTTTTACTATTACTCTTCTCCATGCATTCAGCTCGACTTTATATAGGGTCTCTAGGCATTCAATCCATTTCTCATACATTAGCGAATGTTCTGACGAGAACTACCTGGAATATTCGAGCAATTCTGAACGCCCGCAGTGACGTTACTTTCAGATGTTGATCATGGATCTACTTGGTCCATTCTTGTGCTTTTAAGTACATTCGTTTTCTTTTCTTGGTTGATCATGATGTTATTAATAGTTGCGACAACAATTGCGAGTCGCTCGCAGAAATGGTTGGACGTATAAAAATATGAATGTTGCTTGGTTAATGCTTTAACCATTTCTTCACGCTTATGTTGCTGCTCGGTTACTTCTGTATCTGATGTGGCATACACATTAACGGAAGCCTATTTATCTACCACGTTTTGATGATCACTAATAGTACAGTTATATACAATATTATGGATAACGGCAATTTATTGCATTTAAATTCCATTTTATTAAAACAAAAACCTAATCAAGGGCGGCTCGGCATTACCTCGTTCAAAATATAACATGATTGGTATGGTAGCGTTTGGAGGGAGCTAGTTTCGACAACTCTGGAATCCACCCGTAACATTCTTCGCAAGTAATCTTTCAGTGGTTGTTATCAATGAAGCACGGAACTCATTAGACAAATATATCAATCAAAATCGAAACTAACCCATGTTCTAATTGGAATTAATCACTATAAAGATAGCAGATATATAGATCGATAGTACTAATTTTACACTCTGAATCTCCAAGAACCCATATATGCAATAATGCATTGCTAACCAAATAGTTTCGATAATTTTCAGTTTTTTTTTCCACGTTATGGGAAGTTTTCACCTAGATGGTTCTGCAAGTTAGCATGCTGATGGAAACCTGTGCGATAATACTATTCAAGGTTATTACGTCTTCCAGTTTTCCCAATACACGTATCATTTTCACTAGAAAACGTTTCACCCTTCCTTAGCGCACTGTATCCTAACCAATCCGACCAATAAGGGTGATTCTTCACCTTAATGATGACACATATGAGTTCACCAGTTCACGTTACACTTATTTCCAACGCTGAGATCCAGCAACGCCAACATGTAAAAAAGTAACTAACACTCTTAAAAAATAGGTTGCTCCCAAATAGAAACCACCATATTGCGCACACGCTAAACATTTTTTTTTTCAATGGATCCTTTATTGATTTTCTATCGCTCAACTTTCTCTTGAAGACATATATGTGTTTCCTTCTAGTTTGTATCATTTTGGGTAAATTTCATCTGAAAAAGGTCATACTTGACAATCTCAAAAGCCTACTTTTGGCCTACATCTCAGTAGGCCAAAAGTAGTCTTTTGATTTTCTTATAGGCCTGAGAAAGAAGGCAACATTACTACAAATGTTTTCGTTATGAAATTTGCTCTGAAGTAGAGAGGCACCCTGAGTTGGGCAAAACTGCATTTAGAAACTCGACCTGCAACGAAATCACTTGAAGAAGAATAATTCAGCCATTTCATGAAATGAAACTTCAATGCTCAACTGGAAGTTGGTGCAAATTGCTTTTAAAGTTGAGATCCTGAACATACTCAGAGTGAATCTTGGCCATCTTTTAAGCTCCTTCACTCGAGATGGCGTTGAAACAGCGTTAAATTAAGGCTTCTTGAATTAATGAGATCTAGCCTAGCGCTTAATTAAATATTTAGAAAGGTGACCTTAGCAGTCCAAGATCTAAAGGGTGCATTCCAACTGCTCCTTTGGTAGGAATTCTGCATATAGAACGATTTGAAGGTAGCGATAATAGGGAAAAATGTAGTAACAAACGCAAAGATTCATTGTGAATAAAATGGAACCCATTCAAGTTCTTGAGACCCGAGACTGAAACATTTATTCAGATTTGATTTCGTCTCCCACCATTTCTGCTGACGTGACTTCAAAATTACCACATCACTACACTAGTAGTGTATGTTTCATTACTAAACATAAGGCTTTTTCAGATGTATTGTTCCCGCACCAGATGACAATGGAGTATTACAATTCTGAACTGGGTTATTGCCTTTACCTTATGAATCCCAGATTGGATAATTAGGATGAAACTGCTATTAAACTGAATGAAGATAAGCCTGGTAGGATGGTAGCATGTAGTGATCACTTGTTCCAACTGAATACAATGTGGAACTTGAATGCCAGATCTATGAATAGCTTCTGATGGGTGCAGATTTGTAATACAAGTTTACCAGAACTACAAATTTAAAAATCAATTTTCGTTCATGAACTCTCAAAGTCTTGCTATCGGAGTCTGCGTTAAATCGAAGCCAAATTATTTTGCCTTTTGCTGCATGAGTTGAAGGGTTGTTGAAGAGAATAAATGACAACTGTAAATATTAAACACAGTATATGCATTGATTTCAGGAAGTAATGCAAGTGATAGTAATAACATAATTCAAAGAGGAATCAAAAAATACGTGCCACGCATCAACTTCTATATCTGGAAGAATAATTAAGAATATAGGAAAATGTCCCCTCCAGCGTATTTTTCTTTTTTTCATTTTAGCGCTGCAGTCCCTTTTGGGCATTCGCTTAGAGATAGTTAGAGTATCTTATTATCTTGATCGTACCACTGCATCGTACCAGAGTGAAATCAAAATTTAAAAAAAAGTGAAACAAGATTAACTTCTGCAACAAACCTTGCATATGAAACTCCACATATCGAATGAGGATGCTATATTAGAAGCAGCTACTGTGCTGAAGAATGAACGGAAAAGATCCTGAAATTTGCTTTGATATTAACTTGACAGGATATTCAGTGTTATTTGCATGAAACCACAAAAGCATCTTTAAATTGCTAGTGGGTTATGCCTCTGAGTCAGCTGTGCTTATGACAAGGTGATCAAATCAAACTCCAGGGTAGAGTCAAGTTTATACATTCGAAGCCACTTCGTTTTGAGGTAAATAGTCATTAAAATAGAAGATTTTAGATACTCTAATTGCCAACGATGCTTGGTGAAGGACGAGACCACCTGCAGTAAGTATATGAATGTCCGGCATCTGCTAATGCCAGATTGCGGTTTATTGGTGGTGCAATAATAAGCTGGATCTGATTGATTAGGTATGCAATAGATCAAGAATTAAGCGCTCAAAAGCAACCTTAGCGCTAAACAAACCAACAAAACCGTTAAATATTTTTTTTTGAATAATAGCTAGCACTAGCTTCATTTTTAAGGCTAACTGTATATTATTTTTCCAGACATGCGTTTGTTAGATACTGAAGAACATGGTAGTACCTTTTGAAAGGCGCATCTGGAAAAATAAGATATAATTCACCTGAAAAACATGTTGGTTTGTTATTATTATTAAAGCAAACAAACTTTTGAACCTATAATCACTCGTGTAAACTAAAATTTATATTTTTAAAATTATAAGCAGATCCAACTAATCATGTATAAATTACCAGATATTTCATGGACAAGGATAAGAGCACATCCACACCTCGGGAAATTGCAAGAGTCTTTAGTTCTCCTAAAGAATTTGGTTGGTTAGGGCAAATAAAAACTAGTATTAAAACCTTTAACCCTCTCTTCATCTAAATTACAGAAATTTTTTCATCAAAATTCTTGTATATTCCAATACAACCCACATTGACCGTGCATGTAAAAATATGCCCTTGAAGATTTTAGTACAATTAACTATCAAATCAATAAAAAACTTAACAACTGTCTCTCTACGAAGAAAAGTAATAAACAGGAATACGATAAGTTGTAGCAGTGTTTTAGCTAGGTTATTTGGCCAGGGAGTTGGGCTGGCCCCATTGCTATTCAATTTGGCTCTGGGGTCCGTCATAAAGAAGCTACCTGTCGATACACGAGGTACATTACTATGCAAGTCAAGCCAGGTAGTAGCCTATGCGGCAACATCAACATTTTGTCACGGTCATTAACATCTGCCAAAGAGCTCTTCTTGAAACTCGACAATGAAGCAAAACTAGTATGGCTACAAATCAATGAAAATAAAACAAAGCTCATGACGCAGTCGAGGAAAAATACCTCAAATACACAAAATATCACACTTGACGAATATAGTATCGAAAATGTGGGCAAATTTGTGTATTTAGGCGCCAAAATAACGAAAACGGGTAATGAAAGAGACGAAATACACCGAAGAATACAGCTCACCAATAAAATATTTTATTAAGTTTTGACGATCTTGAAGACCAGCTGCATACATAAGAAAACAAAGCTCCAAGTATACAAATCCGTGATAAGAACTGTGTTATGCTATGCGTGTGAAACATGGACCCTAACGCAAACATCCGAAAATATATTGAACGCTTTTGACTGATGGGTCCTGAGGCGAATAATCAGAGCGAAGCTAGACGGGGACCAACGGTGAATTTGATACAACCATGAGCTGTATGAAATTTTTGACGAACCGAAGGTCTCAACGATTGTAAGACTAAGGAAGCTGCAATGGGTAAGCTAAATAAAAGTTATGGGTGGACAACGGATAACCAAAAGGATATTCGTTGGGAGAACTGAAGGCCGAAGATCAGTGGGGAAACCGAGGAAACGCTGGTCTGACTCGGTCAACGAAGACAGTTCATCGCTGCTCGGATCCCGAAATTGGAGGACGTGGCAAATGGGCCGAGACAATTGGATGCGCTTGTTGCAGCAAGCGAAGGCCCGAGAGGGGCTGATGTGCTAAGAAGAAGATGATGAACAAGAAGATAAGGCCAGTTTACACTTTTTCTTCTCCATAGCTCTATAACCCAATGGTTCTTCATTTCCTGCAAAAAGCGCCTCCAATCAACCTTTCCCTTGTTTACTCGACTTTCCCACTGGTCTCCACCCTTCAATTCTTCCAACGAATACCTTTTTGGGTACCCGTTGTGTATCAATACTAACCAGCTCGTTAAACATTTCATACAGCTCATGGTTGTATCGAATTGCCATTGGTTTCCTTCTAACTACACCTCCCAAAGGCGGTTGATATGTTTGCTGATACTTGATTGAGGGCTCAATTTTCACATCCATATAAAGCACAGATATTATAATAGATTTGAATATAGATTGTAGTTAACTGCCGTGACAAGATGCTGATGTCGTCCGCATAGGGTACCACTTGGCTTGACTTTTCCACATACTTTGCACAAGAAATTCCAGTTTTCTTAGATGAGGGGGATAATGCGAGTAAGGAAGGATTGATTGTAAGTCAAGGAAATATCGAAATAAATCAGCCACATGTAATGAAATGCATCGCATCAGCTTGGCCTTAGAAACTTGTAGAAGTGACAAGACAATCATTCATCTACCCTGAATTTTTGGACAGCCGATTAAAATCCTTCCCAGTCAACATGAAAATCTAGCCTGGAAGCGTTTGACACATTATTCACGATTGGGTTTTCCTACGCCTGGTGGCCCCTTTGACTGACAAGCATCTTCTCTATTCTAGTGAAGAGGAAAGGAAGTCTTTGCTAAAAAAAGAGACCCCTCCAAACGCAATGCCTCCAGGCGCTCAAACAGCATCTTTTTAACTGTTAGGACCATCCGGACAACACTTCATGTGCCACATGGGTCAATTTACCAGCCAATGCAAGCACCTCTTCGATAACACTATCTGGAAAAAGCTCTTCAACTTTGTTGAAGGGTCATAGCGTTTCCTTCCCCGTCTTCTTCTATCCCATCTTTTTTCTTATCCTTCCTGCATAAAAAACACAGTCGAGATATCGTGGCCTATCAGTCTTGAGCAGGTATGACCGTGTGGTTTAGTGGCTAAAGTACTTGCTGCGTAGGCTGAAGGTCCTGGGTTCGAGTCCAGTTGGTGACTATGAGATTTATTTCGAGTGACTCTTCGGACGGGTTAAAAGTCCGTTCAGGTATGATAGGTACGGGTTTAAAATCAAAACGTATCGCAGCTGAGTGGAAGGGCATGCGGCCAAAGCATAGTACTGATCATATTACCCTCTTGAGGACTGCAGTGCTAAAGACGAAAAAAACTGAAAACATTCATACCCACTCAAGAGATGTGCCTAGAAGAAGACAGTCTTATCATGCCTTCTTTTGAGTCACAGCCTCAGGCCAGGGATCAGGCACGTGACCTACCTTCCCTCTTCGTATCGCTCTCCAAGGACTGTTGCCAAGGGCTAAGTAACCGTTATCTCTCCTCTTTAGTGAACGCCCACTTGTCGCCTTTATTTTACACATGTAGAAATTTCTACATTCTTAAGTAAGGAGGGCGATAGGAATCAACCTTGTGATCACCAGCATCACCGACTCAGAGACTGCTCGATATTCAAAGCACTCCTCGTCTTTGCACATGTAACGGG